>ML776918.1:858647-931617 GCA_009831015.1 Picea engelmannii | reverse complement strand
GTCTGCAACATTCTTCAAAGTGTCCACCTTCATCAGTGATACTTTCTTTTCTTCAATCATGTCTCTCAAAAAGTGATATTGAACATCAATGTGCTTTGTCTTTGAATGATAAGCAGGGTTCTTCGCCAGAAAAATTGCACTCTAACTGTCACACTCTATCCTTACAGCTTTTTGTACCAACCCAATACCTGAATACAATCTTTGTAACCATACTGCTTCCTTACTTGCATGAGTGGCTGCCATGTATTCAGATTCTGTAGTTGAAAGTGCCACTACAACCTATCTTTTGCTCATCCAACTTATTTCTCCTCCAAATAGGTTAAACACATACCCACTTGTAGATCTCCTACGATCCAAATCTCCAGCCCAGTCTGCATCCACAAAGCCATGTATATTGACCACTCTGTTCAATCTTGGTCTTCCTTTGTAGCACAATCCATAGCTAGCAGTGCCACACAAATACCTGAAAACCCTTTTTACTATTGTCCAATGCTCCTTCCCTGGTTTTGACATATACTTGCTCAAAACTCCCACTGCATGTGCAATGTCCGGTCTAGTACAAACCATTGCATACATCAAACTGCCAACTGCACTTGCATATGGAACATGCGACATGTCCTCCTCTTCTTCATGTGTCTTGGGACACTAATCTACAAATAAATTTACACCAACAGGAATAGGAACCTTGACCGGTTTACATTCCTGCATATTAAACCTCTGCAATATTGTCTCGACATATTTTCTCTGATTTAACCAGAGCTTCCTCTTTTTTTGATCTCTTTTAATTTCCATGCCCAAAATGAAATTTGAAGCACCAAGATCCTTCATGTCGAATTTAGAGGACAACTAATTTTTCACATCCTAGACAATCTCCTTGTTGTTTCCTATCAACAACATGTCATCCACATACAAGACCAAATAAATCAAATGATCACCTATTAATTTAGAATTCACACAGTGATCCTCTTTTCTTCTTGTGAAGCCAAGTCCCAGCATATAAGTATCAAATTTTTGATACCACATCCTTGGTGATTGTTTTAAACCATACAGAGGATTTTTCAGCTTGCATACCAGCTCTTTCTTTCCTTTCACAACATAACCTTCTGGTTGCTTCATAAAGATTTCGTCTTCCAGATCCCCATGCAGGAATGTTGTCTTCACATCCATCTGTTCTATTTCAAAATCAAATGCAGTAGCAACAGATAACATAAATATTATAGAGGTTAACTTGGCAACAGGAGAAAAAATCTCACCAAAATCAATTCCCTCAACCTGGGCATAACCCTTTTCTACTAGCTGAGCTTTGTACTTCTCCACTTTTCCATCTGCATTAAACTTATTTTTAAATACCCATTTGTTGCCAATGGGATTTCTTCCAGTTGGCAACTCCACTAGATCCCAAGCCTCATTCTTATCCAAAGATGCCATTTCTTCTTCCATGGCCCTTTTCCAGAGATTTCCATCCTCTGAATCCACTACCTCCCTGATAGTTCTAGGATCATCATCAGTAATAGACAAAGCAAAATTGAACGAAAATCAGATGGGCTATACCTTTCTGGTAGCCTTCTTTCTCGATCCGATCTCCTCAATATTGGAGTATGGGGACCTTCTTCTTCTGATTCATGTTCTTCTGTAGAGTTTGCTTCATCATCCTTTAAATCAAACTCTATCTTCTCTGGTTCTTCCTTACTTGGTAGGACTTCCTGTTTAACAACATCTGACGCAGGCGAGGTGTCACATAGGCATACCCCGTAGGGTCTCTGCACGCACCTCCTGCTCTCAGGATCATTCAAAAATCCCCTTTCACTGAGATGAAGCGACTCCTTGGATTTCCTCAGGAATCACTATGAAAATCTGACCCACAGGTCTTCTCTTTCCCTGACTTGGCCTCTGCACCGGACCGTGTCTTTTCCCAACTCAATTTCAGGTTTCGGGGTTTCGTGATCCCCGTTGTCACAATTCCTCTATTCTCTCCAAATCCCGATCACCGATAAGCTCCCTTCCGTCCTTAGCCCTTCCCGACTAGACTCCCTATTCCATGTGACTAGTATTCCATAAGATCACAGCCTTATATCCCTTCTTTTGGGGTTTTAGAATTTAAAATCCCGATGGGTTCTTTTCCCTGTTAGCCGTCTTGGCTAAGCCCTGGTCCACGCGACCACCTCCTATATGACCGCAGCCATACCTTCTGTTGGAATTCCTCCTATCAAAGTTTTGGGGTTCGTGATATTGAAATGCACAAACCCTTTGCTCACGGGATCCGCGGTCCTCCGATCCCCGATACGCCTTCACCTAGCTGGCCTCCGGGCTAGACCCTCGGTCCATGTGACCAGTTTCCCTGTGACCACAACCTTACCTCTCATCGGTTTTTCGGGGTTTCCAATGCCGAAGTGCATATGTCCACGGGATTCCTGATTCCTCGAATCCCGACTCTCCGGTTTGCTAACAACTGCCCCCCTTGAACGACACTTTTCCACTTCTCTAATATGCGGACAACTGGCTCCCACTCATCGGGATATCACGTTTCGCGATTCTGAAATGCATAAACACTTTGTCACCAGGATCCCCAATATCCCAATGACCCAAACACTGATCAACAGCTTCCTGTCCGGATTTTCCCAGATGGCGCTGATTGCTGCCACGTGTGCCCTCTAGATGGACGGTCCCGATCCAGTCTCGCGTTTTCAAGACTTATGGTACTCCGAAAGTCTTTCCTTCCAAACCTCTGATATGATGATGGGCTCTCGATCTCACCCATGTGTCCCAACAAACGGACGACTCTAATCTCATGTCGGGGTTTCGAGATTTGTGATGTCCCAGTTCTTTCGACCTCAGGAACTCCGATTTCCCGATAGCCTATATCCCGAATCTCTACGGATTTCTGACACTTGTCTCCCCAAACGGACGGTTCAGATTATGTGTCGGAGTTTTCATTATGGACTTATCCGATCCCCTGTCCACGGGAATGCCGATATCCCGACTCTCTTCGGATCTCCGACACGCGTCCCAAATGGATGGACGGCTTAGATTATATCATGGTTTTCACTATGGATCTCCCCGATCCTTTTCCCTCAGAACCTCCGATTTGCCGAGTCCCGAAACTCCGATGGAGTCTTCCCTTTCGGGACTTTTCCCGATGGCACTTGATTACTTCCATGCGTCCTCCTCAAGATGGACGGTCCAGATATGACCTCGTGATTTCGTGACTCTAAGTGTCCCGATTGCCTTGTCTCTAGGACTCACGAAACGCTGAATCCCGATATGCCGATTTGGCTTCCCAGTCGGGGTTTTCCCCAATAACCTTGATTGTCGCCACGCGTCCTCCTCTGATGGATGGTCTCGATTTCTCCAGGATTTCTAGACTTGAAGTGTCTCAATTTTCTCCAACTCAAGAATCCCGATTTCTCGATGACTGCTATCCCAATGGCTACACCCTTGTCGGGATTTTCCGCCTCTTGTCCACAGAAGTAAACCTTGTGAAACTCCTATCCAATTTGACGGCTGACGAGTATCTTGCTCAAGATCTGACGGCTCATATCATCTCTTTCTCCTACACACCCTCCAGAGACTAAACTCTAATCATCTTCTCCCGATCCAACGACTGACAGGATTTCTGGATGAGATCCAACGACTATCGATCTCCTCTTCTGTGCGCTTCCCCTGACGTCTTCCTGGACGTGAATCTTCAACGGTCCAGATTTCTTTTCTCCAGCCGATCTGACGGTTGTTGTGCACCCTCCTGAGCTTCCTGCGTGCTTTCTTCTTGCACTTGGAAGAATTCCAAGTTCTCAAATGGCCTTGACCTTTGTCTGGTTTCCGTAAACTCCACAACTATGAGTTCCGCTGTGCGCGTAGAAATGTTGTCCCTCCTGAGCTTTCCCGTGACTTCAACCTCCAAGGAAACTCCGCTCTTTCTTTCCTTTCTCCTTCATATGGATAATATGGATGCCCTCTTGGCTATCCTTCTGCTCAAGCACTTTTGGTTGAGCCTTCAGGGTGTTCAGTAACCCCGTGAAGATCCTTCAGTGGACTCTTCCTCAAATCACAGAACTCAAAAGAGTTCTCTTCTTCCTTTCTGTGCCTGCCTGCACAAAACCTCGATGCCCTCCTGGCAGAGTGTCTTTCTTCCACAGAATGTTCAGTAGTTCTGTCTCCCTGTGCCCCTATGCACTTGCTCAATGCCCTCCTGGTAGAGCTCTCAGAATCCTCAGTGATTCTGGTCCTTCTCTGAACTTCTCAACAAAAGTCTTCCTCTGTGCACTCCTTGCACTAGCTCAATGCCCACCTGGCAGAGCTTCACAGAATCCTCAGTGATTATGTCTGCAACTTTGTCTTCTTCCACACAACCTTGCCTCCAAGGTATTCAGCAACCTTGAGGTCTTCCTCTCGAGCTGTTGGCTTCAGCTTCTGTGCCGCATCACGTCTCTATCTGAACCCGCAGAATTTAGAAGTGCCTCCTCTGTGCACTGGTATTCAGAGTCCGCAACACTCTATCATGCCCTCCTGAAATGAAACCTCAAAGACCTCTCAAGCTTGAAACCAAACAACTCCTGCAGAATGCTTTAACATAACATACATATACAACATACAATGGAACACACACAGACATCCACATAATACAGAATTCATGTAGGAAAAATTTCTTCTGTTTATATTAAAATGGAAAATTCCTATAATTACAAGGTGTTCTCGAGCTCTCTCTCTCTCTCTATGGCTCTACAACTCAACCTCTACTCCTCTAACTCCTCTCTCCCTCTCAAAATGAGATCTAAAAAATTTCTTTTACCTGAGGGGGCTCTTTGAGCGCTTCCCTCTAAATCTACCTACCCTATTCAATTACATTGAACGGGATATCTAGTCCAGAATCGGATCTAGATCTCAGCCATTACACACATTAAAGGCCGGTCTACTCTACGCCTGCACAAAGGCACGACTTCCTAGCTCAATAGCCTAAGCATTTAAATTACATTGAATTCAAATTTAAATGAGGCTGCACCTCTCTTTTAGCGTATGATTTGAATTCGCTGGAGTGGTTGGCTGGATGGCTGACTGACGTGGAGAGATGCTCCTGCATCAAACTCCTCAGCTACAAAATCATGAGATCATTCTCATGAGATTCCCCTCTCAACTGTTGGAAATCCTCCTGGATCCCAAATCATTCTCTGGAGCTGTTCATCCGCTCCATCCTGCTGTTGCTACTGCTTCTGTGCTACTGCTACTGATGCTTCCTTTCTGCTCAGCCTCTCCTCCCTGGCAGTCTCTGCTGACCTCGACATCAGCCTTCTGATCTCTTCTATCACTTCATCCAGCTCCTTCAGTGGCTAGTCCTATTTTTTCAGTCTCCCTAGCTGCAAATTATTTTTGAAATTGGGTAGATCATCATGATCTCCCATGCCTCCTTCTTCATCTTCATCTGTGGCCTCAAGTTGCCACTCTGCTGTAGACTTCAGATCTGTAGTATGCCCCTGACTAAATTTTGTTCAGTCACCTTCTCTGACAACTCAACTTCTATCAGTTCTCTTGCTGGCCCTATATTGTTCATCCAATCCTCCAACATCTCTAGCTCCATCGCCCATGGAGTGATAAATCTTCCTGCTCACTCTTCGGCTTCCTTTTCTGCAAACTTCAATGCTACAACTTCTTTCTTTTTAGATCCCTGGCCGAAATCATTGAGCCATTCCTCAGAATGCTCATCATTCTCTTCATCTGCTTCTACTTCTTCTTGGGCAACTTCCAAAGTCTGCTCCAATTCCTCTTCTTTTCTGACAGTCATTGTCAGTTGTGACTGTTCTTCTGTTGTTGCTGCATCATCCGCAACACAAACTTCTGCCTCCTCCTGGGCAAACGGTAGGAATACTCCAGTTCCCCCAATCATCAGAAGATCTCTCATATCTTCCTCCTCTGTCAGCTGCATCTGCTGCTCTAAATTCATTTCTGAATTTATGAGACCCTCCGATAGTCTCATATGCCCTGTCAGCTCCTCAGGCTGATCAAATTTCTCCTCCTCATCCATGGCCACCTGGCAATATGGGATGTTTCTGTTGTCCTCCTAGCAGACTATGAGATCAGTTGATCCCATCTTCATTAGCACTCCTTGCTGAATTGAACTCGCCTCCGAGTCCATGAGACCTTCATATGGTCTCAAATTCTCATCTTTTCCCACCTGGCAGTCTGAGATGCTTTCACTGCCCTCCTGACAATCTTCGAGATCCTACAGTGACCTCATTTCATTGCCCAGTTGGCAATGTGAAATTCCCCGACTGTCCTCCTGACAGTTCGTGAGATCCCGCATTGATCTCATCTCGTTGCCCACCTGGAAATTTGGAATTTCTTCTCTGCCCTCCTGGCAGTTCTTGAGAGCCTCAGCTGATCCCATTTCATTCTCAAAATCATTGAGACTTCTTCCAGTCTCTAGTTCACATACCTCAACTGTCCTATTAACAGCCTTCGCTGTCTTCTGACCATCAACTCCTTGACTGGCCATTTTTATTTTGGATTCCTTCATGGGCCATTCATACACCCATCTCGGCTTGGATTTCTATTGCATCTTCAATGCAAGTTTTTCTATTTCTTTCTTTATATCAGTGAGATCTTCATCTATATCTTCTTGGCTCCATAGCTCTTTCCTCCCAGCATACCTACAGCCTTCAATAGCCATGTTGTTGCCTCTGTTTTCCTTCCTAGCAAATCTGCTGTTGTCACTCTGCACTAAGAGTTCTACCAGCTTCATCCTCCTATAGTCTCCTTGACGGTCTTTCGGACTGTTGCCTCCCTGCAAACAAATCCTTACAGAGTCTCCAACACTCTTTCTTCCTTCAACTAAAATATACAGATGAATTTCCTGCTCTGATACCACTTGAAGTGTATCAGAGTATTCTCTTATCTCCCTGCTTCTCTTACCTAAAATATACAGACAAGAACGAAGCTCTGATACCACTTGACGCAAGCGAGGTGTCTCTCTGGCATACCCTGCAGGGTCTCTGCACGCACCTCCCGCTCTCAGGATTGTTCAAAAATCCCCTTTCGCTGAGATGAAGCGACTCCCTGGATTCCCTTGGGAATCACTGTGAAAATATAACCCACATGTCTTCTCTTTCCCTAACTTGGCCTCTGCACCAGACCATGTCTTTTCCCGACCCAATTTCAGGTTTCGAGGTTTCGTGATCCCCATTGTCACAATTCCTCTATTCTTTCCAAATCCCGATCATCGATAAGATCCCTTCTGTACTTAGCCTTTCTTGACTAGACTCCCTAGTCCATGTGACTAGTTCTCCATAAGACCGTAGCCTTATATCCCTTCTTTCGGGGTTTTAGACTTTAAAATCCCGATGGGTTCTTTTCCCCGTTAGCCCTCCTGGCTAAGCCCTGGTCCACGCGACCACCTCCTATATGACCGCAGCCATACCCTCTGTCAGAATTCCTCCTATCAGAGTTTCGAGGTTCACGATATTGAAATGCACAAACCCTTCGCTCACGGGATCCGTGGTCCTCCGATCCTCAATGCGCCTTTGCCTAGCTGACCTTCGGGCTAGACCCTCGGTCCATGTGAACAGTGTCCCTGTGACCACAACCTTACCTCTCGTCAGGGATTCGAGGTTTCCAATGCCAAAGTGCATATGTCCATAGGATTCCTGATTCCTCAAATCCTGACTCTCTGGTTTGCTGACAGTTGACCCCCTTGAACGCCACTTTTCCACTTCTCTAATATGCGGACAACTGGCTCCCACTCATCTGGATATCGTGTTTCACGATTCTGAAATGCATAAACACTTTGTCACTAGGATCCCCGATATCCCGATGACCCAAACACCGATCAACAGCTTCCTGTCGGTATTTTCCCCGATGGCGCCGATTGCTGCCAGGCGTCCCCTCTAGATGGACGGTCCCGATCCAGTCTCGCGTTTTTGAGACTTCTGGTACTCCGGAAGTCTTGCCTTCCAAACCTCCAATATGTCGATGGGATCCCGATCTCGTCCACGTGTCCCCACAAATGGATGGCTCTGATCTCGTGTCGGGGTTTCGAGACTTGTGATGTCCCGGTTCTTTCGACCTCAGGAACTCTGATTTCCCAATAGCCTATATCTCGACTCTCTATGGATTTCTGACACCTGTCTCCCCAAACAGACGGTTCAGATTATGTGTCAGAGTTTTCACTATGGACTTATCCGATCCCCTGTCCATGGGAATGCTTATATCCTGACTCTCTTTGGATCTCCAACACGCGTCCCAAATGGATGGATGACTCAGATTATATCGGGGTTTTCACTATGGATCTCCTCGATCCTTTGCCCTCAGAACCTCCGATTTGTCGAGTCCCGAAACTCCGATGGAGTCTTCCCTTTCGACACTTTTCCCGATGGCACTTGATTACCGCCACGCGTCCTCCTCAAGATGGATGGTCCAGATCTGACCTTGTGATTTCATGACTCTAAGTGTCCCGGTTGCCTTGTCTCCAGGACTCGTGAAACGTCGAATCCCGATATGCCGATTTGGCTTCCCAGTCGGGGTTTTCCCCGATAACCTTGATTGTCGCCACGCGTCCTCCTCTGATGGAAGGTCCCATTTTCTCTGAGATTTCGAGACTTGAAGTGTCTCGATTTTCTCCAAATCGAGAATCTCGATTTCCCCGATGACTTCTATCCTGATGGCTACGCCCTTGTTGGGATTTTCCGCCTCCTGTCCACGAAATTAAACCTCGTGTAGCTCCTATCCAATCTGACGGATGACGGGTATCTTGCTCAAGATCTGATGGCTCAGATCATCTCTTTCTCCTACACACCCTCCAGAGACTAAACTCTGATCATCTTCTCCCGATCCAACGACTGACAGGATTTTTGGATGAGATCCAATGGTTGTTGATCTCCTCTTCTGTGCGCTTCCCCTGACGTCTTCCTGGACGTGAATCTTCAACGGTCCAGATTTCTTTTCTCCAGCCGATCTGACGGTTGCTGTGCACCCTCCTGAGATTCTTGCGTGCTTTCTTCCTGCACTTGGAAGAATTCCAAGTTCTCAAATGGCCTTGACCTTTGTCTGGTCTCTGCAAATTCCACAACTATGAGTTCCGCTGTGCGCTTAGAAACGTTGTCCCTCCTGAGCTTTCCTGTTACTTCGACCTCCAAGGAAACTCCGCTCTTTCTTTCCTTTCTCCTTCAGATGGAGAATATGGATGCCCTCCTGGCTATCCTTCTGCTCAAGCACTTCTGGATGAGCCTTCAGGGTGTTCAGTAACCCCGTGAAGATCCTTCAGTGGAATCTTCCTCAAATCACAGAACTCAAAAGAGTTCTCTTCTTCCTTTCTATGCCTGCCTGTACAAAACCTCGATGCCCTCCTGGCAGAGTGTCTTTCTTCCACATAACATTCAGCAGTTCTGTCTCCCTGTGCCCCTATGCACTTGCTCGATGCCCTCCTGGCAGATCTCTCAGAATCCTCAGTGATTCTGGTCCTTCTCTGATCTTCTCAACAGAAGTCTTCCTTTATGCACTCCTTGCACTAGCTCAATGCCCACCTGGCAGAGCTTCACATAATCCTCAGTGATTCTATCTGCAATTGTGTCTTCTTCCACACAACCTTGCCTCCAAGGTATTCAACAACCTTGAGGTCTTCCTCTCGAGCTGTTGGCTTCAGCTTCTGTGCCACAACACGTCTCTGTCTGAACCCACAGAATTCAGAAGTGCCTCCTCTATGCACCGATATTCAGAGTCCGCAACACTCTGTCATGCCCTCCTGACATGAAACCTCAAAGACCTCTCAAGCCTGAAACCAAACAATTCCTACAGAATGCATTAACATAACATAGATCTACAACATACAATGGAACACACACAAACATCCACATAATACAGAATTCATGCAGGAAAAACTGCTTCTGTTTATATTAAAAATGGAAAATTCCTGTGATTACAAGGTGTTCTCGAGCTCTCTCTCTCTCTATGGCTCTACAACTCAACTTCTACTCCTCTAACTCCTCTCTCCCTCTCAAAATGAGATCTGAAAAATTTCTTTTACCTGAGGGGGCTCTTTGAGCGCTTCCCTCCAAATCTACCTACCCTATTCAATTACATTGAATGGGCTATCTAGTCCAGAATCGGATCTAGATCTCAGCCATTACACACATTAAAGGCTGGTCTATTCTATGCCTACACAAAGGCACGACTTCCTGGCTCAACAGCCTAAGCATTTAAATTACATTGAATTCAAATTTAAATGAGGTTGCGCCTCTCTTTTAGCATGCGATTTGAATTCATTGGTGTGGTTGGTTGGCTGACTGACTGACGTGGAGAGATGCTCCTGCATCAACATCCTTCATTTCTCTAAATACCACATCTCGGCTATACACTACCTTCTTATTTTCTGGGTTCCAAAGCTTATAACCTTTGAGACCATCTTTATATCCAATAAAGATACATTTTCAGCCTTCTTATCCAACTTACTCCTATTTTCCTTTGGAACATGAACATATGCATCGCAGCCAAATACCTTAAGATGTGTGAGAGAAGGTTCCTTACCAGTCCATACCTCTTGTGGAGTCTTGTCACCCAACGCTGATGAGGGTGATCTGTTGACCAGATAACATGCAGTACTCACTGCCTTTGCCCAAAATTCTTGCCCTAACCCGACACCACTGAGCATGCACCTTGCTTTTTCCATCAACGTCCTGTTCATCCTTTATGCAACTCCATTCTGCTGAGGTGTATATGGAGTAGTCTTCTACCTTGATATACCACACTTCTTACATAATTCTTCAAATTCATTCTCGCAGAACTCTGCGCCATTATCTGTTCTCAACACCTTAATTCTTTTCTCTGTTTGATTCTCAACAAGAGACTTAAACTCTTTAAACCTATCAAAGACATCAGATTTCTTCCTGAGGAAGTATATCCTAGTTTTCCTTGAGAATTCATCTATAAATGAGACATAGTACACAGATTTTCCCAATAATGGGACCGACACAGGTCCAAAAACATCACTGTGAACTAGTTGTAAAATTCCTTCTGCCCTTGTTGCACCAGAGGGGAATCTTACCCGATTCTTCTTCCCATATAGACAATGTTCACAGAAATCAAAATCTAGAGAGAAGTTAGACATACCTTCAACCATACCTTTACCATGTAGTAGTCGAAGACCCTTCTCTCCGATATGCCCCAGTCTTTGATGCCATAGCATAACCTTTTCTCAAGAGACTGTAGGAGTTCTTTCTTCTTCAACTCTAATATCAAGAACAATGGAACTATTACACCCATCACTATTAGTGCTTCCTAGCAACTTATATAGAGTTCCAAACTGAACTCCCTTCATCAACACCATTTCTCCTCGAACCATCCTGCAAGTTCCCTTTTCAAAAATTGTTTTTACCCCTGCATCTTCCATTTTGCTTACAGAAATCAAATTTCCGGCCATACCTGGGATGTGTAGAACACGAGGCAGTGTTCTAATCCTTCCATCTATGAGTCTCAACTTGACCCTTCCTCTTCCTATGATTCTAGTTGTTGAATCATTACCTAAGAAAACATTACCTTCATCATACTTTTCATATTTGCATAACCACTCCCTGTGGGTAGTCATATGAAAAGATGCACCAGAGTCAATCAACCATGCCTCATGATCTGCATGTGTGCTTGAAGAGGCCAAGTACACATCCCATCCTTCTTCCTTGGAGGTCTTTTCTTCTGTAGAAGAATATTCTTCAGATCCCTTCTTTTTCTCAAATTTGGATCTACACTACTTCTTGTAGTGCCCTTCTTTTCCACACCTCCAACATACCCTTACAAAATTTCCCGGATATTTAGATCTACCCTTAGACTTAGATCTCCCACTTGAGAAATTAGATCTATTTCTTTCCTGGGAACGTCCTCTTGCAAATAATGCATTTGTGCTATGTCCTTCCATATTCTTTCATCTCATCTCCTCCAACAACAAGGATGAGACCACTTATTCAAACTTCAAAGAAGTTGTATTACTACCTATGGCCACAACCAGACTATCCCACGAGTCTGGTAAAGAACACAAAAAACTGATACATTTATCTTCAACTAAAATTTTAATATCAACATATACTAACTGACTTACCACAGTATTGAAGGCATTCAAATGCTCTGCCTCCGAGTATCCATCTCTCATCCTCATGTTATACAACTTCTTTCTCAGGAATATTTTATTTACCAGGGACTTAGACTGATACAACTTCCCCAACTTTTCCCATAAATCCTTGGTTGTAGCTTCCTCGGACACATTCAGTAATATTGAATTGAAGAGACACAGTCAAATTGTGCTCTTTGCCTTTCGATCCGTCTTTTTCCAGTCATCTGCAGAAGTTCCTGTAGGTGTAGTACCTGGATCTATCACGATCCACTTATCTCTGTCCACCAAAACATCTTCCATCTTGAGCTTCTACAACTCAAATTTTTTCCCTTTAAAATTCTCGATCTCCATCTTTGAATTGCTTGCCATTTCTTTTCACCTGAAAAACAATACCGCAGATCTCCCACTGTAACAAGGCTTATCACAGTCCCGAGCCAAACCCTTGACCACAAAGGTGTCCCCCTGAAGCCAATAAAGCTCTGATACCAAATGTAAATTCTAACCTTGTACAATGTCTACTGTAAATAGATATTCAGAAAAGAATAGAAAAGATACAATGGCAAATGCAAACATTACACAGATATTTTTCCCCTGGAAACCCAAACCGGGAAAACCAACATATATTATATTCATACATTGTGTTACATTGTTTACAATACAATATACATATAGGATCCAACAACACCCAAAACCCTAACCCAATGACCTGGATTAGTCCAAAACCCTAATTCCTTAACCGAAAATAGAAAACCATCGGCAAAAACCATGTGCCGAAAAAACCACCTAAATACATGACACATTTCCTGAGGTAGAAATTTTTTTTCCGAGGGCGCTGCCCCCAGACCCCTGCATGCCCTGAGGGGGGGGCCTCGCGGCCCCCCCTCTAATCCCCCCTGCGCATACACTCAGACTCTACTACTCATGCAAAGAATATAAC
Organism: Picea engelmannii; assembly: GCA_009831015.1. Taxonomy (NCBI): domain Eukaryota; kingdom Viridiplantae; phylum Streptophyta; class Pinopsida; order Pinales; family Pinaceae; genus Picea; species Picea engelmannii. The sequence goes on along the minus strand of ML776918.1, from coordinate 918,601 downwards.
ACATACCCAACATATATTATATTCTTTCATTCCTTCTTTGTATCCAATGAAAATATATATGACTCCCTTATTGTCCATATTGATCTTGTTTTCCTTGGGAACATGGAAAAATGCATTATAGTGAAATACTTTGAGATGTGAAACCGAAGGATTCTTACCCGAGCATAACTCATGTGGATTCATGTCGATTAGCACGACAAAGGAGACATATTCACAAGATATTTTGCAATCTCCACTGCTTCTGCCCATAATTCTTGTGTGATCCCAACACCACCGAGCATGTTCCTTTCCTTGTTCATCAACATTCTATTCATTTTTTCGACAAATCCATTTTTTTGTGGCATATATGGTGTGGTATTTTGGCATGCTATGCCACACTGCTAGCATAACTGCTCAAATTATTTTCCACAAAATTCACCTCCGTTGTTAGTTCTTAGAACCTTAATATTTTTATCTATCTAGTTTTCTACAAGAGACTTGGGCTCTTTCAATTTATCGAAAACCTCTAATCTCTTCCTTAGTTAATATATCCATGCCTTCTTGGAAAAATGATCTATGAAGGAGACACATTACAGGGATCCACCAAGTGAAGGAACTGAAATAGGGCCAAACACATCACTATGAACCAATTCTAGAATCCCCTTTTCCTTTGTTACTCCAGTTGAGAACCTCACACGACTTTGTTTTCGATATATACAATATTCACAAAAATTGACTTCTAAATTACATTCAGGAATATCTTCAACCATACCTTTGTTACGCATAGCTTGAAGTACTTTTTCTCTAATGTGTCCCATCCTCTCGTGCCATAGCATGGTCGGGTCGACTTGACAGATACTTGTTGAGTTGGGTTGAATCCACTTAGCTTAAGTTGAGTCGAGTCAAGTCGAAGTCAAGTCAACTTTAGGAATAGAAATGTTGTTGCATCCATTCGAGTCAACATTCCATAATAACTTGTATAGGGTTCCAATCCAAAATCCTTTCATTGAGACCATCACACCTTTGACCATCTTTCATGTATCCTTTTAAAATAGAGTGTGCAAACTTGAATCCCTCATCTTACTAACATAGATCAAGTTTCTAGCCAAACCTGGAATATGTAACACACCTAGAAGGGTTATACTCCTCCCATATGCATCATCAGTCGGACTCTTCCCCATCCAACTATTGTGGTTGTCAAGTCATCCCCCAAGAACACATCTCCTCCTTCATATCCTTCATATTCACATAATCATTCTCTATGTGGTATCATATGATAGGATGATCTTGAATCGATCAACCAAACATCTTGATCTGACTGTGTATTGTTCGATTCCAGCTACACATCACCTCCCTTATCTAGAGTCGTCTTTCTCTCAGTCGACTTATTTTCATCGGATCTTGTACTAAATTCCATTTCCTTCAACTTGATTTTTTTTTTGTAATTCCCATATTTACTGCATTTCCAACATCATCTCATCGACTAAACTGGGGATTTAGAACTACCCTTCGACTTAGACTTTCTACCAGATAATTTTCCTTTATCACTGTCAATTGATCGACCTCTCACCACTAATTAATATTTGGTCGATCCTTCCATGTTCTTCCTTCTCACTTCTTCTGACAGTGTATATGAAACCACATGTTCTAGCGCTAATGTAGTTGAATTAATCCCTATATCCATGACTAATCTATCCCAAAAGTATGGAAAATAACATAATAGGATAATACAATTCTCCTCCCCAATGATTTTAATATCCACAGAAGAAAAATGAATTATTATGGTATTAAACACATTTAAATGCTTAGTCATTGAACCGTCCTCACTCATCCTCAGAAGATACAATTTATTTCTAAGGAACAACTTGTTTACCAAGAATTTCGACTGGTACAATATCCCCAACTTGTCCCATAGTTTCTTGGTTAAATATTCACCTGAGACATTCAATAGAACTGAATATGCAAGACAAATTTGAATCGTTCTCCTTTCCCTTCTCTCAAGTTTCTCATATTATTCCCTCAACACACCTACCAGAATTATACCTAGATAGACTGTTGCTAATTTTTCTCGATCTACAAGGAGATCTTCAATTTTAAGCTTCTGAAGCTCAAAATTCTAGCCATTAATTTTTTTGATCTCTATTCTTGAGATACTCATCAGTCTTTAAGAACAACTTTAAATATCTCTTACTTACTACTCTTACTAAACCTAGGGTTTAGCTTAGATCCAAGGTTGTTAAACCAAGCTCTGATACCACATGTGAGGAAATTAAAACACTTCCACACAAAAATTATCATAAGAGAGGAAGAAATATTTAAGCTATAAAATATATGACAAAGAAAACACACAATACATAGAGATTTTACCCTCGAAACCCAAACGAGAAAACCAACATTCCTTGAGCATCTTGCTCTCTTGTTGTCTTATTCATTTAGAATAAAAGGTTACATGCCTAACCTTGGTCTACACCTAAGACATAATTGACATCATACCTTCTTGATTTGCATAAGAACAAACCTATATCCAATTTGAATTACATATACATGACCAACAACCTCTAAAATGATTTCTATTAAGATTAACTAAAGATTAGATTTTGCAGCATTACAAAACGTCTTATTTATAGGATTTACGGTAGGAAAAACCCTAAATAAAGGCACCCAAAAATGGTTATAGATCCACACAAATCATTGACTACAAATCCCATAAATCTTGGGATTTTGTTACAGTCATATACCAAGTTGGATTACTAGTCAGCCTTCATTCGCTCTTCAGTCAGTTTCCACATGACCTCCTATCGACCTCTTGTTGGTTGACCTCTTTACTTGTTGTCGATTAATTCAACTTTGACTTCGTCCGGTCAATCCACCTCGACTTTCAACTTTCACTACTAGTTGATCCACCTCTACTAGATTTTCACTGCAAAGAATATAACAACCCAACATTGATTTTATAGATGAAGTAGAATTGGATTTATTATCATTGGATGTATGCAGAGTAGTGTTTGGAATACCCTACATATATATGAGGGATGTTATCTTCATGTGAAGAGACAAATGGTACCTCCTCATCAAGGATGGGAAATCCTTCATCGTCAATGCGCACAAAGGAAAAAAAAAAATTCACTAGTAAGTGCCAATCAAGCTAAGATTGATTAGTTTTGGTAAGAAATATGTTTTACTTTTCCTGAGGGAAAGTTAGTCTGGTGAAGAGTCGTTAAAAGTAAATACATTCCTAAAGGGGTGTAATAAGGATCATAAACATGAATTGGAGGAGTTTCTAAATGTATACAATGGATTTTTCCAGGATCCTAATGGGATACCACCTAGAAGGGAAGTGGAGTATGAAATCCAATTATTTCCAGACTCCCCCTTGCCAAATATTGGGTTGTATAGACGGTTTGTTTTGGAAGAAAACAAAGTAAAGAAGAAGTTGCAACAATTGTCGGAGAAGGGTGTGATTCGACCAAGTACCTCACCTTGTGGGTCACCAATCATAATTGTTCCAAAAAAGGGTGGGAATTGGAGAATGTGTACCGATTACAAGGCATTGAACATGATTACACTGAAGAATCAATACCCTTTGCCTATGATCGATGATCTATTAGACTAGTTGCAACATGTCAAGTACTTCACTAATATGGATTTTAAATCAGGATATTACCACGTATGAGTCAAAGAAGAAGATACATTGAATATTGACTTCAAGACAAGGAAAGGTTTGTATGAGTGGTTGGTATGTCATTTGATTTATGCAACACAACGACTACATTTATGAGACTAATGAATGTTGTCTTATGCCCTTATCTAGATTCATTTTTTATTTTATATTTTGAGGATATACTAGTTTATAGTGATACCTTGGAGGAGAACATATCACATCTTATGCAGGTGTTAGAGACCTTGAAGAAGCACCAGTTGTTGGCCAATCTCAAGAAATGTGAGTTTTCTCGGTGGTCTTTGGTGTATCTGGGGTATGTGATCGGTGGAAGCGATATCAATATAGATCCCTCCAAGATGGAGGCCATCATGAAATTTCCAGTTGATCCAAATGGATGTCAGTGGCCTCCCACCTATTCCAACTAGTTCATTTTGGCAGTCTAGAAGTTTGGAAGTTTTTTCCTAGTTTTCAGATCCCTGACTTCTGGGGCCATTTTGAGGCCCTAAAAAACGTTTTTAGGGCTCCGCATAGTCAAAATGTAGACAGAGTCAAAGTATAATGGAAAATTATGTAGTCCTAGGATATACTTTCCAATGGGCTATTGTGCACCTAAAACGAACATCATATGCAAAAGTTACGACCCCGGGAAGTTGATGTACTAACTTACACCAACGGGGCCCACATGACTTTTGGTGCTTCATATCCTAGGGTTAGGTTTTTGGATTTATAGGGTTTTGGAATTCATGGTTATTATAAAAATTCCTTCAGAGCCTCATAATAATCATCTTCTTGCGAATGAGCTCAACCGTCACATCTCTTCTCAGAGATAAGACACCACCATTCCAGCAAGCTTATTTTTCGCTGCATTTTACAGTTTCAGCTTATTTCTTTATTGAATAGAAACTAGTTTTACTGTATCTTTGTTATTATTTGTTAAGCATATTTTAATAATAATCTGTATTGATTTCATTCTTCTCATAAAATCCAGATAAGTGGTATCAGAGTGGTGTTCTCCTTGTCGTTCTTAATGCATGTCCCCGACGATGTTAGGGTATAAAGAATTGGGTCTCGAGCTTGTTTCCCTTGAGGACAAAAGCTATCACACACCTAAGCGACCTATCATGAAGGTAGAAAATAAATATGATGGGACAAGATTTTAAAAATGTTGCTCGAGGAATCCCTCACGCAATAGAGGAACGAGATGATGGATAGTTTTGCACAAATCCTTCGATGGCTACCAACATGTGACACATATTCCTCAAGTGGAGGCGCCGCCCCCTTCAAGGTACAAATCAACTTTGATATTCCTGTATTTGAAGGTCATATAGACGCAAATGATGTAGAAAAATGGTTGAATCTACTAGAAGGGTATTTCTCTATCCAACTTTTCGAATAGAAAAAATATTGCTTTTGCACTCCTTAAAGTCGTTCCCCATGTCAAAGATTGTTGGGAAACTTTCTGTGAGAAAAAGGAAACAGAGGAACTCTCATTATTTATAGTCACAGTCACTTGGGACTCTTTCAAGGATGCTATTAAGGAACAATACTACCCTATCGGAATTTATGATGAGCTGTATAAAAAATGGACCACACTGCAACAAGAAAGAGACTAAGCAGTGCTCGAGTTCACAAATATCTTCCATACATTGCGCACCAAGTTGGGTATCAAATATTCTGAGCAACATCTGGTGATCAAGTATCACGATGGTATGCATAGATACATTCAATCTTAAATGGACCTTTTGGACATCTTATCCTTGGGAATGGCCTACCAATATGCCACCAAAATCGAGTAGAAGCTTAAACAAAAGACGCGACAATTTGGGCCTGGGAGCCCCTCATAGAAAAAGCAAGGAATAGGCAGCCCCAACCTGTAGAACAAAGGAAATAGAAAACATGGAAAACCTCAGTACAACCATTCCAAGACGCAAGAAAAGAAGGACACCAGAAAAATAAGGAAAGATACCGGGAAGTGGTGCGAATTCCATAAGAACTCCTGGCATAACATTGCTGATTGCTGCTCAAAGTAGTCGTTGGTGGCTTAGGTGAAAGCCTCTGAATCAGATGTGGGTTTCAACTATGATTCATAACCAAAAATGGGGAGACATATCATTTATGCGGAACCCAGTGATACCGTTGCTACCACCAAGCTCCATCTCGGTGAACCAGACAAGCCAAAGGAAGGTGAGCACCTTTTTCATTCACATATGTGGGTGAAAGGTACCCCGCTGCACTTCATCATTGATAGAAGTAGCCAAAATAACCTCATCTCAGTAGATTTCATCAAGAGCCTAGCCCCACCGACAACTCTGCACCCGCAACCCTACACCATAGGATGGCTCCACCAAGGAAGCGATCTCTGATTCAGCCAACAATGTCACCTGTCGTATGACTTCAATCCCTTCAAAGACAAGGTATTGTGTGATGTTTTTCCTCTTGAATTTTTTAATGTTCTTTTGGGACAAACTTATTTATGGAAATTTCATGCTCTATATGATTCTAGACCTTGTAGTTTTATTATTATTTTGAACAAGAAATTGTACAGGATACCCAAGGAAGTCCCACCTAGTGCTATTTCCTTGATCTCTGTCAAGAAATGTAGGAATGTCATCTCTCAGACTGGTAAATTTTTCTTCTTCATGATTTGTTCTCAGAGTGAGAAAAATATCACAACCACATCCAGGGCCTTCGCGACTGACCTCTCCACATAGAAAAAAAAAGTGGATAAGGTTGTGGAATAATACTCATATATCTTCTCCTCACCTACCGAGGTGTCTCTGTGTTGTCAGGTCAAGCATCCCATCATTCTAACCCCCGACGCACCACTACCCAATGAACTAGTCTACCGTCTCTCTCTGTTAGAGAATGAGGAGATCAAGTAGTAGATCCAAGAACTTCTCCACAAGGGGCACATCCATCCCAACTCATATCCTTGTGGGAGCCCAATCATGCTAGTGCAGAAGTAAGAAGGGACCTAACAACTCTGCATTGAATACTGGGCCCTAAATAAAATCACAGTCAGGAACAGATACCTGATTCCCCAAATCGATGACCTCCTTGATCAATTCATGGGGGAAAAATACTTCAGTAATATTGATCTAAAATATGGCTACCAACAAGTCCCGATAGAACAGACACATGTATGGAAGATCGCCTTCAAGTCAAAACAAGGTCCTTTTGAATGGTTGGTCATGCCCTTCAGTTTGACAAATTCTCCATCCACTTTCATGAGGATGATGGAAAATATTCTATGACCTTTCACCAATACTTTTTTAATGGTGTATCTGGATGACATCCTCATCTACAACAAGACTTGTTTGGAGCACTTGCAACATATTTAGCAGGTTCTATACACCCTGCGACAACACAAGCTATATGCCAAGTTGGAAAAATACTCCTTCAACATGGACAAGGTCCATTACTTGGGCTACATCATTGATCAATATGGTGTACATGTGGATCCAACCAAGATCCAGGTCATCTGTGACTAGCTAGCTACAACCACACTCATTGAGCTTTAGAGCTTCTTGGGCCTTTCCAATTTCTATCGTAGGTTCCTATTGGGATTCTCCCATATTGCATGGGCCCTCAGCCAAGTAACCAGAGGTGGCGGTAAGGAAAAAATTGTGTGGGGCCTATCCCAAAAAAAAGCGTTCGATGATTTGAAGCAGCGCTTTTGTGCATCGCCACTACTTTCATTACTAGACCTGCAATAGCCCTTTGAGATTGAGACATATGCATCAGACTATGCTATGGGCACCGTTCTCACTTAGCATAACCATCCCATGCCCTATCATAGTGAGACACTATAAGATGTTGTCCATAAGTACCCTACTTACAAAAAATAAATGTACTCCATTGTGCAAGCATACCGCCAGTGGAGACATTACATTCTTGGGAAGGAGACAGTTATCCACATTGATTGTAATCCATTGCAATTCATGCAAACACAAGGAAAATTGAAAAATGACCACCATCATAAGTGGTCCACATACTTGTAGCTGTTCCACCTCAGTATCAAGTATAAAAAAGGAAGTACCAACCAAGTCGTTGATTGCCTCAGTGAACCTCCAGTCACAGAACTCTCCACGGTGCTAGAATCTTGCGGCCACAAGACCTCCAGATGGTCCCACCTCTATGAGACAGACCCTGACTTCGCCACCACCTCCAAAATGTTGGGAAAAAAATCATTTATTGCTAATTTCCATCTTCAGTATGGGTTGTTGTTCCAACTGGGCCCTCTCTACATTCCATCAATCGAGCGAACAAAGATTATTTGGGAATCCCACTACAATTAGGTGGAAGGACACTTCAACGTCTAAAAGACAATGGAAGTACTGTAGAAACATTTCTACTGGTTGAAACTTTGACAATATGTGGGAAAGTATATTAGTTCCTTCATTGCCTACACTATTTCCAAACCGACTACTAAGAAAAAAGGCTTGTACACCCCTATGCCTACTCCTGACAAGCCATGGGAATCTATCTCAATGGACTACATGTTGGGCCTTCCATCCACCAAGAGGGGAAATGACTATGTTTTTGTGGTTGTTTATCACTTTTCCAAGATGGGGATTCTTGCTGCCTGTAAGAAGAGCATCACAACAGAGGACACTACCAAGATATTATTTGAATGAGGATGGGTACATTTTGGAATCCCACAAAAGGGCCTGCATAGAAGAAAAGGGGATGCCTAAGCCTGGGCATGGAAGGTGAGTGACCACAAGGAAGAGGAGACTTTAATAGCTCTTGATTGGGGTCATGCACACAATGGGTATGTTAGGGAAAATAGTGAGCCAAGTTAATGAGACAACCATATGGATGCAGATCCATGAACGGCACAAATAAGTATTGTATTGGATTATGAAAATTTACTCTTATAATATGAGAAAGAATGAGAATTTTATGCACAAATTTTGAACTGACATGCTCACTAATTTGAAATATTGTAGGAAAACGATGAATGTTGAAGATCTAGAAAAGTACCAGACTATGAGAGAAAAGAAGGTGATGTTTGAGCAACTAAATGATAAAGGCATGAAAGGAAGAAAGTCCAATGGACTTGCTACAACTAGAGTTCTAGAACCCATAACTTTGAAACTTCCTGGCTGAGTGCAGTGAAGCCAAGGAGAAGTGGAATAGCCACAGGGACTACATGGCAGAGAAAGGGGTTCATTTATTTGGGTTGTGCAGGGTTGAGAGGGAAGGAGAGATTGTTGGTTGGAATTGCTGCTAGAAATATAAATTCTGAAGATCATCATACATGTTTTGGGTCAGAATTTCTATGCATACATGTTTTAGGCCATAGTGCCTGTGTATATAATATTGGGTTGGGTTGCCTATGTGAATTAAGGCCAGAGGGCCTAGAATTGTAATGTTAATAAAATTGGAATGGTGTTATGCACTGAGGAAAGTGCCAAAATAAGGGGAGGGGGATGTAACATCATGGTTCTAACCCTTATAAACTATAATGTATTATGTAAATATGACTTAGGCTAGTGAGTCGGTAAAGTTGAAAAGGGGCCAAAGTGCCTAGGAAATGTAACACTTCCTATACATTAATAAAATACACCGTTGGATGCAATACCAACAAGGACAAAAGAGATAGGGGGCTATGATTCCACGACAGAGGGGGCTTGAGGGGATAAGTCTTGTTATTATTATTTTATTTACCCATAATTGATTTTATGGAGAAGAGGGGGTTACATGAGCTTCTTGGGAAGGATTCCATGTGGCTCCTACCTTCATGTAATTATTTAAACAACTCTTGGGGGATGTTTTGGGGTCGTTCTTCCCTTGGTTCGTCCTCTTCTCACTGGTTCACTTGTACTTCTTCTTCTTCACTCACTACTTCTAGTTTGTGTGCTCTTGGGTTGAGCATGGAAATGAATGGAAGGAAGAGGAGAGCCATCATTGAATGGATGTAATGATTTAGTGATCATTATCGGAGGAAATGTATGCCTATGTGTATGAACTTGATGGCAGTTCGGATGGAACTATCCACAGGTGAGAGTCCTTGGAATTTTCAATAGGGGTATTTCCTGAGCAATAGCGCTGGAGCCTTGGAGAGAAATGGAACATCCTCAGGGACTGCATGGTAGAGAAAGGTGTTCATTTCTTGGGGTTGTGCAGGTTGAGGGGGAAAGAGAGATGGAAATTAGGATTGTTGTGAGGTTAGGAAACCTGAGAGATACTTAGCCAACTACTGTGTATTTAAACTTGGCCTAGGACCCGTCCTTGTGGATTCATAGCCTTGGCTTGGGGGTGACCTTCTGTTGAGAGTAAATGAACAACAACGTCTATGGTTGGGAGGAACGTCCTTGGTCTGCAGCCAGTTGGTGAAAGTTTTCTTGCAAAGATAAGTGCTCTCTATGTTTTCTGTTTAATGTATTCCATTGTGTATTTAATTATATCTGATATATGTATTCTAATTTGCCTGTATGTTGGTTATTTGTTGTGCATGGAACGTTTTTTATCTCTTTTATGTTGAGACATGGATCTTGTCTTAAGCATGTGGTGTGCATGCTTCTAACATTGTTGAGAAGTCCTTTGTTTTCGAATTAGAGATCAGAGAATTGAGTCTTGGGACTGCAGTATGCCTAGCTTGTGAGTGGTTGGGTGTATTGCAGCCTGTTTAAGTGGCATAGCCCGACCTCTGGGTGGTCGGGTAAGTTACAAATTGGTATCAGAGCTTCTGGTTGAAACATCGGGCCGGTATGGGCTGGGTCTATTGGTCAAAGTCTGATGGTTTAGATCAAATTCTGACCGTGAAGCTGAAAATCTCAGGAGGAATGGTGTTGTATAATCTACTTAGGATTTAGATCGCCAGAGATCAGTTGTAAGGGGTTCGAAGGATCATGATCGCCCCCCTTCAAATTCGGGAGCGATCACTACTATAGGATCAGGAGAGATCTGGGATCGTTGGATCAAAGGACAGGTGAAAAACGATAGTCTGATGTAAAGGAAGCAAGGGTTAAGGTCACAATCGTAGGATCCCATGGGAGAGAGAGAACAATGGACAGGAGGCATTGCGGGGAACCATGTTGCATGAGAGATAATTTCCCAAGGTGGTCTCGCAAACCAAACCATGATTTCACCAAGGGGTTACATGTCAGCATCAAGATAATTGTGAGGCAAAATGCGGGTTACTCCAAACCGTCGATGCGTTCCCCTGAAAATTGAGATGCATGCAATGATGTGAGATGTTAGTACTCGAGCGACGAACCTCCAAAGAGCAGAAGTAGTCGGGGACTGTCGATCTGTAGGAGGACACGTGTCAAATGATCATGTGCTCTAGGTGAAATCACTTCGGGAAAATGCGAGAAAGGAAAAGTTGAGAATTGAGATCTCTAGACCCCAGAGATTCAAAGTGAATTGCAGCCTTCCAATCCAAGAGGACATGCGACATAAATCTGCACACTTCAGGGAAAAGAGAAGGTTGAGAGTTGAGTTCTCCGAAGTACGAATACCCGAAGAAATCATAGTCATCGATCCATGGGAAACACACATCAATAGATCGCGAGCTTCAGATAAAAACATTTCAGAAAAAAGTTGAATTTTGAGTTTTCTGAAGTCTGAAGGCCTGAAGGAATTACATCCATTGATCCTTGCAGAGGTAGCTTCTGAAGTCTTGAAGTTTGGGGTTAATATGGGTTGTATGATAAGGGAGACACATGGTGGTGGTTTGGTTGGTTCGAGAAATCAGAGTTCGGGAGAATTGGAAGTGTGATATTGTGGAAACTCCCAATGTCTCAAAGCCCGAAGAGCCGAAGTGGTGGGGCACGATGACATCACCAGGAGGTGATGTGGACCCCCTAATTTTCGAAGTGACATGGCTTGCAGATGTCACCGGGGATGACGTTGACACATGGGATGTGCACCACGTGTCAGTAAGTTTTGAGCATGCGGATGATTGAAATGTAAGATAGGACGTGAAACGTGTCACCCTCCTAATTGGACCACGTTTCCACTTACAACATTTCGCTACGTGGCGACGGATCATGGACTCCGGAGAAATTACTTTGAGAGTTTTCAGTTGATATTTTAAATTCCTGAAGCCTGGAGCGCCGGAGACCCAAAGTAAACGTCGACTTTCGGATCATCCAAAGTAGACCTGAACTGTCAAATCAAGAGAAAATGTGGCGTGAAGTTGTGGATTCTGGGTAAGGACCTGAAGTAAACATCGACTGTCGGATTGTCCGAAGTAGACCTGAACCGTTAAATCAGGAGAATAGGTGGCGTGAAGATGTGGATTCTGGGTAAGGACCCAAAGTAAACATCGATCTTCGGATCATCTGAAGTAATTCCCTACCATCCAATTCAAAAGGATACGTGGCATAATCCCGTGTATCTCGAGGGAAGTAAAGTTTCATATTTGAGAATTTTGAAGTCCAAAATTCCAAAACGACCACAACCGTCGATCTCGGAGAGGTAAATCTGAACTGTTGGCTCCCAAGAGGTAGATCTCGATCGTCCATTTAGAAGAACCATCAAGATCACGAGTTCAACGGTCACCTCTTATTGCGGGGACAGGAGGTGCTCGAGTTTTACGAAGTCGAGGGCAGGCTGCAATCAAGACCATGGTTTTGGAAAAAGGACATGTGGTGGCTCAAGGTGAATTATGGGGCGAAAAGTAGGTTGGTTGCAAACCACCTTTGAGTGTGGCCACAATCGCGTTTCTGCGTGAGGTCACCACCTAAGGTCACATCTAAGGAGGGGACAAGAGAAAAAGGAGTTAGTGTCAACTTTGATATTTTTCACAAGGGTGAAGGAGAAGGTCATGGAGTCCATTGGACCTGCGCCAGAAAATTGGAAGGTCCTTTGTTTAGATACAGAATGAAACCATCAAGGTTTCAGAGAGCCATTTTGGCTCGAGATTGAAGACCCTTAATCGGGAGGTCACGTAACCTTAGGAGAAAGGGTATGCATTAAGAAACAAAGGGAAAAGAAGAGGCAACACTCAAATAAATAAGCTCATGGTTTTGTGCATCTGGTCATATGTAAATGGTTTGAAGGAAGTGCCTCATAAAGATTTAATTCGACAAAGAGTTAACACTAGAACAATATAGGGAATTGATAGAGGGTCAAAATATGATCTGTTTGTGAACGAGTAACACAATAGAAGCATAAGTACGATATAATGAGTCAATCCATGTCTGTGATCAACTCATTAAGACAAAATAACCGACACATAGTCATGATTAAAAAAGAGTTAATTCATATAAAAAGTAAAAATGATATTAATTAAAGAATAATATTATCACTTAAGTGAAAAGGTACTTATAAATTTAATTGACAATTTTTGTATGATATGTATATCTCTAACAAGATGGTTTCTTGCAGGTTTATCAAGATTAGAGGTATAACCAGATCAATTCAAGAATAGGATCAAATGTTAGCATTATGGAGGCATGACTTTGCTTACAAAATTTGGATGAGGTACTACAAAAGAATGAATCCTCACATGGGACATGAAGCTAGCAGGTGAATAATGTCATTAATGGGAATAGAAAGGAAAATTAAGGCTCCATAGCCTTGAAGGTAGAGATGTGTAGACAGTTGCAAGCTTGATGCAGAAGGAAACAAAGAGCTTAAGAGGTGGTGTGTGAATAATCTCTATGTGTCAAGCATAGGAGTTTCATGGAAGGATTTGTTAGATATGACTTATCTACTGTCTAAAAGCTTAAATCAGAGTTCACAGTGGAAGAAAGATGCCAATGCAGTGGAATTGGAATGCTCTCTCACTTCAAAAGTGGCACTGAATGAAAATGGAATTCCATTGGGGAATGGTACTAAGTAGGAAAGAATGGCCAGGTGGAATGTGGTTGGAAAAGTGTTCAGACCCAGAGATCCATATTGCATATGAGAAGAATGGGAGCATGCAAGGCATCAAGGATATAAAGGAATTCAAGGACAACCAACTACAACATAAATAGATAAATAAATAAGTGAATTGAAACTGAAATGCACTAGAGTGCATGAAGCATACAATGAAGTTAAATTTCATATGCATTAGTAGGCGTGCTAACAGTAAATGCTTGGTGCATATAGATGTGTAATTTTGCATATGTACATGCTTGGATATGCTTGGATATAGATGTGAACTTAGAATAGTATGTTATTATGAAATAATGTTTGAGTATGACTAAAGGATGGATTATTTATTTAGGAAAAATGATACAGCATGGTTAAATATGCGAATGTTGTTGTTGCTTATAATTTCCATCAAGGTGAAGACCCATGAGGATGGCAAGAATGGTGATCAAAATGATGAAGGGGGAAGTCTGTGAGCTTGTACAAATATCAGTTGGTCAGACAACAAAAAGTTGGTTGGTAACAACCAGGTAGGTATGCATTTAGTGTCTGTTGATGCATACATGTTGAAGGGGATCAAGGTAAGGATTCCCTTAGTTAATTTTTAGTATTTAAATCAATATTGAATGGCTGAAGGCCTAGAGTGTGTAAGTGGTTTTGATGCTAGAATGCACTTAGATAAAATGTCAGTTGCATATTATGTTATGATTGGTTATGGGATCATAACTAGGTTAATTCAGGAGACATACTCCTTATACAACAATGAATACCCATAGAGCTAGTCATGTGTGAGACCATAATATGGTTGGATATGGAAGGGATATAGCGCTATGTGAGTGCTCAATGGTATCTACTATATATTTGATGTTTGGATTGCAACCTCTTTGCCAACACTGAAGAGAACTTAAGGATTATATTCTTGGTGTTGTGTTTGGGTGGAAAAGGAAGGTAACCTAATAGTTAGACAAGCAGTAGGAAGTGTGTGGATGATGTGTTGAATCGTTGGCTAGAACTTCCAACTCATCATGGTGGAATACATGACATAGTTAAGTGGTATTATGTAGTCCATGGATGGATGCATTGTGTATATGTGACCATGGGTATTGGCACATTGAATTTTATCTTATTAACTGTGACATTATGAAAAGGCTGTGTGATTGATAATACATGTGTATGTAATGATGCGTTCATTCTAATTGATAGTTGGATTAACAAAAGTAATTGAATTGTAGTTGTAAACAATTCTGAGAGAACTTTGTGATTTTGTTTTGAATCATTTCCATGAGAATACATTTCTTGTAATGAGATAGTGACAATTTGTTTGGCTGAGGAATGTTGAAATTGTAGGAGGAAAGGGGTCTTGAATATGGCAGTGTTGTAAGCCCATAAAGGAGACCAATGCCTATTGTTGCAAGAGTCAAATTGTTATGAGAAAAAGCTCATGTCTAGAAGATTTATTTTTCCTATATAAAACAATTTTGGGAATTATGATTTGATAATTACTGACGAATTGTTTTGGCCGAATGTAAATTGAAGAAATTGTAGGTAGAATGGTCTTGGATATGGCAGGGATGTAATCCCATAAGAAAGTTTGATATCTACAGCTGCAGAGCCAACCATTATGAGAAAAAAGATCATGCTTAGAAAATTTTATTTTCCTGTATAAAACAAATTTGACATTTGTGTTTGAAATAATTATAATAGTATCTCATGATGACTGTATGTGTATAATATAAACGATATGTTGGATATGCAAGATGGAAAGCATGGAAAAGGATACTGTTGTGACATGAGAACCCTATGTCCCTAGAAATAGTCTTGTGCAAGAGAACCTTGGTCATGCAAGATGGATCACCTAAGAGACTACATAGCAAAAAAGGGGATGACTAAGCCTGGGCCTGGAAGGTGAGTGACCACACGAAAGAGGAGAATTTGATAGTTCTTGATTGGGGTCATGCACACAATGGGTATGTTAGGGAAAATAGTGAGCCAATTTAATGAGACAACCATATGGATACAGATCCATGAACTGCACAGATAAATATTGTATTGGATTATGAAAATTTACTCTTACAATATGAGAAAGAATGAGAATTTTATGCACAAATTTTGAACTGACATGCTCACTAATTTGAAATATTGTAGGAAAACGATGAATGTTGAAGATCTAGAAAAGTACCAGACTATGAGAGAAAAGAAGGTGATGTTGGAGAAACTAAATGACAAAGGCATGGAAGGAAGAAAGTCCAATGGGCTTGCTACAAATAGAGTTCTAGAACCCACAACTCTGAAACTTCCTGGTCAAGTGCACTAAAGCCGGGGAGAAGTGGAAATACCCGAGGGATTGCATGGCAGAGAAGGAGGTTCATCTCTTTGGGTTGTGTAGGCCTGAGAGGGAAGGAGATCTTGTTGGTTGGAACTGCTTCCAGAAATATAAATTCTGAAGATCATCATACATGTTTTGGGTCGGAATGCCTATGCATACATGTTTTAGGCCAGAGTTCCTTTGTATATAAGATTGGGCTGGATCACCTATGTTAATTATGGCTAGAGGGCTTGGAATTTTAATTTTAATAACATTGGAATGGTGGTGTGCACTGAGGGTAGTGCCAAAATAAGGGGAGGGGGATGTAACATCTCGGCTCTAACCTTATAAACTATAATGTATTATGTAAATATGACTTAGGCTGGTGTGTCGGTAAAGTTGAAAAGGGGCCAGAGTGCTTAGGAAATGTAACACTTCCTATACATTAATAAAATACATCGCTGGCTACAAGACCAATAAGGAAAAAATATATAGGGGTCTATGATTCCATGAGAGAGGGGGCTTGAGGGGCTAAGTCTTGTTATTATTATTATTTTATTTACCCATAATTGATTTTATGGAGAAGAGGGGGTTACATGAGATTCTTGGGAGGGAGGCCATGTGGCTCTTGTCTTCATGTAATTATTTAAACATCCCTTGGGGACTGTTTTGGGGTCATTCTTCCCTTGGTTCGTCCTCTTCTCACCGATTCACTCGTTCTTCTTCCTCTTCACTCACTATTGCTAGTTCGTGTGCTCTTGGGATGAGCATGGAAATGAATGGAAGGAATAGGAGAGGCATTGTTGAATGGATTTAATGATTTACTGATCATTGCTAGAGGGAATGTATGCCTGTGTGCATGAAGTTGATGACAGTTTGGATGGAATTGTCCACAGCTAAGATTCCTTGGAATTTCCAGTACGGATATTTCCTGACCAGAAGCAGTAGAGCCCTGGAGAGAAATGGAACAACCTCAGGGTCTGCATGGCAGAGAAAGGTGTTGATTTCTTGAGGTTGTGCAGGCTGAGGGGGAAAGAGAGCTGGAAATTAGGATTGTTGTGAGGTTGGGAAACTTGAGATCTACTTAACCAAATATTGTGTGTTTAGACTTGGCCTAGGACCCATCCTTGTGGATTCATAGACCTAGCTCGGGGGTGACCTGTTTTTGACAGTAAATGAACAACATCATCTATGGTTTGGAGGAACGTCCTTGTTCTACATCCAGTTGGTGAACGTTTACTTGAAAAGATAAGTGCTCTCTGTGTTTTCTATTTAATGTATTCCATTGTGTATTTAATTATCTCTAAGATATGTATTTTAATTGTGCTTGTCTACTGGTTATTTGTTGTGCATGGCATGTTGTTTATATTTTTTATGTTGTGACATGGATCTTGTCTTATGCATGTGGTGTGCATGCTTCTAAGATTATTGAGAATTCCTTTGTTTTCGAATTAGAGATCAGAGAACTGAGTCTTGGGACTGCAACATGCTTAGCCTATGGGTGTTTGGGTATGTTGCAGCCTGTTTAAGTGGTGTAGCCTAGCCTCTGGGTGGCCGGGTATGTTACAGTAGATTGGGTTGAAAGGATAACTTACAGGGAAAGCAAAGTTGTACTCCATGGAGAAGTTAGAGGAAAATTTTCCTCACCTCATTTAGTAAATATTTTGGGGACAAAAATCCTCCTTAAATGGAAAGGTATGATCTATATTGGATGATTATATTATTTTTCATCTATCCCATTACTTTCTGGGTGGAAATATTGGAGGAATCAACTTGGAAGGACATTTTGGTGACTAGTCCAAATTTGGAAATTTGGGTCCAAAAAAATCGTCTGAAATATTTTGGAGCCATTTTAAGGAAAAAAACAACACTTTTTATGGTCCAAAATTTACTATGGAGAAATATTATATATTATACACATTGAGACATTTCCAATGGTGCAAGAATCACCTCAATCAGAGTTTGTATGAAAAATTTATTGCTCCCGCAAGTTGACCTACCATATTGATCACCATGGTGTGAGTGGATGCCACATCAGCCTCCATTACATGGAAATGTGGGGCTATCCACGTAGTGTATTTTCTAAGAACATTATAGAAGGTCCAAAACCTTATCAAAATTGAGGGTTGAGGAATTCAAAACCATATCCCTAGATGGCTATCTAGTTGTGTTAAATACCAGGTCACTAGGAGGAGAAGGGGTTCCATTCTATGTTATTGTATTTTGTTCCATAATAAAGAAGAACAAATAGGAGTGGGAAATTAAAGATAATAACATAGGGGGTTAATGTTCTGTAGAAGTTTAATGAGCCACATATTTTAGGTAACTCCATAGAGAGTTCCTACTCCTTTGTACTTGCATTATTTACATACCATATAAAAGAGAGCAGAGAAACATCACCTTCTAGCTAGGTTTTCTCCCATAAGGGTTTCCCATAGAAAATATTTATGTTATTTTTGGGATGGTGTGTGATTGTATTTCAATGATCTCTATTTTTTGCATTTTATGTATTTCATGCATAAATAAAAAATCGGTAACTAAATATTTTGGAATCTAAAGGAATTTAACCTTCATAGTGTAGATTTCAATTATATTTATCAAATATGTTGTGAAGAACTTGTCTAGTGGAATATTCATGACAATATATATATATATATATATAGTCAATGGTACACTTATATACACTTATAATAAAAGGGTACAATGAAAGGTTCTATCCTACCTACTAATATTACAAATTGTCATGTCCCCATTTATGAGTTCCCCTGTTTTGTAGTAGAAGGGACTTTCGTGGCTTATCAGTGGAGAAGATAAAATAAAAAGGGGGTCATTTAATTTCACTTAGTTAAGAGGCATTATATTATTAAAGTGATTTTTAATCCTAAAGTGAGAATTGGAGGGAAAATAAGGGTTATATTTGATTTAGTCAAAAAAGGGAAAATTCTAGAAGAATTAATTTAGTCCAAAAAGGGGAAGTTCTAGAAGGCACAAAGGAAGGATCTAAAAGGGGGTTGGAAAGTTATAAAAGAAGGGTAACCCATCACTTCTCATCATTATGATTTGATATCTTATTGAGTGCTCTTGTAGCTAGCGTTTTCATTGGGGTTTTGGGAAAACCCCTTCCACTATTGGTTTGGTTTCGGTGGTGCAATATCCACCCTAGCTAGACAAGAGGAGAATCCATCTAGGATTTCCACTAGAGCTAGACAAGAAGGAGGAGGATCCATAAAAGGTATTCAATGGAGCTTCACTTCATATTTTTTCCTACTATTGGAGGAATACCAAAGTGTGCAGGAGGGCTACAAAGTTTCCTGGACAGGGCTGAGCCAAGACATCTGCAGGATTTTGGGAGGTTTCAGGGAAAACTAGGTTCAGGGCACCCTTGCGGGTTGAGACTAGGTCGTCCTGCGAGGCCCTGTTGGACGACATTCTTTGTCTTATGAATACCTATGTAATTAATATTTTCAAAAGTCCGTCAGGGTTTTATTAGTGAATTTTATAGGAGGGCACGAAAAGACGTTGACAAAGTTGATAATGTTGCAGAAAACAGACTAGGAGATATTCTATAGTTTGCACCATCTATTGGCATCATTCCGGGTTTCTTGAGTTTTTTTTGTTTAGTACATATTGTAGTTGTTGTTGATACCTAAGTATGCACCCCTTCCCATCCTCTCTCATTTCCCTATACCTTCATCAAAATCATTCCTCTTCTCATTGGTTAAGTCGGTTTCCTATTACTAAATGACTCAAATTTTTATCATTATCTTTCTTGATTGATTCTTTGGACCAATTAATTTTGTTTTCTTGAAGAATAATTTCATGTCATGGTTTGGGTTTGAAATATTTGTCATCATGTTTACCATTGATTGAGCATGAAGTAGTTCGACCAAGTCCTTTGTTTACACAGGAAACAACCAAAAGAAAAATGCAACAATTTAGAGCAGTGGATTTTGGGCTTAGATTGTGAACAAACATACATGTTAAATTTTTGACGGTAGAGATCCAATAGTTAATTAAGATAAATAGCTCTTGTGCATTCGGGGTTTCAAAATCGTGCGAGGTTTAACAACAAAGCATATTAAGTTTCACTTCGGAACATTGTCACTAAGGGAGATTTCAATCCAGAACAAGCGCAAACCTTCAAAGCGCCAGAGCCCCGAAGCACCGAAAACCTGAAGTGTCATAGCCCCGAACTACCACATCACTCAGGGAGATTGGTCATTCGAGAGATATTCATATTCTATAGTCAAAATATACCGAACTCCGAAGTGCTTAAGTTCGAAGCACCGGATCCCCTTTCTCATAATTTCAGTTGACGTCATATGCCACCTGTCAATTGATTCCAGAGTGACATGTGGCACTCATTTCAGTCACCTTTGGTTACGTCATTTGTACTATTCTAGGTGACATGTGTCACTCTCTTTTTATGATGTGTCACTGACTATGACATCTTGCGGCCACGTCACTCCAAGAGATCTTCCTCCTAGAGATTATCAAACTCTATAGTCAAAAGCTCATGAATGCTGAAGAGATGAAGTCCTGAAACCCTGAAATGTTTAATGATAAGATATATTAATCTCGGGTTAATTAGCATTAAGCATTGGTTAATGACTTTGTGAATTTTTTCATTTGGGAGATGTGTATACTCTGCTTTCAAAATTTCCCGAGCACATAATTTTCGAAGTGGCTTATCCTCATTAATTGCATGTTTTAAATTTTTTAAATGGTGCCAAACGAAGGGAACGTCAATCCAGTCTACGACATCATATTTATCGTCTAGAAGCAAATCGAAGATATTCGGCAGGTACATAACTAAAGCTTCAGATCTGCACCTTGTGACACCACAACTCGGAATTGGGGAAACTATACTCCAGACTATAGAATAAATATCAAAGGCTCCATAAAAAGATCCAGAAGACTTGTTTCTTCCCCCAGGAGATAAGTTAAAGAAGAACGATGCCAACACATCTAGTTATCTCCCATTTGGAACAATGCGCATGGATACAAGTGCTTGACTCATAATTTAGTTATGTCACTCCTAGTTAGTTCTGCCAAATCTCAGTTCACTGTAGCATAGGCATCCGTTTGGTTTATGATTAGCAACAGTTTTTGTTATTTAAGTTCAAGGCTCTTTTATATTAAGGAATCATAAGTGGTCATTTGTGTGTGATATGAACCACTTATTTTTTATTAAGTCAAGCTCGAAGTATACCTTAATATACTCCAGCAATGTTTTTAGCTAAGTTAATAATTTGTTTTACAACTGGTAGTGTAGAATTAAGCCTTAGTCCCAGATGGACGAGAGCCTCTGCAACTTTGATAAATATGCAGTTTTTGTATGTTTTGAGGGTTCATTTTTTGGAAAAAGAAGATCAATACATCAAACTGGTTGAACCTATTCTATGCATGGATTAAATATCTCTACCTGGTGAATATACTCTTGATGACAATGTTTTTTTCCAAATCTACATGTGTTTTTATCTTATCTTTAATGCAGTTTTTATTTGTGCGAAGTACATTTCATTTCCTTCAGCTATTGTATAACTTGTCTTTACTAATATGCAACTTGTGAAACAACAAATGCTTTGGTGAATATTTGTTTCCATTGAAACCTATGGGAGTAATTGTGTTTTTGATACATGTTTAATTTCTTGAAATGATACTTTAAGTATTAAACTTCTTGCAGTAGATTATTCATTGAGTGGTATGTTGTTTCCCTTTGTTTTTACCTCTATTATCTCACTTGTCTGTCATTTGTGTGCCACCATCCAAGGAGAACCCTCATTTATATCATTTTTCCAACCCGACCATGATCTTGTCTTGGTAAAACCAACCCTCTAACTGACCAACAAAATAAAAAAAATTCAATTGTTATAAACTTGAGGTGGTGTAACTATGCCCTTTAGTAGTCAGGTTCAAAATTTAGGACCAACATCTTTTAGTGTTGTTGTCGGGGAACGAAGTAACTAAATATCTTTCCCTAGGAGAATGAAAATGATGATATATGACCTTTGATGGTGAAAAAAGACCAGACACCTTAATACTAACATATTTCACCTAGCAAATCCACTGAGTAAACTTCACAAAACAAATATTGGCTCCCAGAAAAGCACTCAAGAGATCCAAATCTGAGCAAATCAAAGCCACTAAGGCTCATCCTAACCCTAAGAAGAATATACTAGTCTCTGAGCCAGAAAGGAAACTAAGAAAATTCACCTTAGCTCAAAGATATACCACATCCCTTAAGGGTAAATATTTACCCAAAGAATCCACTTTTCTTCATTATCACAAGCAGCTTGAATTTTCTATACCCGAGAATCACAATTCTAGGGAACCTCAGACACCTTCAGCCCTTACCCCCACTTCATCATCTAATCCATCATCCACACCTACATCTCCAGTCAATCTTCATATCCCTATTTCCAAAACAATGGTTGTTAATAGGATGGATTCCATAATTTTTTCCATATATGCACCCCTAGTTTTTCCTATAGTCTTACATGCACTCCTAGCCACAGATTACATGAAATATTTTCCAAGATATAATGGGGAAGGGGATGTCACTGCTGAGGAACATCTAGTGGCCTTCTACAACTTTGCAGACAACTTCAACATTGACTATACAGATGTGTGGATGATGTTGTTTGTACAAAGACTCGATGGGGAAGTTACGAAATGGTTTCGGGATCTCCCTCTAGCCTCCATTATGGATATTGATAAGCTAGATGAATCCTTCATAAAGAAATGGGGAGATAAAATAGATTATTTGTATTACATCACTAGGTTTGGGGACTTTAAGAGAAATAATGGTGAGTCTATTTCAGACTTTGCCAAGAGATTCAATAAGATGTATGGTATAATCCGAGATGAGATCAAACCAACTGAAGCCTATGCCAAGATCACTTATGCCAATGCATTTGATTCATATTTCTCCCTTATGTTGAGGGAGAGAATATCCACCACCTTATTTTCGATGCAAGAAGAAACCATTGACGTTGAATCCAACATCTTGGCATCATACAGGTTAAAGACTAGATCTGATAAAGACAAGAAGAAACAGAGAGAGGATTCCCCTGCCTCCTCTAACCCAACCACATCTAATCCTAAACTTGATGAAATGACAAAATATTTGAAGGATATAACATCTGAAATATCTAAGATGAAATGGGAATCCAAACAAACAAACATAGCTTTTCAAGGGGCTGGGAACAAAAATACAAACCAGTTTAGAAGGTCGAATGATGCCCCTTAGATAATGCAGAGAGAGAGGAGGAATGTTGATGATAAAAGAGTAGTACTTCATTTCCAAAAAAATCAGATTGAGGAGATGGATGTATAGATAATGATGTTGTGGATGATGTTGTTGTACTGTTCAATGAAACATATTTTTACACCAGTCACTTAACACAACAAGATTATGAGGTGGCACAACTTTCAAATCAGTTTGATATTGGGATAGGGGAAGAGGGAGTTATTCAAGGCCAACCCCAAAATAAATATGACTTGAGGCCTAGAACATGCACTCACAAAGACACCACCCCCGATCAAAACAAAGAAAACATAATTCCCTCCCAAGTCAAATCCAAGAAAGGGTTCATTGGCTAAAGCTCACCAACCTCCTCCATTTAAAGTTGTTTCCCCTGAAGTAAAGGAATATGATAGGGCACAAGCATATTTAATCCTAGAGAATGTGTTTAGCAAGATTAAGATCCCTGTACCTCTGTTAGAGTTGTTGAAAAATGATCTTTTCAAACAATCCATTATGAAGGTTCTGCAGCCACTTAATTCTGTTGTAACTTCTGATGTAATTAGTCTACGGGATGAGAACCCAACCATTACTGTGGGCCCACATATCTAGAATGGCTCTGATGCCTCTCCACCATTCTACATATATTTAAATATCCATGACAAGATCCTACATAACTGTCTCATGGACTCAGGGGCCTCACACATTGTCATGCCTAAGGTTGTTATGGAGGAACTAGGCCTAGAGATCACCAAGCCCTACCAAGACCTTAACTCCTTTGACTCTAAAGAATTCAAATGTTTGGGAATAATAAAATATCTAGTGATTTCTTTAGCATGATTACCCATGAAGAGTGTAGTAATGGACATCATTGTGGTTGATATCCCCCCCAAGTTTGGTATGATTTTGTCCAGGACGTGGGCCAAGAAGGTTGGGGGATTGTTACAAATGTACCTCACATATGCTACCATCCCTGTTTTCGGAGGAGACCACATGAGGATATACAAGGAGGTCATATTGGCCTATATCATCAATGACCATCAGAATCCAAGCAATCACCCAATTTATGTTGTTGAGGATGAGATTGACTCATCTGTTTTTCATCTAAATGGTGATGAACCATAAATTACAGTCAACAAATGCAAAAATTAGTCTTTGAGGGATCAAAAGAATAAAGTGTAGAAGATGTATTTTGATGGATCTTCATCAAAAGAAGGTTTTGGGGCTAGTATAGTCCTCATTTCCCCCGCACAAGAGGTTATAACGCTCTCTTATAAGATGGAATTCGAGACTACTAACAATATAAATGAGTATGAAGCTCTGGTGCTTGGATTGAGGGCTACCAAAGACATGGTCGTTGAAGGTTTGGCAGACTTTGGTGATTTTGATTTAATCATCAATCAAGTCAAAAACATCTATCAAGCTAAGAAACATAGGCTCAAACAATAAAGGAAAGAGGTGTGGGACATGGTTGATAACTTCTTTCTAGCATTCAACATCTCCTTCATTCCTAGAGAGGAAAATTAGAAGGCATGTTATTTGGCCTTGGATGACAGTACCTTCAGACCTCCCATTGGCCCAAATATCAAGTATCAGGTGGAAGTTAGAAATAGGACAACCAGACCAGACAACATAAAGCACTACCAAGTCTTTAGCGATGATTTGGAGCTGCAAATATTTCTATAGACCATTGAAGAATTCTCCAGTATCTCAATAGGTCAAGAGGGTGAAGATGATGAATCGTCTTATCATAAAACATCTCATATATTGAACAAAGTGGTTGGCCACAACATTGTGGAACTTAAAACAAACCACATCCCCAGGGGTCTAGTGCCACTGGAAAGGTTATTTGATAGTCATGATGTCTGTAGAGAAGCTTCCATAAACAATCAAGAAGAGGAAGTGGTTGAATGCAATAATGGGACTACTGAAAATCCCAAAATAGTCAAACTATCCAAGGCACTACCTCTCGAACAAAAAGGAAGGTATTCCAGCCTCATGAAAATTTTTGCTGATATTTTTGCATGGTCGTATGAATATTTGAGCACATTTGACACTAACATTATCCAACACAACATCCCTCTTAAGGGTGGTTCTAAGACATTCAAACAGAAGATCAGGAAATTTAATCCCATGCTGATGTCCATAATTGAAAAAGAGATGAAAATAATTCTTGATGCTAGAATTATTTTTCCCTTGAGGTACTCAAATTGGGTGGCCAACTTGGTACCTATGAGGAAAAACATTGGGAAAATATGCTTGTGTGCGGATTTCCGAAATCTCAACAAATGTTCCCTAAAAGAAAACTACCCCATGCCCAAGATGGACCATATTTTGAAAAGGGTAGTAAATTCCCACATCAGTTCTTTGTTGGATGGGTACTCTGGTTATAACCTAATAGCAGTATGTGAAGAAGATAAAGACAAAACAACAGTCACCACACCATGGGGGAAATTTATGTACGAAAAAATTCCCTTTGGGATAATGAACGCAGGGGCCACCTTTTAGAGGGATATGGATGTAGCCTTCGTGGAGGAGAAAGAAAAAATTATGGTTATATATTTGGATGACATCACCATTTTCTCCAAATCAGATGATGATCATTTACAACACCTTGAGAAGATTTATGAAATGCAAAAGGTATGGGATTTCTTTGAATCCCAAGAGGTACCACTTTGGTATGCCAGAAGGTAAAATCCTAGGTCACATCATATTAATAGGAGGTATACAAATAGACCCTAAGAGAGTGGAGGCCATTCAGGGAATTGCAATCCCCAGAAACAAGAAGTCTATTTAGTCTTTTATAGGAAGAATAATTTTTTTAAGGCGCTTTGTGCCAAACTTTTCTGAAACTATAAGGCCTATCACCAACATGTTGAAGAAATATGTTTTTATCAAATGATCACATGAGGAAAAATCGACATTCCAAAGGATCAAACAATATTTGGTTGAAGCCCCTATATTATTCATCCCTCACTATGCCAAATAATTCTTTGTCTTTTCTTTTTCTTTCGAGGAAACCATTGTTGCTTTGATACTCCAGAAGAATGAATAAGGGCATGAACAACCCATATCCTTTTTAAGAAAATCCCTCTGATATGTTGCGATGAAGAATGACATATTATAAAAGCAATCCTATGCATTGGTCAAAGCGTTGAAATCCTTCAGGGTGTATGTGTTACAATATAGCATAACAACCTATTTTCCTAGCAACAGTGTCAAAGAGATTTTGGTCTAGCCAGATAGTGAAGGGAAAAGAGGGAAGTGGATTTTCAAACTATTGGAGTATGACCTGCACATAAAACCCACCAAGCTGATGAAGGGATAGGGACTTGCCAAGTTGTTATCAGAATCAAACTATAAGGTGTTGGAATTGCATCAAACCTTCACTCAATCTGATTCATCCATGACACAGTTTGGACAAGACAACATCCAGGTATTTGAAAACTACTCTTATTCACTTTGGTAAAAAGGTGTTATTTACTTTCTACATCACCTAGAGTTGCCACCATATTTGAAGAAGATGAGGGTCGGGTCTCTCAAATTAAAATCTATAGAATTCTGCATTTTAAATTAGAACCTGTATTGGAGGGATCTTGTTGAAATCTTATTAAAGTGTCTTGATGAAAATGAAGCTAAACAAGTCACAACATATATGCACAGGGGAGTTTGTGGATGAAACCAACATTGGAAAGCTACAAACCTCAATATCCTAAGGGCAATGTACTACTAGCCCACCCTTTTCTATGATGTATTCACCATAGTAAGGGCATGCAATGAATGTCAAAAGTTTGTAGGTAAACAAAAATTACTCTCACTTCCCCTAAAACCTATCACTACCAATGGCCCCTTTGAGAAATGGGGATTACATTTCATAGGTGAGATAAATCCACCCTCCAGTGGGCAACACAAATGGATCCTCACTGCCACTAACTTCTTTACCACATGGATCGAGGTTGTGCCCACCAGGAATACTACTAACAAGGTGATTATGAATTTTTTGAAAACCAATATCTTTGCCAGGTTTGCCTGCACTAGAAATATTATAACAAACAATGCCCAACCATTCAATTCCAAAGCCATGATTGACTTCTATGGTAGCCATAACATCTCCTTGACACATTCCATGCCCTATTATCCTCAGGGGAATAGGTTGGATGAGTCATCAAAAAATACTCTCATTAGGATCATCAATAAATTTTTAACTGAAAACAAGAAATCATGGGACTCTAAACTTAAGTATGCCTTGTGGGATGATAGGATCAACACCAAGAGATCCTTGGGAACCTTGCCATTTCATCTAGTCTATGGGATAGATGTTGTATTCCCTACTCAACTCGATACACCTGTTATAAAATTCCTACAGGAAGAAATGGAGGATCCAAATGACATGTAGATGGGAATCTTTCAGATTATAGAGGTTCAACAAAAGAGAGAAACACTGAATCGGATAACTGAGGCATACTAGAGCAAGATCAAATTGGATTTTGACAAGAAAACCAAGAAGGATATATTTCAAGAAGGCAACCTAGTCTTGAGGTGGGATGCCGGAAGGGAAGAAAAGTATAAGCATGGTAAGTTCAATAACCTCTGGTTTGGTCCTTTTAAGGTGGTTGAGGTTCTAGAAAATAATACATTTGTCTTACACAATCTAGATGATACTGAAATTTTTGGAGGTCCAGTAAATGGGCGCTTCTTGAAATACTGTTTTATTTGAAAGACTGAGGGAAGTTCCCTCTTGTACCATAACTTCTTTCATATTCATTTTCATTTGATTAGTTATTTTGTGTGTGAATAAATACTCCATAGCCCAACAAAGGCACTTGGGTCTAGTTACAGTTGCATGGATGATAGAAAAAAACATAGGTAAGAGAAGGATGGTGGGAGCAAGTTATTAAGTTCCAAGGCACTCATTTTCTACTCTCAGTACCCCACAAGGGGGTGTTGTCCCTAGTTGGATCCAATGTTGAGACCTAATTCTGCACCCTTTACACTCCTCTCTCATTTCCATATACCTTCATCAAAATCATTCCTCTTCTAGTTGGTTAAGTCAGTTTCGCATTACTAAATGACTCAATTTTTTATCATTATCTTTCTTGATTGATTCTTTGCACCAATTATTTCTGTTTTCTTGAAGGATAATTGCATTTCGTGGTTTGGGTTTGAAATATTTGTCATCATGTTTACCATTGATTGAGCATGCAGTACGTATAACAAGTCCTTTGTTTGCACATGAAACATCCAAAATAAAATGCAACAATTCAGAGCAGTGGATTTTGGGCTTAGATTGTGAGAAAAAAGACAGGTTAAATTTTCGATGGTGGAGATCCAACAATCAATTAAGATCAACGACTCTTGTGCATTCAGGGTTTCAAAATCGTGTGAGGTTTAACAACAAAGCATATGAAGTTTCACTCTGGAACATTGTCACTCTTGGATATTTCAATCCATAACAAGCAGAAACCTCCAAAGTACCAGAGCCCCAAAGTACTAGAGCCCCGAAGTGCTAGAACCCTGAAGTACCAGAGCCCCAAACTTCCACGTCACTATAGGAGATCGATCATTCAGGAGATATTCATATTCTACAGTCAAAATCTATTGAATGCCAAAGTGCCAAAGTGTTGAAGCACCAGATCCCCTTTCTCATAATTTCAGTTGATGTCATATGCCACCTATCAATTGATTATAGAGTGACATGTGGCACTCATTTCAGGAACCTTTGGTTACGTCATTTGTACTATTTTAGGTGACACATGTCACACTCTTTTTATGACATGTCACTGACTATGACATCATGTGACCATGCCACTCCGGGATATTCTCAAACTTTATAGTCAAAATCCCTCGAAGGCCAAAGAGCCAGAGTCCTGAAATTTCGAAATGTTTAATGATAAGATATATTAATCTCGAGTTAATTAGCAATAAGTGTTGGTTAATGACTTCGCGAGTTCAGTCATTTCCGAGATTAACTGAACACCGAATTTTTGAAGTGGTTTATTCTCATTAATTGCATGTTTTAAGTTTTTAAACAATGCCAATTGAAGGGAACATCGATCCAGTCTATGACATCATATTGCTCATCTTGCAGCAGCTCAACGATAGTCAATGGGTACAAAAATAAAGCTTCAGATCCGCACCCTATGACACCACAACCCAGAATTGGGGAAACTATACTCTAGACTACAGAAGAAATATCAAAGACTCTAGAAAAAGGGCCAGAAGACTTGCTTCTTCCCCAAGGAGATAAGTTAAAGAAGAACGTTGCCAACACATCCAGTTATCTCCCATTTGGCCTCCAACAATGCGCATGGATACAAGCACTCGACTCAAAATTCAGTTCTATCACTCCTAGTTAGTTCTGCCAAATCTCAATTCACTCCAGCATAGGAATCATTTTGGTTTATGATTAGTAGTAGTTTTAGTTATTTAAGTTCAAGACTCTTTTAGATTAAGGCATCCTAAGTGGTCATTTGTGTGTGATATAAACCACTTATTTTTCATTAACTCAAGCTCAAAGTATACCTTAATACACTCCAACAGTGTTTTTAGCTAATTTAATAAGTTTTTTTACAACTGGTAGTGTAGAGTTAAGTCTTAGTCATATATGAACGAGAGCCTCTACAACTTTGATAAATATGCAATTTTTGTATGTTTTGAGGGTTCGGATTTTGGGAAAAAGAAGATCAATACATCAAGCTAGTTGAACCTGTTATATGCATGGATTAAAGCTCTCTACCTAGTGAATATACTCTTGATTACAATGTTTTTTTATAAATCTACATGTGTTTTTATCTTATCTTGAATGCAGTTTTTGATTTGTGCGAAGTACATTTCATTTCCTTCAATTATTGTATAAGTTGTCTTTACTAATATGCAACCTGAGAAACAACAAATTCTTTGGTGAATATTTGTTTCCATTTCAAACTATGGGAGTAATTGTGTTTTTGATACATGTTTAATGTCTTGAAATTATATTTTAAGTATTAAACTTCTTGCAATAGATTATTCATTGAGTGGTTTGTTGTTTCCCTCTATTTTTACCTCCATTATCTCACTTGTTTGTCATTTGTGTGCCACCGGCCAAGGAGAACCCTCATCTATATCATTTTTCCAACCCAACCATGCTCTTGTCTTGGTAAAACCAACCCTTTGACTGACCAAAAAAATAATAAAAAAAATCAATCATTATAAACTTGACGTGGCCTAGCTCTTCCCTTTAGAAGTCATGTGCAAAATTTAGAACCAACAACTTTCTTGCAACCAGTAGTTGTAGTGTTTTCTTAATATTTCTAGTACCCATTAGAATTCTCTTGTTGTTTGTATTTCCAGTCTCCATTCATAATAAATGATGCCAAATTTTGTCACTCTCATTCATTGTGTACTTGGATTAGTAATGTGTTCACCCAATGTGACGCATGCACAATGTTTGTGAAAAGTAATCAATAACTGAATAACACATATAATACAAGTATTTGACAAAATTACACAACCAAAACCACATAATGGACAACATACCTTCATTCCCCTAGAATTTTCCCATAGGGGTATATTTCAGGGGTATCAAAGTTGGAGATATTGCCAGTCTAAGGGAATTTTACAGTATGGAGGCAAATCAATAAATCATGAAAAAAATATTACAATCCATTCAGAACTACCAAAAATGTCTAGAGAACTATCAAAATAATTTCACAATGTTGTTAGAAAATCCCAAGTTGTTGAAGCCTCTATTTGGGAAGAAGAAGAAAAAGGGGTTCAAATATGAAGAAGTTGGTGAATCAAAGACCTCACTTAGTGAGGAAGGTTTAGTGGGACCTCAGATTGACCTTTTAGAGGAGCATGAATATATCCATAAGGAGGATGTGTGCATAGAAGAGGACCAAAAAACATCTTATGATACATCATCAGAGATAACCGATGAGGTTGATGAAACTAGTGTGTTGGATGGGTATACCTTCGATGAATTAGTAGAAGTTGAGGATGCAACACCTGATGATGACCATATGTTCAAATCAGCTAATGTTGGGGATCCAACATCTTTCACTATGCTTGATACTTATGATGAAGGTAGCTCAAGTGCGATGGAACCTACACATGATGAGGATTCAACACCATATATGATTTATGACGTTGATGATGAGGAGGATGGGATTGCACCTTGACAAGGTTTGGAGGAACAATTTTTGGTCAAGGAGGAGAAGATTGTACATGTGTTGAAAAGGGAATATGGTACTCATAAATTTATTAAAGATCTTATATGGAAATATTAGATGGAGGAGAGAAATAAAATAGGTGCATATGGGATCACTAGTGCTCAATTATGCATCATCAAAAAAGCACTAGAAAATATGAAATCTGATTACTTGTAGTTGTTCATAGATAGGGACCTTGCTCTTAAGTTCGTTGAAGACAAGGAAAGGGAGATTGAGGACCTTTGTCACCATCTTAGTTTGACACACTCCTCATCGTTGACATTATCAGAGACTCCATCATATTTGGTGACAGTGACACGTGAGAGCATGAGTGGAACTCATTATTAGAGGGAGGGACCTCTTGTGATGATTCCACTTGAAGAGCATTCGAGGTTGGAGCCGTATGATGAGACTTTGGACACAAAGGGTTTTGACCATACTCCTGTGTTGCATTGTAGGGATCATGAGCCATTTATTTGGGCTCAAAGATTAGCTACAAAGATAGTAGTCAGGAAAATTCCTTGTGTACCATCCAACAAGGAAGTATATACACCAATTGATTGTGGGATTGAATATAGGACAAATGTGGATACATCACTTTGGGATCCAAGTTCAGTTGATATCTGTAGAGTGATTGATACAATAACACATATAGGATATAGGGTGTTACATGACGATACAATGGTGTGAAGTGGTATACAACAATATGCAATGGTGTATGATGGTATTCAATGGGTTTTTGGGATGTTTTCCCCAGGGATACCTTCATACAGAGACTTTAGACATATCATTAAGTTCAACTCACTCAGGATCAATGAGTGGATGGAAGAGATTCATGAAGAGGAATATTCCTCGAAGATTGATATTTTATTAGGATATTACCATAGTAGGGAAAACAAGGAGGATACCCTCAAGATTTCTCTCAGATGTTACTTTGAGTCCTTGGTCATACCATTAGGTTTACCAAGGCACTTGAAACTTTCTATTCTTGCGGGAAATGGAAGTGGCATCTAGTGCTATTTTATTATGCTAGTAGTATATTCAACAGGACATGGAGGGTTCATATGAGTCATTTGGGTGAAGCATGAAGGATTATAGCCATGCCATAGTTCTTTTGTTTGAACTATGTGGTCGAAGCACTTGAGAAGATCCATATTGTATTTGGTCAGTTCACAAAGATTCCAGCTTATAGACTAGTGGATGGCATTATCCACTATAGAGGTTGCACACTTATAGCCCCTAAGCCCCCACTTAGAGAGATGATTGTGAGGGCTATGTGTGATCCACCTTCGACATGACATTTTGGGTACTCGTATGAGTATGAGGCACCACAGGTGACAGGTATACTTTCCATGGAGGTATTTAGAATCCACAAATTACTCAGGTACATTGATGATGATTGAGATAACATATTTCCCAGTGCAGTTTTGCAAGAGTCGAACATATCAACAGGCACAAAGTTTATTCCTAGTACTAGGATTCCACTAGATGATGGCATACCAGGGACTTGGCTCATTTTTACTCCAATGGTTACTAGTATGGTGCAACAACAGTTAGCAGGTATTAGGAGTGGTGGAATTCCTATTTGGTGGTGGGGTCTGGGAATTCATCTGGGTGATAGATTGATTCAAATTATGGTCAAAAGAGTTGTGATAGTGATTGGTCCGCTTTATTTTTGGGACGTCCGCAGAGGGGAGGTTGATACTTACTCTATAGGGCAGGATAGATTTGAGGCCAGTCATGGACTTTTGGGCTTAGACTTCAGTGAGACACTTTCACATGAGAGGATTCAAGATGGCGACTTCAGTCCCTTCAGGGAGATTATATTGGGTATCCAGGAGAGGAGGATGTAGACTAGGCACATTGGTTTGATGGTGATGATCAGAGTGGTGCAATATTTACATGGTGGTATATTTCCAAGATTAGTTTGGGACCCTCGGTCACATTGTTTGACAGTTCAACCATTATTAGATAGGATAGCACTAACTTTGACTTTCTAGAGTTTACTCTGGGGAGGCTAAGGAGTGGTTGCTTGGAGGAGTGGTATTCCAATGAGTTGACCGAGTTTATGCAACTTATGATTTCTTGGCTTCTCAGCAATATTCAGGTGGATTCTTGTATTAACACCTTACAAAAAAATGCTATATGTTCCACATAATACAAGACAATTTGGTATCCCAGTGACTTTACCATCTATGGGGTTCTTGTCTTCACACAAGGGGACTTTGTAGATGATATGTTGGGATATTTTCCGGATGATACTTGGATGATTGTGTTATCACCTGCTAATTTGTATTAATTTTTCCCAAAGCGTCTTGTCCTTGTGCTATTTTTCCACTCAGATTTTCAAATTTTTTCACTAGCTCTGTCAAGCTCCCATCACCTAAATCCCTCACTCAACTTATCATCCCAAATAGTCATGTCTTCCATGATTTAAAAAAATTGGCGAATATCCAAAACGTATACCTAGCCTTAACGCTTATGTAAATCCCTTAGTTTCATCACTTCATTCATTTTTACCCTTGTTTTCATATTCCTGTTGAAAATAAAAAATATCTGTTTTATTAAGTACCTTCATCCTATCCACAAAGTCGTGTGTTAAGCCTCATAAGCCCAAAGTCCTTAGAAAATAGAAAAAGGGTTTATTATTAATATAAATATTTTTATATTAAAATATTTATATTAATATTTAATCCAATATTTAATTTATGGAATCACGTCAAATCATGGGCACTAATCTCAATTTATAATGTGGAAAAGTCAAAGTTTGGATGGAGGGCACACATACATATTGGGTATTGAAGTAACGAGGAGGTTAATTATGTGAAGGTGGGCGGGGAAAACTACCGTGATTTATTTGGTGGACACATGTTTTTATGTGGATCACATCGGAGGTAAAAGCAGTTTGGATTAAATCACTCCAGCCAAATCGCGATGTAATAAATGCACCATTTATCATATGTTTAATGTGCAACATTTTTCCAGGAGTGCATTTCAACAACAAATATGGAATTTCTAATAAATGAAATTCCTCCTCACGGTCAAAAGGTTTTACGGAGGCAAGATTCAAGTTTTACAAATTAAAGAAATTAATGTTTATTTCCATGAAAAAGATTTAAATGGGAAGATGCACGTGAACGAAGACTTGGATAATTCTTTATCCAAAGAAGATAAAAGGTATTTTACCAAAGACGGTAAATTGGAAAAAACACACAATAAATGTTTTTCACAGTGAAATCGTAAATTGCAAAAACATAACATAGTAAATGGTTTTTATGTGAAATGGTAACAATAAATGTTTTTTTACAGTGAAATGGTGAATTGGGAAAAATAAGACATGGTTTTAAAAGAACCACGGGCATGAATTAAATTATGGAAATTTGATTCTACGGGATAGAAAATATTTGGGAATTATTTTTATTTCAAATATATTATTCCCAAATGTTTAATGAGAATATGAATAAATGGAATTATATTTGAAATATTATGAGTGAAATTTCAAAGAGAACATGGCAGAGGAAGGAGCTGGAGCATCAGAGGAATCTACAGGGATCATGAAACGTATTTTCTGAAAACTGTCATTTGTAATCATTGTAGAAGCTGAAACGTTTCATTTCAGTTATTGTAACCGGTTGCACATTGAAGGAACTCTAATTGTATAAGTGTTAGAGGGTCTGAGTGTATTAATGATGGGAATAAGTGCAAGGGCACAATTCTGGTGGTTCTAGAATCTATTGTAATTTTTCTGGGACTGAATTGAATACATATTCAGAAGCATTTTGAACTTTTTATGAAAAGATTCTAATGGTTATGATCTGAGCTTTGTCTTCCTTCATTGTTTGTATTTCTTGTGTTCTTTAATTTCATTTACATTTTCATATGTTTAAATTGGATAGTTAAAAGCCCAGAATTCATATCTTGATGCTCTCGGTTGAAACAATTTAAATTGTGTGTATTTCTTCCTAACTAATTTAGAACTCATTTTATTAATGCTATGATGCAGTTACTTGTTTTTCCCCTTTCCTCTTACACTCTACAAATTTCAATTTACAACTCAGATTCATTGCCTCACTTAGCCTTTATCCTACAGAGAGTTCTATTGGCCAGTCAATGTTTTCCTTCAATTTCGAAATTTTGACTCCATAGCCCTGAGTGCCCCTCCTCTTCTTGGCCAACAAATTTTATAAAAACCCCCCAAAACAAACCAAATCTAGCTAGTGGTTTCCAAAGATATATCAAGTGACACAAGAGAGCCCTCTCTGAGTTGAGAAGGCTAGTGCCTCATCTCTAAAGTAGGTTGAAACAGTTACCTCTGTCATTTGTCTATTCAATCGGACGAAATTTACAGAGTGATAACATTTTGGTGCCGTTGTCGGGGACAAAATTGAAAAATTTTCCCTAGGAAAGAACAACATGGTTGAGTTCTAAGGTCTGAGAGCAGCAGACACTTAGGCACATATTGGTTGTATTCCTTCTCTGGTGACTCCACACATCAAAAAATCAGTTTGAAGGTGATTCCACTGGTAGAAGAATCCGGAAAGTTAAATTTTCACTGGCGACTCCACTCTCAATGTAGAATCTAGCTTCCAAAACATCATTGGTGACTCCACGGTCCGAAGATGAGTTCAATATTTGCAAGGTATGCTCCAATGAATCGATCTCATATTCTTGTCTTTCCAAATCACATTCCTCACATAAATTGGCAAAAATATTTTCATAAATTCAAAGATGGGAAAGGAAATGATGTTGCCTTGCACTTGATTAGATTTCACATGCACATATGTAAGCTGGGGGTTGAATTTCATGAGGATTGTTTGATGAAATTTTTTATGGCTACTCTAGAGGGGAAAACAATATTATGGTATGAAGGTTTAAAACCAGGCAACTTATACTCTCTTAAGGATTTCCACATAACATTCTTTAAGCATTATGGAGAATCTAATCCTTCATTCCTGGTGTTTGAAGATTGTTGTGAATTTTGTGAACATTTCATTAAGTACCTTAAAAATGTTTTTGGTGATGAAGAGTGTATGAATGATGAAATCATAGAATCCCTTTATGAATATTCATACCAACAAAAAATAGTATCCCCTCCTTTGGTTGAAGGTGAAGCTGATAAAGAAATTGTTGTTGAAAGTCATTTTCCTTCCCCTGAACTTGATGAAGATATTCAACAAGATTTTCAACAAGACAAAGAGTTTCAAGGTTTTCTTTCTCCCCCTATGAATGATATGGTTTTTCAAATTCTAAGTGGCCTAGACATGGACGAGGATTCTGAAACTACATCTATGGAAACTTCCAACAATGAACAAACAAATGACATAGAGCTTCAGGAAAGCAACAAAACAACATATGCCATTTTTCAATCAGAAATACAGAAAGATAATGAAGAGGCAATGGCTTTATTTGATTCATTTGAAAATCATTGTTTTGAAAATGCATCCACGGGAACTCTAGAATGTGAAATAGTGCATGATGTTATATTTTCACATTTGCAAGAAGATTACGAGCAGGAACTTATTTCCATTCGTTCATTTGAAAGTCAAAATGACAGTCCTCAAGCAAATTTCCATAAGTTTAATGAAGCCAAATCAAAATTGTTTGATGAACAAGAGGATGCACATAATATGGCTGTCACATTTCAAGATGTTCAAGAATGTATGAATGTTTTTGTTGAGATGCATGGGAAATTAGACAAACCTATTGCTGCCATTTCATTTGAAAATGTTCTCAAAACAAAAGAAATAGAGAAAGAGCAACAAACACTTATGAAAGAGGCTTTTCTTCCTATTTTTGCTCATCAAGAAGAAATTAATTTCCATGGTTTTCAAGATCCTGTGGCCATCCTGTTATAGTCATCATTGAAGGAGGAGCTTGTTTTATTCATAAGTTTAGGTTTTGGATTCAACTTGCTTTTTCAGCGGCCATCTTTTGCATTTGTCTGCCTACTTAAGAAAGATGTGATCAAAGAAAAATCGGGAAGCTAATTGCTTGATTGGTTTCATTTGCACTTTAGCATCACTTCATTGAGTATTCATTTCAGCAGTTTTAGAGTAGATAGGAGTATGCAAATAAGATTGTTGGTCAAGCATTTTTCAGTTTGAATTTCTAGTAGTGTGTACAGTCAGATTTTAGCGGTATATTCAGTGTTCAGTATCCAGTTGAGCGCAGTGTGTAGAGTTTGGTTTTCAGCAGACAATGGTGACAAGTCGGAGCAGGGTACACATACATGTTTTGGGAGCATCCCAATGGATCAAGAATGTGGTCTATTATTATTTTCTACCTCACAGGGAGGATAGCATCCCCAACAGGAGCCTATTTTATCACCTGCTAATTTGTATTAATTTTTCCCAAAGCGTCTTGTCCTTGTGCTATTTTTCCACTCAGACTTTCAAATTTTTTCACTAGCCCATCAAGCTCCCATCACCTAAATCCCTCACTCAATTGATCATCCAAAATAGTCATGTCCTCCATGAGTTAAAAAATTTGGCGAATATCCCAAACCTATACCTAGCTTTAATGCTTATCTAAATCCCTTAGTTTCATCACTTCATTCATTTTTACCCTTATTTTCATATTCATGTTGAAAATAAAAAATATTCCTTTTATTAAGTACCCTCATCCTATCCACAAAGTCATGTGTTAAGCCTCATAAGCCCAAAGTCCTTAGAAAATAGAAAAAGGGTTTATTATTATTAATATAAATATTTTATATTAATATTTAATTTATGGAATCACGTCAAATAATGGGCACGAATCTCAATTTATAATGTGGAAAATTCAAAGGTTGGATGGAGGGAGCACATACATATCGGAGATTGAAGTAACGAGGAGGTTAATTATGTGAAGGCGGGGGAAAACTACCGTGGTTTATTTGATGGACACATGTTTTTACGTGGAGCACATCGGAGCTAAAATAAATTTGGATTAAACCACTCCAGTCAAAGATTGATGTAATAAATGCACCATTTATCATATGTTTAATGTGGGGAATTTTTCCAGGAGTGCATTTCAAAAACAAATATGGAATTTCTAATAAATGAAATTCCTCCTCACAGTGAAAAGGTTTTACAGAGGCAAGATTCAAGTTTTACAAATTACAGAAATTAATGTTTATTTCCATGAAAACAATTTAAATGGGAATATGCACGAAGACTTGGATAATTCTTTATCCAAATATTTACAGGAGTAAAAGAAGAAGATAAAAGGTATTTTACCAAATACGGTAAATTGGAAAAAACACACAGTAAATGTTTTTTCACAGTGAAACCGTAAATTGGAAAAACATAACACAATAAATGTTTTTTTATGTGTAATGGTAATAATAAATGTTTTTTACACTGAAATGGTGAATTGGGAAAAACAAGACATGGTTTTAAAAGAACCACTGGCATGAATTAAATAATGAAAATTTAATTCTACAAGATAGAAAATATTTGGGAATTATTTTTATTTCAAATATATTATTCCCAAATGTTTAATGAGAATATGGATAAATGCAATTATATTTGAAATATTATGAGTGACATTTCAAAGAGAACATGGCAGAGGAAAGAGATGGAGCATCAAAGGAATTTGCAGGGATCATGAAATGTATTTTCTGAAAACTATCATTTGTAATCATTGTAGAAGCTGAAATGTTTCATTTCAATTATTGTAGCTGGTTGCACACTAAAGGAACTCGAATTGTATAAGTGTTAGAGGTTCTGAGTGTATTAATGATGGGAATAAGTGAAAAGGCACAATTCTAGTGGTTCTAGAATCTATTGTAATTTTTCTGGGACTGAATTGAATACATATGTAGAAGCATTTTGAACTTTTTATGAAAAGATTCTAATGGCTATGATATGAGTTTTGTCTTCCTTCAATGTTTGCATTTCCTGTGTTCTTTAATTCCATTTACATTTCCGTCTATTTAAATTGGATAGTTAAAATCCCAGAATTCATCTCTTGATGCTCTCGACTGAAAAAATTTAAACTGTGTGTATTTCTTCCTAACTAGTTCAAAACTCATTTTATTAATGCTCTGATGTAGTTACTTGTTTTTCCCCTTTCCTCTTACACTCTGCAAATTTCAATTTACAACTCAGATTCATTGCCTCACTTAGCCTTTATCCTCTTGAGAGTTCTACTAGCTAGTCAATGTTTTCATTCAATTTCAGAATTTTGACTCCATAGCCCTGAGTGTCCCTCCTCTTCTTGGCTAGAAAATTTTATAAAAAACCCCCAAAACAAACCAAATCTAGCCAGTGATTTCCAAAGATATATCAAGTGACATGAGAGAGCCCTCTTTGAGTTGAGAAGGCTAGTGCCTCAGCTCTAAAGTAGGTTGAAACAGTTACCTCTGTCGTTTTTCTATTCAGCTAGATGAAATTTAGAGAGTGATAATAGATTGCAGTAGACATGAGGTATTGGAGAATTGAGGCCTTTCCCTTTGATACTTGAATAATGGGTGTAATCGATACACCATCAATTGGTGACCGCATAGACTTCTCTATGATATATGATCTTAGAGTGGAAATACATTGGATGGGCATGATCCTCAATAGTGGATGTGATCCTATGAGGCATTACATCTTATGGAAGCAGAGTGAGCACGATGGTCAGATGACTATGATTATAGTAGCGCAATGTCAGCGTGGTGGTTCCTTTATGAGGATAGCTTGGGACCCTAGGATTTCAGTAGGAGATAGTGTAGTAGTTGATATAGAGGTGAGATATGGGTTTTTCTCTCATGGGGTTGGTTCCCTAGCAGATAAATACATTGATGATTTGAATGAGTTATTTTAGCATCGAGTGGCCTTGCTTGTTGGATGTTTTCAATAGGCCTCTTATGCTAGTACATTACTAGGCTACCTCATGAGCAGATGATGCTTCACATCTTACATAATGATTTGGGATTATGGTATCATTTTCCATCTTAGTCTAGATCAATCGATGGAGCATCAAGTCATGATGGAATTGCTTGAGGACACACAATATTTGGGAAGGGAGGACTTGTTATGTCCCCATTTTTGGGTTCCCCTATTTTGCAGTAGAAAGGACTTCCATGTCTTATCAATGGAGAAAAAAGAGTAAAATGGGGGTCATTTAAAGTCACTTAGTTAAGAGGATTTATATTATTAAAGTGACATTAGGGAAATTAAAGTAATTTTAGATTAATAAGTTACTTAATTATTATTAAAGTGACTTTTAATCCTAAAGTGAGAATTGGAGGGAAATTAAGGGTTATATTTGTTTTAGTAAAAAAGGGAAAAATTATAGAAGAATTGATTTAGTCCAAAAAGGGGAAGTTCTAGAATGCATGGAGGAAGGATATGGAAGGGGGTTGGAAAATTATAAAAGAAGGGTAACCCCTCACTTCTCATCATTATGATTTTATATCTTATTGAGTGCTCTTGTAGACATAATTTTCGTTGGGGTTTTTGGAAAAACCCTTCCAGTATTGGTTTGGTTTCGGTGGTGCAATATTCACCCTAGCTATACAAGAGGGGAATCCATCCAGGATTTCCATTTGAGCTAGAAAATAAGGAGGATAATTCATACAAGATCTTCATTGGAGCTTCACCTGGGAGTTTGGCCTATTGTTGGAGGGATATCGAAGTGTGCAGGAGGGTTATGAATTTTCCTGGATAGGGCTGAGCTCGAACATCTACAGTATTCCATATGGTTTTAGAGAAGACTAGGTTCAAGACACCCCCATGGGTTGAGACTAGGTTGTCCCGTGAGGCCCCGCTAGAAGACGAGCTATGTCTCATGAAGACCTATGTAATCATGGTTTTCAACATTTCTTCAGGGTTTGATCCATGAAGTTTACATGAGGGAATAGAAAGACACTCACAGAGTAGACAACATTGCGGAAAACATGCTAGTAGATATTTTGTAGTTGGCACCATCTATTTGCATCATTCTAGGTTTCTTGAGTTGTTTTATGTTTAGTGAATATTTTTGCTACCTTGCAGCCAATAATTGTAGTGTTTGTTGAATATTCCTAACGACCATTAGAATTATATTTCTATTCTTATCTATCTTTTTGTCTTAAGCATTCTCAAGCCCGAATCGACCAGGCATCAAGTGTATTTGAAATTGCAACCAGACCAAGTATATAAATCTCTCTATATATGATGGGGATTTTTCATATTCTTATAGATTCAGTGGAAAATCCTCTAAATTATTTGAAAGGATTTGACAAGGTTATGTGAACATGGTAAAAAAAGGAGTTAATCATAGATTTTAATAGAACAACTTCAAAGGAAGGGTTACTGCAGGAAAAAAGAGGAAACAAACAGAGAAAGAAGGACTCAAAATTGGTGTTTATATCTGATATTGATGAGTCAAGGAAAATTACAACTTGTTCCCACACCAAGAAAAAAAGAAGAAATAGTCTATATCTGTTAGCTGAAGCAACTAAAACTGTCTCCCAGGGAAACATTCAGATTTCACAGTTTGATTTTCTATGAAACCCTAAATTTTGAATGCAATCATTGAAAGTTAAAGGAAACCTTTTCTGAGATAAGGTAATTAAGTTTTTGTTTCATATAAGAATGGTTTTGGCTTTGAACTAGGTGAGAAAAAGGTTTTAGGTATGCAAGTTGGTCAAAAGAATAGCGTTGCAGGAAGTTCCTGTAGCGCCCTGTTTTTCAAGTAAATGAAATAGTTTTGGGTTTTTGTGATGGACGATGATGAAAAATAATAATGAAACCATTATACACCCTAAAATACACATTAGAAAACATTTTTTTATCTTCAGCAAAGAGTTTTGGAGCAATCTTGTATGGAAAAGGAGAAAACATAAAACAAGGGATTTTCTGGAAATGATTGTTTTTGTAGTCGATTTCAAACTAAGATTATGAGGATATGAAGAGGAATTTATGAAAAAAAAGAGAGGTTGTTTTCAAGAACATCCTAATATAAAAAATCCTCCCTCATATTTTACAACGGTGTCATTGTTTGGGAGATACAAGTAGGTCTTTACAACTCATTTTTTAGATTTGTAAATACAAGAATTTTCTTGTTTTAGTCTTCATCGTTGGGCACATATTATGAGGATATGGAGAGGTATTTTTAAAAAATGAAAGAGATTTTTCTCAATAACAGACTCATGTACAAAACCCTCTCTCAGATGTTACGTAGGTTTCATGGTTTGGGCAATATCGAGTGTTTTTTCAGCCCTATTTTTCAGAATTTCGATGTAAAAGTGTTGAAGATGAAATGGAACAATCAAGGTGTAATTCATCCTCACACGTGCCAAAGAGGTTTTCAGGTCAAGGCAGCATATGGATGTTCAAGGAGGATATTTATGCTAAATATCCTCAAATACTTTGGTTTACTTTGAATGTAATTA
Organism: Picea engelmannii; assembly: GCA_009831015.1. Classification (NCBI taxonomy): domain Eukaryota; kingdom Viridiplantae; phylum Streptophyta; class Pinopsida; order Pinales; family Pinaceae; genus Picea; species Picea engelmannii. The sequence goes on along the minus strand of ML776918.1, from coordinate 876,064 downwards.
ATGCTTTGAAATCCAAACCCTAGTTTTTAGGTATTGGATTGATTTTCTTAGATTTTTTGTATCTTGTTGATGTAACTAAGTCCAAATTTGACCCCAAGGGGAGATATTCAGTTTTATTTTGAGAAGATTAGATCCATGCTTTAAGGATATAGTAGTTGTCATGTAAGGTCTATAAATTTCATATAAACTAGATGCAATAGGAAGGGGGGGACTCTTAGACCCGGGAGGTCTGAGAGAGAGTTTGGAAGATCCAAGAAGAGTTGTGAAAAAGATGTAGGAGACATTTTTTAGCTGTTATCATTGTAATCCTGAGGGGAATTTTGGTGGTAAGAATTTATGTTATTGAATTTTCATAATATGCATGTTATCAGATTGCGTTCGTGTTTTCATTCTAATTTGTCTTCTTACTTGAATAAATCGTATACCATGAGGATCATGGTTGAATTTGATTAATGGATTCTTCAACATATGAGGATCTAATGTGTCTTTCCTATTAGTCATTATTTACATTCAAGTACCTTGAATTCATTTATGCAGAGAGGATCTCTTCCTTGTGAATTTTATGTTTTTTGTTATTTTTTCCCTTCTTCTATCTATTATTATATAAACCCTTTATCTGATATGCATATTGATTTCATTTAATGAGTAGGGTGTTTGCTTGATTCCATAGCCCAACGATCCATCACTGATCTACAACAACTTATTGGATTTTCTCATTTTATTCTTCTTGATCCACTAAACTTCTTGAAAATCCAACCCAAATTATTTCTAATTTAAGGTGTGCTAGGCTTGTTCCTAAAGCAGTCTAGGGTCAAATTCTAGCGTTAAAATATGTTGGCATCGATGTCGGGGATGAAAGTGAAGATGCAATCCCTGGGAAAAAGACAACGAGGAGATATAGCTTTGGATGGTGAACTAAAGATCGACACTTTAGACTGCTTATCATTCACCTGGCGACTCCACTCCATGAAGGAAGAGCCTGTTGGCCACTTCACTGATACAGGACAATAATGGCCATGGAAGCTATCTTGGCTCGGAGGTTTTCACCTCTCAAATTTTCACTTGTTCCTAGTTTTCCTAATCCCGCACCTTATTTCTCAAAATGTGCATACTTTCTTCCTATTTTTAGTGAAAAGGATGAGGATAATATTGCACATCATGTAATCAAGTTTCATCAATACATGCATCAGCGGAGTATCAATCATGAGGATGTGTTGATGAAAATGTTCATGTATTCGTTGGAAGACTATGCAAGACAATGGGACAAAACTCTTCATGCTTCTTGTATTTCCTCTTTGGAGGACTTTCATAATGCTTTTTATTCATATTGCAAGGGGATTTACCCGACTGAGAAACTTTTTGAGCATTGTTGTGAAGGATATGCATTCTATATTCAGGATTTAGAAGTTGATGCTTCTAGCAGTGCGGATGAACGGGATGGTTATATTGAGGAAGAGGAAGAAGATTCATTTTCAAATATAACTTCTTCTAAATCTATTTTACAGCAGGAGTATCTTCAGCAGTAAGATATTCAGGTTGATGACAATAATAATTTAGATGTATTTGGCATTAATCCAAGTGTTTCTTATAGTGATGATTATGATACAAAAATTGTTCCAAGTTTGTTTGAAGATCATATTATCGATGATAATTTTCAGAAATCTTCATCTTTGTGATTAGAATTTTATCATGTTGCTCCCATTTTTTATCAATATGATGATGATATCAAAATTCTAGATCCAAATGTTTGTGATGTGGCAAAATCTAATCAACAGATTCATGAAGACATTCAATCCATTATCCATGAACAACCAGAGCCAGTATATGACAACTATGCATCTGATGGTTGTGAGGAATACATGGATCAGTTTGTTGATTCTCATGATGACACTATTGTTGTTTATGTTCAAGAAACTTGTGTTCAGATTTAGAATGACCTTAATGCTTTTGATTGCTCACGCGCGAATGATGTGCATGCTCTTTTTCTAGTAAAACAAATGAAGTACAATTTTATAAGTGAAGCAAAGGAACAATGTGGCCTTCTGTATCAGCTAGAAATGCAACATAATTGGCAGGACCTAGTGGCCATTTTCATGGATTCATGGTTTTTAGAAAATTTCAGCCTTGTGGCATTTGGAATCAAAGTGGATTGTGGCTATAAGTATGTTTTGCAAGTCAAATTTTTGTTGCAAATATTATATTCTTCTTTTACTTCCATCTACATGCAAGAATCTCTTATAATCAATTGGATTCTATCATGGCTTCATTGGAAGCATGATTACACATGATTATCTTGTTCCTACCGATTAGAAGTAGGATGAATAAGCTTCATTCTCGAGCATTTGGTTTGTAGTAGTATATTTTGTTTTCAACAATGTGTTTTTAGATTTTGAATAAGTTCCAGAGCTTTGGAAGGTGGTGAATGAATCCATATACCAATGAGTAAGGAACATGTATTATTGTTCTTGGAAGCTCACAAGCAGCATGCCATCCTCGGTGGAGCCTATGTTAGCTCTCTTTCTGTCTCAAGCATTCTCAAGCCCAAATCCACCAGGCATTAAGTGTATTTGAAATTGTAACCAAACCAAGTATATAAATATCTCTATATACTATGGTTTTTTTTATTATTCTTATAGATTCAGTGGAAAATACTCTAAATTAGTTGAAATGATTTAACAAGCTTATGTGAACATGGTAAAAAAAGGAGTTAATCACATATTTTAAAAGAACAACTTCAAAGGAAGGGCTACTGCATGAAAATAGAGGAAACAAACAAAGCAAGAAGGGCTTAAAATTGGTGTTTATATCTGAGATTGATGAGTCAAGGATAATGACAACTTGTTCCCACACCAAGAAAAATAGAATAAATAGTCTATATCTATTAAGTGAAGAAGCTAAAACTGTCTCCCAGGGAAACATTCCAATTTGACAGTTTGATTTTCTATGAAACCCTAATTTTGAATGCAATCAATGAAAGTTGAAGGAAAACTTTTTTTAGATCAGGTACTTAAGTTTTTTTTTCATATAATAATGGTTTTGTCTTGAACTAGGCGAGAAAAAGGTTTTAGGTATGCAAACTGGTAAAAAAAATAGTGCTACATGAAGTTCTTGTAGTGCCATGTTTTTCAAGTAAATGACATAGTTTTGGGTTTTTGTGATAGCTGATGATGAAAAATGATAATGAAACCATTCTAAAACCTAAAATACACATTAGAAACCATTTTTTATCTTCATCAAAGAGTTTTGGAGAAATATTGTATGAAAAAGGAGAAAACATAAAACAAGGGATTTTCTGGAAATGACTGTTTTTGCAGTGAATTTAAAACTCAAATTATGAGATGAAGAGGAATTTGTGAAAAAAAGAGGGTTTTTTCAAGAAAAACCTAATATAAAAAATCTTCCCTCATATTTTACACAGGTGTCATGGTTTGGGAGATACAAGCAGGTCTTTACAACTCATTTTTCAGATTTGTAAATACAAGAATTTTCCTGTTTTATTCATCATCTTTGGGCACATCTTACAAGGATATGGAGAGGAATTTTTAAAAACTGAAATATTTATTTCTCAATAACGGACTCATCTACAAAAACCTCTCTTGGATTTTACACAAGTGTCATGGTTTGGGCGATATCGAGTGTTTTTTCAGCCCTATTTTTCATAATTTTGCTGTAAAAGTGTTGAAGATGAAATGGAATATTCAAGGTGTAATCCGTCCACACACGTTCCAGGGAGAGATGTCAGGTCAAGGTCGAATATGGATGTTCAAGGAGGATATTTATACTAAATATCCTCAAAAAATTTGGTTTACTTTGAATGTAATTAATGCTTTGAAATCCAAACCCTAGTTTTTAGGTATTGGACTAATTTTCTTAGATTTTTTGTAACTTGCTGATGTAACTAAGTCCAAATTTGACCCCAAGGGGAGATATTCAGTTCTATTTTGAGAGTATTAGATCCATGATTTAAGGATCTAGTAGTTTTCATGTAAGTTCTATAAATTTCATACAAACTAGATGCAATAGGAGGGGGGGAACACTTAGACCCAGGAGGTTTGAAAGAGAGTTTGGAAGATCTAAGAAGAGATGTGAGAAAGTTGTAGGAATTTTTTTTTAGTTGTTATCATTGTAATCCCGAGGGAAATTTTGGATGCAAGCATTTCAGTTGTTGAAGGTTCATAATATGTGTGTTATCATATTGTGTTCTTGTTTTCATTCTAATTTGTCTTCTTACTTGAATAAATCATATACCTTGAGGATTGTGGTTCCCTTTGATTAATGGATTCTTGAGCATCTAAGGATATGATGTGTCTTTACTATTAATCACTGTTTACATTCAGGTACCTTGAATTCATTTTTTAGAGAGGATCTATGCCTTGCGAATGTTCTTCTTTTTGTTATTTTTTCCCTTCTTGTATCCATTATATATATAAACCCTTTATCTGATATGCAGATTTATTGCATTTAATGAGGAGGGTGTTTGTTTGACTCCATATCCCAATGGTCCATCACTGATCTACAATAGCTTATTGTCTTTTTTCTTTCTCATTTTCTTCTTCCCGATCCACTAAATTTCTTGAAAACCCAACCCAAATCATTTCTAATTTAAGGTGGGATAGGCTTGTTCCTAAAGCAGTCTATGAACAACTTCTAGTGTTAACAATTGTTTGCATTTACACTCTCCATTCATAATAAATGATGCCAAATGTTGTCACTCTCATTCATTGTGTATTTGGATTAGTAATGTGTTCACCCAATGTGATGCATGCAAACCATTTGTGAAAAGTACTCAATCAGATAATAACACATGTAATACAAGTATTTGACAAAAGTACACAACCAAAACCACATAATGGACAACAAACCTTCATTTCCCCATAATTTTCCCATAAGTTTATATTACACAAATAAACTAATAATGAATGCTTATCAAGACCATGACATGGGGATCCAAAGGCCTTAGCATCTCTTTTATTCATATTACTTGAGAAGTTTACTCAAAATAAAAGTTACTATACTTATAATTTCATTATTCTTTACCACCCGTTGACTCTTTCCAATATATATTTTCTCCACCTTTCAAATAAAGGTAACAAATTCCTTCACATTTCAAATCAATACCTTGAGAACTTTTATTCAAAATAAAAGTGATCCAATTGTTCTCTTGTATTCATGTTACTCAAGAAGTTTATTCAAACTAAAAGTCATTGTATGTGGAATTTCATGACTCTTTACAATATATATTTTCTTCACATTTCAAATCAATATCTTTACTTTTAAATTTTCTTCACATTTCAAATCAATACCTTTATTTGAGAAGTTTAGTCGAAATAAAGGTGATCCAATTGTCCTCTTGTGTTCATGTTAGTTGAGAAGTTTATTCAAAATAGTAGTCATTCTATGTGGAATTTCATGACTCTTTACAATATATATTTCTTCGCATTTCAAATCAATACCTTTATTTCAAAATTTTCTTCACATTTCAAATCAATACCTTTATTTGAGAAGTTTAATTAAAATAAAGGTGATCCAATTGCATCAAAATAAAGGCAATCCAATTGCCCTCTTGTATTCATGTTACTTGAGAAGTTTAGTAAAAAATAAAAGTCATTATACATGGAATTTCATGACTCTTTACCACCAATTGGCTCTTTACAATATATATTTTGATTCATAAGGATTTTGTGGGGAGAGTTGTTTTCAGGGATATTCAGAGAAACCACAGTATTATTATTCAAAACTCGATATTTCAAATCCATATCAGGACCCATCTTCGAGATTTTAATGCCTAAGTAGAAAAGAAAGAGATGAGCATAACTGAATTCTAAATCCTAAAGATAGAGGAAGGAAACCTTGGGAGTCAGCTCTATGAAAACCTAACATTAAATTAATGCAAGGGTTTTAATATTTAATTAATTCTTAATTTTATTGTTGATATTTATTTTTTTAGGGTTTTAGTATTTAATTAAATCTTAATATTATTGTTGATAATTACAATGTTATTAATACTATTAAAAGTACTAATGTTAATAATAGTATTAAAGGAAATCGCTATAGTAACATTTAATAATAAAATTAGTATTGTGGCCTTAGGGTTTGGTAATAGGTAATATTAGTTCAAGTAATAAAGTAAATCAATACTATTTAATGTTTGATATGTACTAATCATAATAGTGTACTATGTAATTACACTAATAGTATACTATGTGCTTTTTAAGTTACTGAGGTTATAATTAATGTGTTATTAGTCCCTGCCGAAGGCGTAGAGGGACTATAGTGATTGATAATTCGTTGAATTCATATTAATATGTCCTTTGACTATAAATTTTCGCATCATTTGTATTGTTCATACTATAGAATTAAAAACATTATTTTTAATATAATTAAAAAAACCTTATATGTCATCGTCTCATTGGAGAATATATTGGAGGTTGTATTGCTAGCTTCGTTGTTCCCAATGTTGAAAATTTTTAGATATCGAAAGTTTTGAACTTAGACGTTCTTTTTTAATTTTTATTACATTTTTACTGAAATGTTTACATACCGAAATTTATGACCATCGATGTTATTTTTTAATGTTTTTATTATTATTAGTCCCTACCGAAGGCGTAGAGGAACTATTTCTATTTGTATTGAAATGTTTACTTACCGAAAGTTTGGAGCATTGACATTGTTTTTGAGGTGCTTGAATAGGCCTGACAGCTTAAATGTTTACATAGCGCGAGGTCCTGAAATAGGCCTGATAGATTAAATGTTTGCATACCGCGAGGCCCTTAAACAACCTGATAGCCTTAAATATTTACCTAAATAGGCTTTTGAGAGTACATTTTTAGTTGAACTTTTCCATACAATGTTGCAGTGAATTTGGACAGTATTGTTGTCCACTGCCAGTTGCATAGCCATTGTATGTTTCATACTTCTTCTATGCTTGGAATGCAATTTGGTCATCGTTGAAGATACATACATTGTTTACTTGTTCGGTGGGTGCTTCTTGTTTGTTGGTTTGTTGGTTGCTTCTTGTTTTTGTTTGGTTCAACTTTGTAAGGTTGAGAACATGTGCATGCGGTTGGACCTGTTGGTACTTGTTGCTTGCATTTTTTTACTTCAAATTTGCAGGTTTGGGGTCCTGCATGCGCAGTTGGAGCTATTTTTTTGGACTTTGCGGGGTCCAGGTGTTGCACCCACAATTCGACCTACACTTGTGTCGTTCATTGTTTCAGAGTAAGTTTTGATGCCATAATTTCATTTCTATTTGTTCTTTGTTGTTCACTGTTTGCAGTTTGCAAATAAGAATATTTGATTATTTCTTTTGGCATGCTCGTCACATGTTTTCGGTTCCTTTTGTGCTTGGGAAGCAGTTTGGTGATCATTGGAGATACATATGTTGTTTATTGGTTCAGTGGTTGTTGCTTGTTCGCTGGTTCGTTGGTTCGTCGGTTGTTGCTTGTTGTTGTTTGGCTCAAATTTGTGAGGGTGAGGTCCTCAGGCTGCAGTTGGGCATGTTCATGCTTGCTCGTTAGTTTGTTTCTTGTTGTTTTTTTTTGTTTACTTCGGCTTTGCAGGATTGGGGTCTTGCGCCGACAATTGGAGATGTTTGTTTTTTCACTTTGCGATGTTCAGGTCCTTCACTTGAAAATGGACCTACGGTTATGTCGTTTACTGTGTCTGGCAAAGTCAATATCTATTGCCTATCCTATGCCCACCTAACCTTCTCTTAGATTTTTCTCCAATCATTTTTCCTACCTCTGGACCATACCTACATGTCTTTGCAAAATTTTCTTGTAGAAGAAGAAAATACTGAAATGGTGCTAGAAAGAGTGGTGTTCCATGGATTGCAAATTGCACTATTAAGTTTATATGCTATTTGGTGTGCAACATTGGTAGCATAATGAATGTGTTCTCAAATGCATCACATCATTTACATTTGGACAAAACCATTATTATTATAGGATACTTCATTGTTGACATGATACAAAATAGTGGCATAACAAATAATTGGACAACTACATGTGAAATTACAATGTCCATTGTCTTTTTGTTAAGATAAAACATGTGAAAAACACACTATTAACCATATATGGTGAAATGTGCTCATATCACAATAAAAACTCTTTGTCCTGTACACAGACTGGTGTGACCACAATACAATTTGTCTTGTACTTGAAATATGAGATGTGCACCAAAGATACCACAAAATTATATTTCCATGTCTCAAATCATATCTGGATACTTTATTGTAGCAAGCCAGAATCATTTAGCTATGGCCATGAAATTTCTTAATATTTTCTGGCTTGTAATATATTTTTTGCAGGAAAAAACTTTATATAATTACAACCATGGATGGAGAAAAGAAAAGTTTCATGTTTCTAACTATCTTTTATTCTATTAGTTGATTCTCATTTAGTGTATGTACATATTACTTGTTCTCCCCTACATACCATCTTCCATTCATGTTCATTGTATTTTGTGCATTCCCACATTGAAATAAACAGAATAGTTGGAGAAAATGAAGGAGTCTTTACCGCAAGTGTAGAAGACGAGATACAAAGGTACATGCTTTTATTGTTATTTCATATTCCATTGTTTTGTATTTCATTTATTGTTTGTGTATGTGTTTACCTAATTTATTGTATGTATATATTGTGTATATTCCTACATAATAACTTATCTTCATGTCCTTTGTATTTTATGTGCTGCTACATTGAAATAAATCAAACTCCATTTATTTTTTTTACATGTCTTCCTGCATACCAACTTCCTTCATGTCCATTCTATTTTTCTGCATTGCTACATTTAAACAAACAGGGTAGTTGGAGAAGACAATGGAGTCTTTGCAGTGAATGTAAAGGAGGAGTTACAAAGGTGCATGCCTCTACTCTTATTTGATATTCCAGTGTTTAGTATTTCATTTATTGTATGTATATTTGTTCTACTTGTTCTACTGCTTTGCACTTGTTTTGTTGTATGTAGATACTATGTATATTTCTACATAGTAACTTATCCTCATGTGAATTGCATTCTCTTTGTTGCTACATTGAAATAAATAGAACTGTATTTCTTTATTTTACATGTCTTTCTGCATCCTAACTTACCTTCATGTCCACTATATGTTCGACATTTCTACATTTAAAGAAACATATTGGTTGGAAAGGTAGATGAATTCTTATATGCCACAATAGAGGGGGCTGAAGTACAATCTTTGAAAAGGTATACCAAATGTGATAGTAAATCAAGTACACAAAAAGGGTTGGTGCATATAATATTGGACTAGAAAACGATGATTTGGCAATAATGGGCCTTTGTTGAGACTTTCCACTTCCAAACATTTCCCTCCCCATTTCTAATTTTCCCACTTTCTATTAACCCTTTTTTTCCCTCTTCTATACTTAAATGAAGTCCCCTTCATTTTTCTCATCTACTTTCACTTTCTGGTTGCTTTTCTTGGTCGTCTTTCCAAAAATGTCTAGGTGCGCAGGTTGGAAAACTCACGGGTTCACATTTATACGCATTCTTCTATATCATGACTCCGACCGACGGTTTCCTCATTCCATACTTAGCCACTTTTTCGATCGTGGGTTCCCAAGCTGGCGGGTTCAAGGTTGTGCCTCTAGCTTCAAAGGTTCCGCGATATACATATTGGTCATCGTAACCCTCCATCATGCCTTATTTCCTGTTACACAATTTTGCAGTCAAAAAATCCAAGGCATACAATTTGACCAATGGGTCCTCATGTTTCCTGAGTATCCCTTGAAATCCTATTTTGTATTCTATCTCCTTCGACCCTGTATGTGATATTCAGAACAATTATGGACGATATACAATGCATATTCTTATTTATTCCTTCTGATGTTCATCTACAGATGCTTGCATCATAAAAAGTTGGACTAGTGACATGGCCATGAGCATTCAATCATCGCAAACATCAACAGACCAACAAGGCCAAAGGTAATGATGCATACATTGTGTTCCTCATATGTTTACCAAACAAATATCCTTAGCTATGTATTCATCTATGCCTTGGTAAATATGTTGATGTCACCTGCAACAAATAATTTTTAGTTCACAAGAAGTATCAACGAGCACAATTGAGACGCCGAACATAGTGCAAGTTCCGCAAACTAAGAGGTCTGGTTGCAAAACTTTGGCTCCATATTTCATCCAAGTTGTGCATCTACTTGTACATTTATGCCAGGAAAAAATAAAACAAAAAAATAATGTAGACTACCATTCACATTACTTTTCCTATTAAAAACATGTCCCCAGGTCTAAACTTATAACACCCAAAATACTATCAATAGAGGGCTTGAACAACCACCGAACTGGACAAGTGTTCGTCGAGGACATAATGGTCATATATAAAACCTACTTGGACAAGGAAAACAAATTATGCGTTCGGACATGATAGACAACAAATCCCTGATGACAGTCACACTTACTATTCCCACACAACTTGTCTAGAAACATGCATAAAAGATATTTACAGGTAATGGGATATCCATTACAAATTTTAATATACCTCCCAAAACAATATATGACCGTGGTGATTGTTATCGGATTATATAGCTCAATGAAACAAGTATTGTGGAAAAAATTCATGTTGTTTGTTCAGAATATCGTTTCGTCCTAGACATGCCTATCAACCAACTTGCACAGAGAAACGACACTTAACGAATCAAAACCATTGGTGTAGCTGTCACACTCGCGAGAAAACTTGGCTCGCAACACATTCTCGATAAAATATGGAGAGTCAAACAATGAAAATCCAATGGTACCGTTCTCCATATCCAGTTTTGTCCTTTACTTTCACATGTCCATGTATCTCGGTTATGTTACACAACTATTGCACTATTCCATGTTGTAGCTACAATTGTTCGACACCTATTCAAATGTGTTTTCCTCAATGGAACAACAATTTCATAAAGGGATATTTCCACTTATGCTCTTAAAAAATATAACAAATAAAAGAGATGTTAAAGAAAGGATCTTTCGCACAACCCAAGCAACATTTGTAACAGAATTGCGAACAAACATAGTACAGGATCTCAAGAAACTAACTATTTCTACAACTGCTGCGCATATACATTTGCAATTTCATCCTCACTCTACTCATACAATTGCTTTCACCAATTTTCTACAATTTTTCTTTTTTTTGTTCTACAGTTGTATATTATATTTTTCAATATATTAACTTCTATGCTCATGTGCCCAGGTTGAGGGTGTTTTGGTTGTAGAGAATGCGTACTCGACCCCCTTTGAGACTGTATGTTCCAAATGAAACTCTCCTTCTTCTGCTTCTTCTTTCATAAATGATGATACAATTGATTGTCTATGATGTAGTAAAAAATTCCCTTACATATATACACATTACCTCAATGCTGCCATATGAACCGTGGGAAACACAATCGTACATTGTACAATTAGACAACCTTTGTTACAAGATGTGCTTCCTCGGTTAGCAGAATTTCCATATGAAGAATACCTACAAAAAAAGGCAAACAATGTCTACATGCTACGCGACTTTCAGATACATAGCCAATTTACCTTAAATGAGGACAATGCAATATTGCATATCGACTAAATTTTGTTTTTTTGATATCAAGCTTTGGCAGGAAATGAAAAAATATCATGTGTGTTTGTAACTTTTTCTTCAATACCCAAATGAATGTTCGTTGGACTCGAGTTCTTCGAAGTTTACATCTATGGCTATAAAATTTTCTTTCCAAATATTTTGTCTCTTTTTGTGCACTTGAAAAAACAAGGATAATCTAACTACAAATCAAATCGTTGTTGTTATTTTGATGTTTTTTTGCATCTCCCAGTAATAATTTTGCATATTTGTTGGGGTGTCCACATGAAAAAAATATGGTGGCCAGCTGTGGATTTGTTGGAGGAGTCCACACCTTTTTGGATACCCAAATTGGAAAAATGTTTTCCAACTATATAGCCATGGCAGGAATTCTTCATTTTTTGGGTACCCAAATAAAAAAGAAGATGATCTCCAACTATACATTTATGGTATGATATTTTCATTTTCTCGATACCCTAATTGAAAAAAAAGGGCTCAACATGGATTGAAGCATGAGCTTGAGATCTTCAGAACTCGTTATAGAGATTGGGGAGTTCGGGCATTGGGATTCATACAGGCAGGTGCATTTATTACTAATGTACAAGTGCATAAGATTGTTCAGTCCAGAAATGGGAAGAACGAGGACAAGCCTCGTACAAAGTATCCAACTGTGAATAAATCAGGCCCATCTTTTGAACTGTCTAAATGGCTTGCTCCTCTAGGTAGAACCATCAGGCATTGTTAAAACTGGTAGTGATAGAACATGGCACTGTCGGAAGAAAATGTCCATAGTGATATTACTTCATTAAAATAGTAATCGATAAGTTTCTTTTTCCTCATTTGGGGGTTTGGTTAGCTGGGATACAATGGCAAAGCTCTGCTGTTTTTTTGTTGTCTTGTGTTTGGAAGATTTTTGTTCATATCTCATGGCCCCGATTATTTTCTCATGGGAACATATACCAGATGTAAGAGAAAACCAATGCCAAGTGTGTTTTTTTTATATATCGATTTTTTATATGCATAGGTCAATGCGTACTGCTCTATGGACCCTTGCTTGGCACCTTTTGTGTTCATGTGTTGCCATGTGCCTTGACTTTCAATACATTTGGTGTTTACTTTACTCTTTGCACCTTTCCCTTTCTGGTTACTTAGTCATTTTTTGGAAAATGTCTAGGTGCGGGGGTTGGCAGATTCATGTCTTCAGATTTACATTGATACTTTTATATCATTAGTCCGACCGACCTCATCCTTGTTTAATATTCAACAATTTTTTTGGATCATGGGTTCCTGGGTATGTGGGCTCAACATTGCGTTTCCATTGTTCCGCCACCTGCAAACAACACCCGAACTTCCCTGATCTACAAATTGGAAGTCAAATTCCCCTTTCTTTTTTCTCGTTTTCTTTCCCTTTCTAGTTTCTAAGTAATTTTTCCGAATGTATCATTATTTTATATATAGCACCCAAAGTTCCGAAATATACAAATTGACCGTCAAAGTCCATCATTGTCCCTTGTTCCGTGCTACACATTTTGCAATCAAAATTTGGGATACATATGATTTGACCATCGGTCCCTCACGTGTCCTGAGTAGAACTTGTGGCCCTATTTTCAAGGCCATCAATATTCCCCGTTTCTAGTATGTCTCATGCTTTTATATCACGAGTCTGAGAAACCGCTTACCCATTGCATACTTGGCCACTATTACCATCTCTGGTTTCTGGCCAGGCTTGCTTAACATTGCGCTTCCATTGTTCCTCTACCTACAAACAACACCCAAAATTTCGCGATATACAAATTGACCGCCGGAATCCGTAATTGTGCAATGTTCCGTGTTACACATTCTTCACTAAAATTTTTAGAGACATACAATTTGACCATCGGCCCCTCACGTCTCTTGAGTAGATTTTGTGGCCCTGTTTTCAAGCCCATCAATATTCCTTGTTATGAGTATGTCTCATGCTTTTATATCATGAGTCCGAGCAATTTCTTACCCATTGCATACTTGGCCACTATTACCATCATCGGTTCCTGGCTAGTCTTGCTCAACATTGCGCTTCCATTGTTCTGCTACCTACAAAAAACACCCAAAATTCCATGATATACAAATTGAATGCTGGAATCTGTCACTGTGCTCTGTCTCGTGTTACACATTCTACATTCAAAAGTTTAGAGACATACAATTTGACCATCGACCCCTCATGTCTCCTGAGTATAACTTGTGACCCTATTTTGAAGCCCAACCGAGCGCTTTCCATACTTGGCCATTTCTTGGAATCTCTTTCATGGGTTGGTGGGTGGAAGAAATGTGCAATGCTTGATCAGTCTTCACCATCCCCACCACCTTCGCACTTCTTTATATATATTCACTTATTAAGCTTTAATGCTAATATCTCATCGTGGAGGAACCGTTAAGATTGTCATTAATGTCTAAAAGGCTGGAGAAGAGTTGTCATTAATACGAATTAAACCAAGATTTGTAGAGAGTTGTGTTATCCTTTCCAAGTATTCATTTCAAGCATCATGCAATATATTTCGCACTTCATCTGGTTAGCGCCTTTACGAAATCTCTAATCCTTAATCTCTCTTCGCCATCACCGCCACCTTCGCACTTTTTTTTAAATATACAATTAGTAAGCTTTAATGGTAACAACTCATTACACACGAACCATGGAGATTGTCATTGATCAGCAAAAGGCTCGAGGAGATCTTCCATTGATACGCATTAAACCAAGATTTACGGTGGGTTATATTATCCCTTCCGAATTTTCATTTCAAGCATTATCTGGAGAAAACGAAAATTCTTGTTAACTTATGGCAGTAGTTCGACAATAGTTCTGTCCAGATATAGTAAACACCTTCGTTCATGATGACCAGAGGTTCTAGTACTCCAGGGCATATTCTTACTACTCATCTCCCTCCACCCAGGAGAAAAAAAGTAGATGGTCCCTTGGTGCACTGAGAGATATACTTCAAGCCAAATAATTCAAAGGCAAACCCAGCTGCTCAGAAAGCCTGGGCGCCTACATTGATGGATGGTTCAGAGGTTGATGTGGTCGATTTCGAGCCGGGAGAATATGGTCTGATGGACGATGATACGTCAATGGTTGATGACAATGCACACACTTTCCCCACTCATCATCCCAAATTGAAATCAACCATAACGGGGGGCACTTCTTGGCTCGGTGATGGAGGCCTTGACAAGACCAAAACAATGGGTTTTAGAAAAGAAACTGACATTGAACCCAATATCCTATTTGCAGCTCGAGAGTAGGAATTCCAGAGGTCCAAATTAGTCTGTTCTTGGAAGAAGTATTTCATTGTAAGGAAATGGTCTATTGATTCTCCCAGAGATATATTTCAATCCAAATAATTATTTAATTGCAGGACCACTCTTTTGTTCTCTGGATATACAATTAACATCTTAATGGATGAGGACCAGAACTCCCACTGGTGCAAGGAATATTCCTACTACTCATCTCCTTCCACCTAGAATGGACTAATTTGGGCCTCTAGAATTGCTCGTGAAGCCTATGTCCCTGAAGTCTTCGACTGTGAGGAGGTGGTTGTTACCCATGATTTTGGTCATCATGATGGTGTATTGATGATGGTGTACTTAGGCTCCTCATAAGAAATTTCTCCTGAGAAAAGTTATATTCATCTCTTCCCAGAAAACTCATTTTTGAAGAGACTTCGCAGGTTGCTAGTATCCCAGGGTGCGAGAATGACCCATTCATGCAGGCTGCCTTAAGCTGGGGTGTGAACTTCTCACACTGTGTAACATAGCTAGGGTGCGAACCTTCTCTAAAGGATGGAAAAAGATGAATTCTCAATGTTTCTAGAAGGGAATATTCTAGAATAATGGGTTGGCATTCGAATGGTTATCCTTGTACTGGATTCCTTGATATTGTGGGATCATTCTTATCCAAATAACCATCTCATTCTCTCCTATATATCGAGGGAATTCTCATGGAAAATGTTAAGCAAGATTCATTGGAGAATTGGTGAAAGAATTGTGTGAAGGACTTAGCTTGAACAGAAGCTTGGAGACTCTAGCAAGTCTATCAAGAGGATTTGATCTTCTTCATACAAGGATTGAGCAAGTGTGTGTGTTGGAGCCAAGAGCCATCGAAAGGAAGCTTGCAACATCAAGGCGATCAGGTTGTAATATTTACTTTCAATCAATATGATACAGTGGCATGTCCCTTTCCCATAAAGTTATTTTCACTTTATTGTGTAATTCCTTGATCATACACATAAGTTTACAGTTGAATATATTTTGCTATCTTCACTTTGGTTTGTTTGTGTTGTTTTGGTCTTGACCTCACGAGAGCAACGGAGCGAAGCGGGAGCAAAAGAGACCCTAGGAAGTGATACTAAGGTATGTTACTTGTTCCTTCCTACTAGCTAATTCAATGGTCAAAACTTAGGGAAAGAGTCATGTCATGTCCTATTTTGTTCTAGATCCAGGTGGATCTAGGGAGATCTGTTAGTGTCTGCACCTACCAATTAGTCCGATAACAAAATTGGCGACCATATTGGGGAAGTATAACCCATTTTCTTGTGGTTTTTGGTATTTTTCCTTGGACATTTTCTGTTGTCTTACCTTTCTCCATTCATATCAATCTCTGAGTCTTCAGGATACCCTGATAGACCCTCTGGGTCCACAGGCCTCTTCGAATTTGGTGTCTTTTTCCAAAAATTTGCTTGGTTTCAGAGGTTCTCGCACTACACTCCACAATAGCCTGCGAGAACATACTGAGTTCGCACCCTGCCTTTAGGTTCAGTGCGAGGTTCTCTCACTCTGCTCAAAAGCCCACCTGTGAGAATCACTCATTCTTGCACTGTGTAACACTCTCAGCCTGCGAACCCATTTTTTTCAAATTTTTACTTTAAGATTGTTGCATCTTCAATTACCCAGGTCAGTTTAGGTGCCTCTAAAGAGTTTCTTGGATCATTGATTGATGTTCTTCTTGTCTTCGTTTTCGTGCATGAATAGTCTTAGGATTTCAAAGGCTTTTCTTGTCACTTGTTCTTGACTTTCATTTCTTGACTTTTCTTGGCAAAGCTATACTCTCTGATTTCAGAATCCGAGTGTGCTTATTTGGTTATGGATTGACGATCCGTTGAAAGTTGAGTTTCTTAGTCTTTGTCATTTTCTTATTGTTTGAAAGATCACTTTTCTTATGCGATTGCAAAGACTAGATTGGTTTGCTTCTTATTTTTGTTTTCATTGAAAGAGTGGTTTGGGTTTTTATCATTGCTTGTTCATTGGTTTTTAATTTTCTGTACTCTCACTATCA
The DNA here is from genome assembly GCA_009831015.1 of Picea engelmannii. Taxonomy (NCBI): domain Eukaryota; kingdom Viridiplantae; phylum Streptophyta; class Pinopsida; order Pinales; family Pinaceae; genus Picea; species Picea engelmannii. The sequence goes on along the minus strand of ML776918.1, from coordinate 859,202 downwards.
TGGTGTGGGTCCTTTTTGAAAATTGAACAAAGTTTTTCTTTCAAAAAACATTTTCGTCTTCGAAAGTATTGAAAATCAATTGTTGAAATTATTGAAAAAGAAACAATAGAGAATTGTTATTGATGCGTGATTTGTTGCATTTGCATTTTAAAGGAAATTGTGTCTTGTAGTTCAAAGTTTGATCCAGAAAACTTCTCTCTCCCTCTCATACATAGGATTCATTGAACGAAAATCGATATATTTCATTCTCATCCATGCATCATTGGGTCAGAGTCTTATACAACATCAGTTTCATCTCCGTTTCCTTTGAGTAAACAACAACTCTTAATAACACTGTGCAATTGTAAAATTTATCTAGTAACTCTTTTCTAGGGCTCTATTACACCAACATTTAGCTAGGCTAGTGCTTTGAAGTAGGAAGAGAGATACACTCTTCAAAGCACAAAACACACAATAGCATCTTGTGTTAAGGAGTGTTAAATTCCATTTGCAACATCTTGTCCTGGGAAGCCCTTCTCACACAAGGGTCAAACACGAGGTCGCATTGATATTGAC
>ML776918.1:816177-858597 GCA_009831015.1 Picea engelmannii | reverse complement strand
TTGTTGATATCAGTGTAGAGATTGCACGTATTACGGGGATCACTCGGAGGTATACCCACAATGATGAGTGGAAGCCTTTTGAGTTGATTTCGGGCTAGATACCCTGCCCTTGCGTGTGGATCGGACTGTCGACTGTCCCCCCAAGGATTTATTGTTGTCAGTGGTAACCTTAGTGGCCTATCTTTCTAGGTTCTTACATGAGGTGACTGTGAAGGGGAAAGTCTTCACGGTACCTGGAATTGACGTTGACCAAACTCACTCGGGCTCCTTGGAGGGTATACCCACGATTATGTGTGGGAGCTTGCACCAGGGTGTAAGTCCGTTAAGCAGGTCGTCAGCGTAACTTTTCCACCCTACCCTAGCCTCTTCTTGTCTCATTGTTGTGACGTTGGATTTCATCACCAACTAGTGGCTTCAGAATTAGAAGGTATTGTTTGCTTGGTGTTGCTTCCTAGATTTTGTTTAGTAGCGCATGTTGTTTGTTTACCAAAGTTGACCACAAGATTTTCTTCGTGCAGTTTATCACTCGTTTACAATAGCTTCTCCACGTCATTCACGTAGACTGCAGGGTTTATCTCCAGAGCATCTAGAAGGTTCTCAGCCCTTGCCTACAAGTACACATGAGGGCTCTCCTTGGCAAAGTGAGGTCACAGTCGTCACCACGCCACAAGTGGAACGCATTGACTCTCTAGAACATTTTCGCATTACAAATACTCGAGAGGACTTTCGACTTCACCGTGATTCTGAGAGACCATTTATGTGACTGAATTCTTCCAGAGACTTAGTTGTTACGTCTTCTGGATCACTAGTTGGACCCTTTCCAGGCATAGAAGGCCAAGATATTTTTTGGTCTACAAGTGTTTTCCGACGGGACCTTTTTGGTCCAGGTTCACCCATGATTTCTAAAATCAACCCACCTGTGATTTATGAAATCTCTAGTCCAGAGACAGTACCATTGACTATCGCTTATCACTTTACCGTCCCTGCTGAAATGGCCCATCTTGTAGATACTATGAGTGTTCCAACCGAGTTTATTGCAGTTAGTCTTTCTCCCATCAACACTCCACGAACACCCAATGTCACTCCGACACTACAACCCAGATACCATGTGTTGAATGCTTCCATTCACACTCCTACGCAAACCCCATCCGGCTCTCCTGGTGGTCCTTCTTCTTCTAGGCACTCTCTTCCCAGTTTTATTCTAACACTCCCTCAATTTCCTTTTGTAGGATATTCCTCGTCCTCCACTGGAGGTCTTAATCCTAGTGGCACTATTCCATCATTCACTCCAAATTACCAATTTCCAGTTGGTGGACAATTTCACCAAGGTGGTATCACTCAACCCCCTCTTAGCAGGCAAATTCCTTTTGGAATGCAAATCCCAATTGGAACACAACCCCCAATTGGAATATTTCCCCCAATTGGAACACCACCTTCGATAGGAGGACCGACCCCACCTTATGGGCAAAACATACCTCCCTCCTTGGCCCAGTATTAGAATCAGTTGATACAACATCCTCCTCCATCGACTGGGGGGCAACAGTTTCCATCTGCGTCTATGATACCCCCTAGTATGGGCCAACCATATCCAGGTTTGTTCAATCCCATTTGGGGGGCGAATGCTCAAAATCAAGTCCCTGTTCCAGGATACAATCCTATGAGTTGCTATCCTCTTCAACCACCACCGAATCTTCTTGGGTCTTCACATTATATGCAGACTGCTTATGGTCCTACTGGTTTGCTGACAGGGCTTCCTCCCCAAAGCCACCAGTACCCGCAGGTGAATCGACAGTTACCCTTTATAGCCACCTTGGATCTTCTGGATTTGTCAAGGATTTTAAATGATCCAATTCATCACTCTCCCCAATGGCCTGCTATACCTGCCAAGCTACCATCGGACATTCCCAAATTTGACGGAAAAGCAAGAGAGGACCCAAACAATCACATTATGACTTTTCACCTATGGTGTTCATCCAACTCGTTGATGGATGACTCTATTCGATTACGTCTTTTTCAACGAACCCTCACAGGTTCTGCTGCGAAGTGGTATATCGAATTGCCACGAGGTTTCTTCTCTGAATTCAACACCCTAGCTATGGATTTTCTCACACACTACCAGTTACCGATTCGTTATGACATGGGGACCGAGATCTTAAATTCTTTCAAATATAATAATGCCACTCATATATCCGATCACATTCATGAGTGGCGACGACGACGACGTCTTATTAAACTCGAACTCCCTGATCAGTTGCTGGCAGAATGGTTCACCAAATCGTTTGTGAACGACATCGGTCATGATATCGCCATGGGTGGAGTAGTCATGGAAGAACGGGCCATAAGTCGTGCTCAATATCTTGACCTTGTTAACTTGCAAATGGGAACCCTTTACGATTTACTACCTGATTTACCTCGTCCTTCCACTTCCACAACTTCAACTACTCCAGCTGCCTCGCATGTAGCTGACGGTGTGATTGGCACTTTCCAGGCCCAACCACATTCTGCCTCAAGAAAAAACCCCAAACCTGCTTCTTCTAATGTTCAAAATGATCCGTCTCTTGCCCCTCCCACCAGCAAGACTTCTGAGCTAAATGTTGTCTAATCTACCTCAGCTGGTAAAAACAAATCTAAAAAGGGGAGAGGTAAGAATAAGGAGGACAAAAATACTTCTCAAGCAGAGAGAACCAAAACTACACCTGTTGACGATCGAGATAAGTGAAAACCTCGATACGCTTTTCTTATTTGTGGTGATGATGACTACACGAAGGATTGTCCATGACACGTCGAGGTCACTAAGTTCCTTCAAGGAGCTCCAAAACCACCTGCTCTGGCCGTTTTGTCCCAACCCTCCCTGTTTCAACAACAGGCTTAGTTGGTCATTCATGACCAACCCTCATCTTCAACTACATCCTATGTCTTGATGTGTACTGGTGATTCTAAGTAGAGCGACATTGCACTTACTACTCGAGCCAAAGATTATTCTCCCTCTAAAGAGAAGGTTGATGATCTACCGCCTTCCTTGGTACAACCCTCTCTCGTGACTCCACCTACCAATGGTCCTCTTCATCTAGAATGACTGAGCCTCGACATAGTTCTTCGACCCCCCCCAAAGGGAGTTGTTCGGAAATCGACTTTCAATCCTCATGCTCATGCAACCCAGAGCTACAATATTGTTGAAGATCTGGCCCAAGCACCTTTTGCGATGTCAGCCCTTGAAGTCCTTCAAACTTGTCCCACACAACGGAAGGCACTGTTGAAAGCTATCGGTGGAATCGATTCGAAGGATATGAATTTAATAATATTTGACTTGGAATATCACATTCCAAGGTTACCCCCTCAACTTGTGTTCTAGATCCAAGTGATTGTCTCTGACAAAAACATTTGTTGAATCGTTATCGACGAGGGTGCCTCGATGTGTGTCATGTCTCTTGCTTGCTGGAAAGACATTGGCTCTCCCCCTTTGAATGAATACCAGAACACTCTTAAAGCCTTCAATGGCTCTGGTTTTAAGCCTTACAGTGTCCTTCCTTCGTTTTCCATCACGTTAGAAGGAAAAACGGTCCAAGTCGAAGTGGAAGTCTTTGACGCTCCTCTTGATTACAATCTTTTGCTTGGCCACATCTGGATCGATTCCATGCATGCAGTTGTGTTGGCCCTTTTCCATGTGGTACGTTTCCCACATCAAGGTAAGGTCATCACCATCGACCAACTAGCCTTCTTTAATTCTGATACCCGTACTGGCAACGTACCGTTCATCGCTAAAACCCCACCGGGTTATGAGAACGTCGGTGTAGGCCTTCTAAAAGACTCTTCACTAATGGGTACTTTCCCCATTCCACCACTCGATGTTCCATGCTCGTTTGTTGCTTCCATCAACATGATCTCCACCTTGCCTCACAAACTTCCTACATCTCACGACCACTGGATAGTACCTGACCCTGGAGATCATCTTCATTACGGCGATGAAATGTCGTTAAGTCTGGTCGAATCCGCCTATCAGGCCATTCAATCGGAAACACCTTCTACCCCCTCTCCTGGTGAGTTGTCTCCCGATCCTTTTTGTCTCATCTTCAACTACATCCTATGTCTTGATGTGTACTGGCGATTCTAAGCAGAGCGACATTGCACTTACTACTCAAGCCAAAGATTATTCTCCCTCTAAAGAGAAGGTTGATTATCTATCGCCTTCCTTGGTACAACCCTCTCTCGTGACTCCACCTACCAATGGTCCTCTTCATCTAGAATGACTGAGCCTCGACACAGTTCTTCAACCCCCCCCAAAGGGCGTTGTTCAGAAATCGGCTTTCAATCCTCATGCTCATGCAGCCCAGAGCTACAATATTGTTGAAGATCTGGCCCAAGCACCTTCTGCGATGTCAGCCCTTGAAGTCCTTCAAACTTTTCCCACACAACGGAAGGCACTATTGAAAGATATCGGTGGAATCGATTCAAAGGATATGCATTTAATAATATTTGACTTGGAATATCACATTCCAAGGTTACCCCCTCAACTTGTGTTCCAGATCCAAGTGATTGTCTCTGACAAAAACATTTGTTGAATCGTTATCGATGAGGGTGCCTCGACGTGTGTCATGTCTCTTGCTTGCTGGAAAGACATTGGCTCTCCCCCTTTGAATGAATCCCAGAACACTCTTAAAGCCTTCAATGGCTCTGGTTTTAAGCCCTACAGTGTCCTTCCTTCGTTTTCCATCATGTTAGAAGGAAAAACGGTCCAAGTCGAAGTGGAAGTCTTTGACGCTCCTCTTGATTACAATCTTTTGCTTGGACGCATCTGGATCGATTCCATGCATGCAGTTGTGTCGGCCCTTTTCCATGTGGTACGTTTCCCACATCAAGGTAAGGTCATCACCATCGACCAACTAGCCTTCTTTAATTCTGATACCCGTACTGGCAACGTACCGTTCATCGCTAAAACCCCACCGGGTTATGAGAACGTCGGTGTAGGCCTTCTAAAAGACTCTTCGCTAATGGGTACTTTCCCCATTCCACCACCCGATGTTCCATGCTCGTTTGTTGCTTCCATCAACATGATCTCCACCTTGCCTCATGAACTTCCTACATCTCACGACCACTGGATAGTACCTGACCCTGGAGATCATCTTCATTACGGCGATGAAATGTCGTTAAGTCCGGTCGAATCCGCCTATCAGGCCATTCAATTGGAAACACCTTCTACCCCCTCTCCTGGTGAGTTGTCTCCCGATCCTTTTTGTGTCATTTTTCCCATAGACGAGATGATCATGTCTGTCATGGAGGACACCCCTTGGGACGATGGGCATCATCGTTCGATCCTCTTTCTGAAGCAACATACGATTGAGAACTATCAATGGATCTTGACCCCGTCGACCGTTGTTGTCATTTCTACCATTCCCGAGTCTGCACACGATGTGTTTTCCGAAGGGAACTTAAGCAATATCTCACCCACTATCCCCCTTGACATATCCATCAAACCTGGGATTGTCGAAAATGTCCATGTCGGAGCTTCGTGTTCTTCTGACGAAATCGTCACCTACACCTCCCTTTTCAAAGAGTTTCGTGACATCTTCACCTGGAGTTACGAAGAGATGCTGGGTATCGACCCTGAGATTGTGATACATGAGACAAAGACATACCCTGACACTAAACTCGTTCAACAACGCATTCATCCAGTTCACCCACGTAAAGCGGCTGCTATCAAGCTCGAAGTCGAGAAACTTCTGAAAGCCAGCTTTATTTATCCGATGGCCCTCACAGACTGGGTTTCCAATCTTGTCCCGATTGACAAGAAACAAGGCACCATTCATGTATGTGTTGATTATAGGGATATCAACAAAGCTTGTCCCAAAGACAACTTTCCTACCTCCTTCATCGATCAGATTGTCGATGATTGCACCGGAAGTGAAATCTTCTCTCTCATGGATGGTTTCTCCAGGTATAATCAAATCAACATTGTTCCCGAGGATCAACATAAGACTGCTTTTATTTGTCCTTGGGGTACTTTTGCCTATCGAAAACTTCCTTTCGGTCTCAAGAACACTGGCACAAATTTTCAACGTGCTATGTCTTATGCTTTCCATGATATCAAGAACATCGTTCAACCATATTTGGATGATTTACCCGCTCACTCAATGCACCGCGTCGATCACCCAACCCACCTCCGAGCCATTTTCGTTCGCTGTCAGTTCTATCATATATATTTGAATCCTCATAAGTGCATTTTCTGCGTGGAATCTGGCTGCCTTCTAGGTTTTATCGTTTCGTGTCAAGGGATCTGGGTGGATCCTTTAAAGGTTGAGGCAATCCTTAATCTCCCTCCTCCTTCTACTCTCCGCTAGTTACAAAGTTTGCAGGGGAAAGCAAACTTTCTTCGTCGTTTTATCCCGAATTACGCTGAGTTAACTCGTGGATTTACGCGGCTCCTCAAAAAGGATTCAGAGTTCGTCTGGGATACCATAGCCAACAATGCTTTCGAAGCTTTGAAATTATCCCTAATACGTGCTCCACTTCTCTTTCCCCCTGATTACAGTCGTGATTATTTCCTCTATCTTGCTGCCTCAGATTACACCATTGGTATGGTTCTCGTCCAAGAGGATGATGCTAACAATGAACATGTGATTTACTACTTGAGTCAAAGTCTAACACCTACCAAAATCAAGTATTTACATGTCCAAAAATTGGCCTTGGCTGCCATCCAAGCCGTCCAACGCTTCCGACACTATATCCTCTCGCGCAAGACTACAGTGATTTCTCATTGCAACCCTATGCAACACATTCTTACCCATCAATTGCTAGGGGGGAAATACTCCAAATGGATTGTGATTCTCCAGGAGTTTGACTTGGAATTCGAACGTGCCAAGTCCAAGAAGTCCTTAGTTTTTGCTGAGTTGATATGCGACTTTTCCCATTCTGCAACAAAAAATGTAGCAGCTGATTCATTACCCGATGAATCTCTTTTCCTTATCAGCACTGATGATCTTTGGTATGGTTATATCATTATATATCTCCAAACCCAGACTTTCCGACCAACTTTGTCTAGTACTGACCGACGTCGCATACACTACCAAGGCCATCAATATATTATCCTCGGGGATACTCTTTATTGTCGGGGGATTGACTCTATTTTTCGATGTTGCCTAACATTCGACGAAGTTGAGAAAGATTTGAATCACTGTCATTCTGGAGCCTGTGGTGGTCATGTGTCTGGGTATGCTACTGCCCAGAAGATCTGACGAGTAGGGCATTTTTGGCCTTTTTTATTTAACGATTGCATAATCACCGTTCAAAAATGCCATGCTTGCCAGACCTATAATCAAAAGATCCAGTCACATCCTGCTCCTCTTCACCCTGTGGTCTCAGTTGGTCCCTTTATGAAATGGGGCATCGATTTCATGACATGTCACCCTCACTCGGCCGGGGGGCATGGTTACATAATTGTAGTCGTCGATTACTTTACGAAATGGGCTATTGCGATGCCGACATTTGACAACACTGAAAAGACCACAACATTATTCATTTTTAATCACGTCATAGCTCATTTTGGTGTTCCCCAAGCTATCATCACTGATCATGGTGGCCACTTCAGAAACTTCATGATGTCCTAACTTACTGAAAATTTGGGTCTTCGCTATGATAACTCAACGCCCTATTACCCACAAGCCAACGACCAGGTCGAAGCAATCAACAAAGTTCTCATAACTATGCTTCGACGAATGATAGGGATTCACAAAACAAGTTGGCACAAAATGTTGTTTTCGACATTGTGGGCCTATCGGACATCCGTCAAATCTGCTACTGGGTTTACACCTTTCCGGTTAGTTTATGGTTTGGAATCTATTCTCGTGATTGAATGCAAGATACCCTCTTTAAAACTAGTTGTTGAACTCCTACCAAACACATCTGCTGAGGAAGAACGTCTATTGTATCTTATGCGATTAGACGAAACTCGACGTGATGCTACCCTAGTTATAGAAGCTCAGAAGAAACGTGTTAAGGCCCAATACGACAAACATGTCAAGCCTCACATTTTCTTCGAAGGAGATCTCATTCTCCTCTATGATCAAGATCGAGATATGCTAGGAGCTAGAAAATTCGAAGCCATGTGGTGAGGTCCTTATATCGTTCGATGAGTTTTGGAAAAAGGAGCTTATGAGTTAGTAGATTATGATGGTATCCCTTTGAGTGAACCCAGGAATGGGTTATACTTGAAGAAGTACTATGCATAAAATCATCTGTGCATGAGTACTTGTATTTTTATTGTATCATACTTCTTGTGTGTTACTATAGCTTGTTTTTGTCGTTATCTGGTTTTTTCCCTTATGTGACGTTGTGTTTGATTTCCAAATGTCGGAGTCTTTGCTACCCTATATTGGCTTCGTTGATGGCGCTAGCCATAGTACTCAGAACCTTTCTTCTGCTGCATGGGCAATTTATGCCCCTACAAACGAACTTGTCTCCTTATGAGGTGTGTGTCTCGACCGTGCGACCAACAACATTGCAGAGTATAGCGTCGTTATTGAATTATTGGTTGATTGTATCTCGCTCGGAATCCATCATTTGGTTGTGCGACTCGATTTGCAGCTTGTAGTACTACAATTAAGTAATGTCTATACTATTCGAAGTCCTATTTTATTACAAGTGTATTTGCGAATTTTCCTCTTGGAACGTTATTTTGATTACATTGAATATCAACATATTCCTAGATGTATAAAGACATTAACTGATGCATTGGCTAACTATGTATTAGACAGACATTTGGATCATTTATAAATCAATCACATCAATTTTTCACAACACATGATAAACTGGTAGAAGTCGTCTATATATATAACGATCAAAAGAGTTTTTTACAAAAAGTTTTGTCCGAAGACCAAAATGTCAAAATATGAAGCTCATAGCTTCTACAAAGTGATGTCATGCATGACGTTCAAGGTAACACATGACTTCCCGGGAAACTCTACAGAGCAGTCGACTCATGGACTTTGAAACTCCTACTGTATAACGCTGATCGCGTCGTGGAACCTTTCCAAGAGGCATGTCTGGAATATCTTCTGTCAAGCCCTCTAGGTTTTGTTCCACTGCTTGATAATCCCTGGCTTCCCATTGTGGCACTGGCACTACCTCTCCTCGCCGCTGAATGGGAGAAGTACCAGGAGGTCGGTAAGGTCCCACATCTATGTCATCAACAACGATTTTGTATTTAGTCTTTGGACGAACATATAAAAAACATTTGAATATGATAAAATTCACAAAAACATTTAAAAAGGAAAAAAATTGTGTACTTCTTACCAAGTTCCCCCCACTGAGCATCCTCTGGCAATACTAAGTTTGGATCTCCTCGAAAATCCAACCCAGCATAAGCATAATCATCAACCATCAACATCTGTGGTTGAAGCCAGTCAAAGAAGGTATCATCATACTTGATGATCGGTCCAGCTACGTGTCCAGCCATGAGCTGACACCATCTCAACATTCTTGGATCCCTGGGAGCCGGTAAATTCCACTCAACCTGCAGTATCAGTAATGGAACCCTCTCGAGAAATAAAGACACTAACAAAGATCCGTACTCGAATTGCTTTAGGTTGTCTCGTCTACATTTGGTCAACTACCTTTTTATGCTACAAAGCACTGCATCTACCCAGTTAAAAGCCTGAGGTTCAATACACTCAATAGCATACTGGAAGTAACTCTGTAGCGCCATGTGAGGAGTGGAGCTCCCAGCCATCTGAGCTATGGTGAACAATATATTACGGAGGGTCCAATATCGTACCCCCCAAATAACTACTTTCTCTTTCTTCCTCTCTGCCTCGGGAACACAGTGTAACCGACAATACTCACTCATGGACAACCCACCACCTCTGCTACCAGTCAGGCTCACGTGGTACCCACGCCATGACAATCCAGTCAAGAAGTAAATGTACTCAATATCTAAGGACAGTGTATGGACCCCTACATGAAATATATACTGATCGGGATCCCACATACGCACAAGGTACTCTAATAACCTGACTTGGGCCCTCATGCCTGGGATACGAAAGTACTTCAGAAGGCCACAATTTCTCAAAGCAGCAATAGTGGGTGGATGATTTCTGGCAATGGCATTTTCTTCTTCGTGCTACCATTTCACGCCATTCAAGAACCATTTTGATGGCCAATTACCTGCATAAGAAGCACAAAAAGAGGATTAGCAACTCTTTTCATGAATTGGTTCTCTTTCTTTGAGTAAATTTTTAAAAAACTTGTGTGCTTTGCAGTTCTCGCAGGTGCCCTTTAGGCACAGTGCGAGAACCTTGCAGGATGCTATGGGCTCACCTACGAGAATGACCCATTCTCGCAGGTCCCATGTAGCCCACCTGCGAGAATGGCTGAGCACAAGTAGGGCTCACAAAACCAACTCAAAAAATGAATTTTAACCAATGAAAATGCAAAATTAAACCATGAAAGAGTAGAGGACAAAGAGCCTACCTCACTGTCGTTGATGGCTCGACGAATGGATGCTCGTAACTCCCGCAATCTGATGCCAAATTTCGAGGGTAAAAGAGGGGTTTTTGAGCTCAAATAGTGGAAAAGTGAAAATGATATGGTAAAAAGAGTTTTACTCCTTTATATTTACTTTTACCATGTTATTTGGTTTTTTATGATTATTTATCTATTAAACCCTAATCCATAATGTCCTTTTGAGTGTATTTTTTGCATGCGTAATGACATCAATGTTCATATACAGGGATGCAGACATAATTTTTATTTCTTCATCCATGTTTTGATTGTTTTTTATGGTTTTTGTATAAAACCTTGAGCATGGTCTTTGTCCGTTCTCGTGCTCGAAAATACATGAGAACGTGATTAAGCATACTTTTATCATTTTTTCAAGCTCAACAAGGTTATACGAAAAAGGAACCCCCTTGGAGTCCTCTTTAAGCTCTTTCCAGACTCTCTAAACATGAAAAGATAACCGAGCGACCTTGCTATTTTTACGCTCGATAAAGTATCTGAAGAAAGAGTTTGGTGAGCGATAATTTATCTCTTTTTCGGTCTCATCGGACTATTTTACGAAAAAGGAATTGAGAGAGTTCTCTTTTAAGTGTTTTTCCAGACTCTATAATCATGAAAAACCTTCGAGTTTTCTATCTCTGGACTCGTTAAACAAACATTGACAGACCCATAATGGGACCGAACCACTAATTCTTAGGGTTAGTTAAACATACTCTGAAGGAATTATCCGAAGGATAAGCTTATATCAACAAGCATATGTTATCCTCCTCAAGCTTGTGTAAAAATAAAGAGGTACTCGCCAGAAATGGTGGGGGAAAATTTGGGAAAGGGATATGTTATCATCTTCGTATTGATTGGCAGTAATTGTCGCTCTTGAACATGACACCCCCTATTCATTATATTTGAAGCTGGTTTGGGAAATTCATTTGTCTCTCATTCGATTTGATACAAGGTCATTCCCTGTGTCATCTTTGAGTCAATGTTGCCAAATCATTGGTCGTGTCATTCATATGTTCAAGAGAAGTCCATCTGAAACCTCTATTGAGTAGGTCATCTGCAGTTGTCCATTCTCTTCGTGTTGGCCTTCCCTATGTCCAGTTCAATTTACATCATACTTTCTTTCACCTTCAAAATCTGTTACTCATTTCGTGTCATTGATGGGGGATACATCAAGGCCCTCCTGTGAAAAGTTTTGTTCCATCGACTTCAGCTCATTATCCGGAATCAAGACTTAGAAGCTCTTTTGTACCTTGGAACTTGCATGCCTCAATGGCAAGTTTCCTCGCTTTCGACAGTGGGTTTACATTATTCACCCCTGATCGAAAGATTTCATCGGATGTTCAACTTCAACGCATTCATTCACACTCGATGGATTGTACTAGAGCACCTTGGGAGTCATTGACATCAATGGTGATTTCCCTCGCACTTGTTAACGGTTTCATCAATGACCGGTAATCAAGTGGTTTCTGCCATGTTCGACTTCAACACATGTAATCACATGGTTAGATTCGTAGTTTTGGGCGACGAGATTGAAGACCCTGGATATCATCTCTTTGTCCAAGTTGCGATGGAGTATGTATAATTTGTGACACATAGATCCACTGTGTATGTCTCGTGGCTATGTCGTCTTAATTTGAAATTTCTCGCATAGATCCACTGTGTATTCCTAGTGGCTATGCTATATTTTGACGGCATGGATCCACAGTGTATGATTGGTGGCCATGACCCATGTCTACAATTGTCATCTATCTATGATTTGAGTATGGGAATGCCTACCTCAGAATTGATATATATGATATTCTGCAAATGCTTGGTTGTTCGCAGGTTTCCAATTAGGTGTGCTCCTGGTTTCTGACACACACATGCAACTTACAAAGTCTTTCGGTTGTCACTAGTTACGGCCTCATACTTTGGGGGGCATTCTGTTACCCATTATTTTGGTCATCATGATGGTGTATTGATGATGGTGTACTCAGGCTCCTCATAAGAACTTTCTCCTGAGAAAAGTTATATTCATCTCTTCCCAGAAAACTCATTTTTGAAGAGACTTCGCAGGTTGCTAATATCCCAGGGTGCGAGATTGACCCATTCTCGTAGGCTACCTTAAGCTGGGGTGAGAACTTCTCGCACTGTGTAACATATCTAGGGTACGAACCTTCTCTAAAGAATGGAAAAAGATGAATTCTCGATGTTTCTAGAAGGGAATCTTCTAGAAGAATGGGTTGGCATTTGAATGGTTATCCTTGTACTGGATTCCCTGATATTGTGGGATCATTCTTATCCAAATAACCATCTCATTCTCTCCTATATATTGAGGGAATTCTCATGGAAAAGGTTAAGCAAGATTCATTAGAGAATTGGTGAAAGAATTGTGTGAAGGACTTAGCTTGAACAGGAGCTTGGAGACTCTAGCAAGTCTATCAAGAGGATTTGATCTTCTTCATACAAGGATTGAGAAAGTGTGTGTGTTGGAGCCAAGAGCCATCAAAAGGAAGCTTGCGACATCAAGGCGATCAATTTGTAATCTTTACTTTCAATCAATATGATATAGTGGCATGTCCCTTTCTCATAAAGTTATTCTCACTTTATTGTGTAATTCCTTGATCATACACATAAGTTGACAGTTGAATATATTTTTCTATCTTCACTTTGTTTGGTTTGTTTTGTCTTGGTCTTGACCTCACGAGAGCATCGGAGCGAAGCGGGAGCGACAGAGACCCTAGGAAGTGATACTAAGGTATGTTACTTGTTCCTTCCTACTAGCTAATTCAATGGTCAAAACTTAGGGAAAGAGTCATGTCTTGTCTTGTTTTGTTCTAGATCTAGGTGGATCTAGGGAGATCTGTTAGTGTCCGCACCTACCGATTAGTTCGATAACAGTGGTCTCTTGGTGTGTCCTAAATTTTAGTTCCGGGCTCTTTTGCTTGCCCTGCAATGTTTTTCGTCTTCTTCCTCATTTGAAGCTTGTGAGAACTATCAATTTTACTGTGAGGATGGGTTCTTATGTCCTCCTGCATTTGAAATATTTTGGGTTTCTTTATTTTTGGGGTGCAACATTGGAGCGATGTTGCGGGATGAGGTTTTTCCATGTATTTGCAATGTTCTTCATACTATTTTTATTCAATAAACTTCAAGCTTCATGAAAACACCTCTGGGATTCTTGCAGACTTATTCAAAGTGTCTTCTCATGAGTTCCATGCTTAAATTTGTGCCATAAGGAGGTCACTTTGGATACTCCTTCAAATAATCCCATCACTTATTCCTTCAAATAAACCCATCACTTCAAGGGGCTTCTTGGACTTTCTTCAGGGATTCTTCTAGGGTTGACATCAATTAAAACCAATTTTCCAGCAATCTCCCCCTTTGGAATTGATGGAAATACTCATGCTCCCCCTATGACCAATTCTCCCTTTGTCTACATGCTTCTAATTTTTATCTTCCCCATTGACATCAATGGCAAAAGGTAACTCCCTGTGACAATATATCTTCTTTGAACAATCTCTGTATGTCTTCATGCAGTCCCCCTTTCTTCATGCACTCCCCCTGTCTTCATGCTTATAATATTTCTCTTTTTCTTTTGTTCTTTCTCGTCCTCTTTGACATTAAGGGTAACTCCCTCTGACGATTTCTCTCCCCTTGTCTTCTTTTGCAAGATGTTGTGTAGATTAATGTGTGGCTTCTTGTATATTCTTTATTTCCTCTCTTCTGGTTCTCTTTGTCAATTGGTGGTTCTTGTTACTATAATATACTGACGTATATGAAAAGAATTCATGTTAAGGTTCCTTCATCAATTGAATTCAAATCTTCATGCCTTGTCATCTTCACTAAACTATCATCAATGACATAATCATCCAACAATATTCTCTTGACAGTATAACTCTTCTTGATGGTTTCTCTATGTCTTATTGTGCCTTTCACTTATTTCCTTCTTGTGATTAGTTGGTTTCATCTTTCAATATGCTTTACTTCTGAGTCATATGCTTTAAAATGAGTCCATATTCCTTTCTGTAATTCCTTTTGAGCTCATTCTTTCATCCACTGGCATGTATTCTCTATGGTTCATGTCAATTATTGTCTTCTAGACCTTCCAAATATCTCATGAAATCATGTTTGTCATATGTCATAACAACTCTCCATGACTCTACTACACAACTGCACACACTACTCACTAATTTTCCACTTCATTTTTCTGATAGCTTTTTCGAATTTGTTGCAACTAATCACTGCATATTCCTTCTTTTCAAGTAAATCAAATATGTCCACTAGTGTTCTTAGTCTACAAATCACACTCTACGTGTCTGCAATAAGTACACATTCTTGAATTTTCATTGAGTGTATCCCTAGTTGAATACATACGTGGAATACTCTATACAATCATGAATCTCTGCCTCAAAAGTGTGACAATGATATTCTTCGTAATTTTCAGTTGACCTCTTCATAAGTGCATGGGGATGTGTTTTGAAAACCAATCTGTCACAAGAAATTTTGTACATATGCCATCAAACCATTCATAATCTTCCTTCCCAAAATTTTCAAATAGTTCAAACTCCTCAAAAGATAATTCTCCAATATGTAATAGATGTTGCTTAAAATCCCCCTCTTCAACATTCATATTACTAGGAGTCTCCAAGTTGGACAAATTAGAACAATATATAATCATGCTCTGTTGTAGGATCATCATTATGAATTCTGACATCTTCCTCTTTCCTTGTAGATTCATCATGATCTCGCAACTCTGTAAATCATGTAAGTATGATATCTAGGAGTTTTTCATTCACACGTTATTCCTATTTTTCTTTCCTTCTCTAAAGTTGCTTGTACCTGATATTAGTGGTTTCTTTCATGGAAGTATCCATCATGCTTCTACAAGCATGAGTTATGTGTCCATAGTTGTGGAATTTGTAACATTCAATAATGTATGGAGCCACATAAACATCTCTTGCTTGAACATTTCTTCCAAATGATCTGAAATCTATAGCCTTATGCCCAAAGTTATTACAAGTAAAACAATAACATGGAAAGAAACTTTGATACCTAGGAGTGAATGATCTTCTTTGTGATGTAGTCATTCTAAATTCATGCCTTCGTTGATCAAAATATTCTCTTTCGTTCTTTCCTTCATAATTATTGAAGATTCTTTGATGCCTAGAGGTGGAAGTTCTTGGATATCCATCTCTTTTATAATATTCTTCTTGAATCTTCTCCATTTATGGAATGTTCTCCTTTGAGGGCTTGAATTATTCCTTCTTGATATGGCCTCTGATGACTTTCTCCTAACTCTTAGCCTTCTCTTCATTATTCCTTTCCAACAACTTGTAGCATTTCTTTTCAACTTCCTTTACTGTTGTTGTGGATCTTCCTCTCTCTTCAACGTTCTTGTTTATCTTGACAACTTCAACCCTTAATGTGTGATCCAGGGGATCAAAATATGCTCAAAAATCAAAGTTCTCGTAATTGATTCAAAACGGACACGTACATAGGTATCTTCTTCACGATCCCAACACAACTTGAATGGATTTAAACAGATGTCGTATGCGTGAGATATCACGTTCTATCTTCTTTTCCAAACATGCAAAATTTTGCTGACTATACAGTTCGTACAATCCGTAGAGTGATGACGTGGCATGTTCATACTGTTGACGTGGTAGTTGATCGTACTGACACATGGTAGGGTGACATGGATTTCTAACTAGGCAGAGGTGTTGATGTGGCATGGGCGTACTGTTGATGTGGCATGTCTATACTGGACACATGGTAGGTGGTCGTACCGACATGTGGTAGAGGTTGACGTAGCATAGCACCGTACGAGACATGTGTCAATTGCTAAGCTGAAAGTTGATTACATGGAAGAATTTTGGACCAATATAATGGTGCCATGAGGCCCAGACATGGACTTCCATGTGGAGCCCCCTCCAAGGCATAAAATTGGTTTTATGTTCACAAAGGTCAAACCCACGACCTCTGGGGATAGGTGGCACGTTTTGGCATGGGTCGGGCTACCAGTCCGCCCATGTTTTGGTCCTTAACCTTATTACTTAAACCTTTTATTTAATTTTATGAAAAGGATCAGACAGGTTCCAAAAGGTTCGGGGCTAAGCCCCATCCATTGGTCTTACTGCTAACACATGACCATCACATAATAGTTCTCGGAGGGTTTTTCAAACCACTCCACACAATCAGCTCGACACTTGTCAACCACTAGCACAGGATTAAACGTCAACCCAATGGTCCTCCGCCCACACATTGGACACTTTTCAACACCACAACCAACTTTGCAATGATCCCGACTTAAGTGCCTAGGGTCTAGCCACATGGGGGGCATACACCCAGGACCTCTGCCATGAAAAGGGGCCAATGCACTAACGGTATGAAAAATTTCCATTTTTTGTGGGAAGGCATGCGTGCTGATGTTTTGGCATGGAAAACTCCCGTGATCCAAGTTCAGGCAGTGGGGTGCATTTTGGCAAGCATAGACAACAAAGAATTGGGAGAAACTTCCAAGGAGTGATTCCAACTCAATTTTTGGCCAAACCAGGTGCAGGAAGAGCCCAAATAGGGGTTTTTGGATGTTATGGATCCATTGAAATCAGCCATTTCTCATTATGAGCATGGTAAAGCACTGATTTTGACACTTTGAGAATTAATGAAAAAATATCCATTGGAATCTCGACTAGGAGATGTAGCCCAAGAGAGGGGTGAACTCGTTTATCATTTTGTTGTGTTAATGTGTGGATTTTGATGGTTTTTTATGATTGTTTATGCTTCTCATGATTAAGTAAAAAAAAACATTAATATTTATGTGTTTGTAACTTGATACTATTACCCAAGCACTCACTTGCAATTTTAAAAATATCCAATCCTTCACATTTTTAGATCAAGTTGGTATTAGAGCATAGGTTTTTGAAGGTTTGATTGTTTGCAAGTGTTTTTTTTTTATGCTTACAATGTTGAAGCTCACAAGAGGAAAAGGTCAACTTGTAGATCCAAGTTCTCAATTGTCAAGAAGGAGAACCACACAATCACCTCAAGCTTCAAGGAGATATTCACCAAGTATGGCTCATGAGGAGAGTCATGAAATTGTTCCTTCAGAGGATGAAACTTTCAGAAAATTTTTCTATGATATGAAAGAGATGGTGAAAGTTTCATTTGAAGAAAAAGCAAGATTGCAAGGTGAAAGCTCAAACTCTCCAAAGGGTAATGGAGACGGTGGTGATAAAACTCCAAAGGAAATGGAGGGAATGGTGATTCTTCACCTCCTTCACTTCCATATTCCACCTCCTTCACCTCCATCTTCCACCTCTTCTACCATTTCACAACCACCTCCAAATTATCCAAAAGAACATGGTAAAAATCCTCTACAAACTCCTTTTCTTAAGCTTGATATTAAGTTTGAATTTCCTATGTACAATGGAGAGGTAAATGCTGAGAAATTGGATAACTGGATTCGTTAGATTGAAGTGTATTGTAGGATACAAAGGATCAAATATGATTAAACTAAGATTCATCTTGCTTCTCTAAGATTGGACAGTGCAACACTCATTTGGTGGGAAGCCAAAACTCAAGAGGACATGAAGAAGCATGATAAAGTTTTATCCTCTTGGAATGATTTTATTGTTGCACTTAAAAGAAAGTTTTATCCATTAGCATACATGCAGAAAGCTATTATGGATTGGAAAAACTTTAGACAAGCTAAAGGGAAAAGTGTTCAAAGCTACACTTAAGAATTTAGAAGAAGATATTTGATTTTGGGTATAGATTTGTCTTCTCAAGAAACTTTACTCAAATATATTGGAGGATAGCATAGCTACTTGAGACACACAATACTTATGTGTAACCTTACAAGTATAGATGAAGTTTGTGTACAAGAAACTCATTTGGAAGCAAGAGGGAGGAATGAACCTCAAGAGGGTAGCAAGAAATTTGTTCATGGAGACAAAGGAAAGAAGAGGTTTAAGGGAAATGGAAGAAAGAATGCTTCAGTCAAGAAAGAGGGAGAGAAACTCACATGTAAACATTGTTCAAAAGATGGTCATTATGAATACCATTGTTGGAAACTACATGCTGAAAAGAGACCCAAAATTTTCATCCATAAGGGGAAACCAAAGGCTACTGTAATTGTACAACATGATTTAGTTTCTGATTCGGTTGATGAAACAAAGATTACAACCATGGGTTTTCAAGGTAACGGTTATATTGCAAGTACTAGTTCTTCAAGTAGTAATAGCCTCAATTAAACTCAACATGAAAAATAAAGAATAGAGCTTTTCCACATAAGGGTGATTTCAAAGCATACCAAGATATATACTCTTTTTTATACTGGATCTCAAGAAAACCTCATATATGAAGACATTTTCAAGAAACTAAAATTGGAAACTACACATCCTAAACCATACTCTCTAGGATGGATATGTGACAATGCCAAATTGCATGCGACAAGAAGGTGTAAACTTAGATTTTCCATCACTGCAAATTTTATAGATGAGGTAGAGCTTGATGTTATTCCTTTGGATATCTGTGGTATTGTGTTGGGAAGCCCATACTTATATGATAGGAGAGCCATCTTTCATATTCACGAGAACAAGTATCATTTGTTTAAAAATGGAGTTGAGTACATTGCTAGAGAACATACAAAGAAGTTGATTTTTTCACTTGTAAATGTTGGACAAATGAAGAGATTAGTCAATGCTAGTAAGAATTTTGTCCTCTAGATGATCAAACCCAAACACAATGTTGAAAAAGAAGATTTTGAAGGTTGTGATTCAAAGTTGAAATCTGATTTATATCAGTTTGTTAACCAATATGATGAGATGTTTCAGGAACTAAAGGGATTGCCTCCAAAAAGGGCTATCCAACATGAGATACAATTGCAGCAATATTGTCCTCTTCCAAACATTGGTATGTACAGGATTTCAGTCACGGAGAATGTTGAAATTAAAAAACAAATCCAATATTTTCTTGACAAAGGGGTCATCGTGCCAAGGACATTGCCATGTGGATCACCAATTGTTTTAGTGCCAAAAAAAGATGGTACATGACGCATGTGTGTAGATTTCAGGACCTTGAACAACATTATGGTAAAGAATCGTTATCCTCTTCCTAGAATTGATGATTTTCTTGTCAATTGAAAGATGATAAGTATTTTACTAAAATGGATTTGAGAAGTGGATATCATCAGATTAGGATTGTTGAAGGAGACACTTGGAAGACAACTTTCAAAACAAAGCAAGGTTTGTTTGAGTTGATGGTAATTCCATTTGGACTTTGCAATGCTCCTGCTACATTCATGAGAGTCATAAATGATATTTTAAGGCCTTTTCTTGATAATTGTGTTATTGTGTACTTGGATGACATTTTGATATTTATCAAATCTCATGAAGATCATTTTATGCATGTAAAGCAAGTTATGGATGTCTTAAAGAAAGAAAATTTGTTTTTGAATATTTCCAAATGTGATTTTGGAAAGACCTCACTTGTTTACTTGGGACATATTGTTGGAGGAGGAGAACTGAAAATTGATCTTTCCAAGGTCATGGTCATTTTGGATTGGCCAAAGCCCAACAATGTGACAAAGGTAAGAATATTTTTGGGAGCAGCCCAATATTGGAAAACTTTTATTGTTAACTTCTCTTCAATTGCAGCTCCATTACATGTAGTGACAAGCATCAAACAATTTTTCCAATGGGGAGGCAAGCAACAAAAATGATTTGATGCATTGAAGGAGAAGATTAGTTCAACTCCAGTTTTTTCACTTCCAAATTTGAGACAACCATTTGAGATCCAAAGAGATCGAAGAAATTATGCAATGGGAGAAGTCTTGTTGCAACATGGTAAGCCCATTTGTTTTCATTCTGAAACTTTTAATGGTGTTGTGATTAACTATCCTACATATGATAAGGATTTGTATGCATTGGTGAAAAGTGTGAAAAAATGGAAACATTATTTGTTGGGAAAAGAAACTATCATTCACATATATCATCAACCATTGCAATACTTACAATCATAAATAAAGCTACATCAAGAAAGGCACTTCAGATGGATGGGTTTTATGCAACAATTCCACTTGGTTATAAGGTATAAAAAAGGCATTTATGACGAAGTTGTTGATATGATTTATAGGACTATTGTTAGTGCTTCAATTATTCTTAAGCATAATTCTATCATGCATGAGAGCTATGTTGAACAATATTCTTTAGATGTTGATTTTAAAGAGGTTTATGCAACTTTGTGTCATTCTAACCAAGTTGAGGAATTGGATTATCATGTGAATGATAAGCTTTTGCATCATCTTGGAAAGCTATGTATTCTACAAGGTGAAAGAGTCAACATCATAAGGGAAGCTCATTCTTCTCTTATTGCTAGCCACTTTGGCGTAGGCAAGATAGTGGCTAATTTGCAAAGGTATTGTTATTGGCCTGAAATGAATGAAAGTGTTTCAAGATATGTAAGAGTATGTTCTTTAGGTGCTACAAGAAAGCCTAGCAATATAAAGTTGGGTTTGTATACTCCACTTCCGGTTCCTTCTCATTCTTGGGAAAGAATTTCCATGGACTTTGTAGGAGGTCTATGTATGTCTAATAAGAAACATGATTATCTTTATGTTGTGGTTGACCATTTCAGCAAAATGTGTATTTTTATGCCTTGTAAGAAGCAGGATACAGTTGAGCAAATGGAACATATGCTCTTTCAGCATGTTTGGGTACATTTTGGGTTTCCTAAATCCATTATTTTTTATCAAGATTCTCGATTTATTGGGAACTTTTGGTCAAGTTTATGGGCACTCACAGACACCAATATGAAAAAGAGCACAAATTTTCATCCACAAACCGATGGTCAAACATAAGTGGTTAATAGAATAGTAGTGCATCTTCTTCGTAGTTATTGTAGCAAGCATACTAATCTTTGGGATGAGCACCTACACTACATTCAACATGCTTACAACTAGGCTAAGCACTCTTCAACTCAAACATCTCCATTTGAGGCATGTTTTGGTTATTTTCCAAAATCTCCTTTAGATTTTATCTTTGGGAAAGACATTTCTATTGATGGTCAATATGAGATTGATAGGGAAAAGAAGTTCATTGAACAAATTTAGTTGGTGCATCAAATGGTACAAGAATAGTTGGAAAAGAGCTAAGACAAGTACAAGACAAGACATGACAAGCATCATGTTGATCACAGTTTCTAAGTCGGAGATGAATTTTGGATTTACATTAGCAAAGAGAGGCTTAAAGGAGAAGGTAAAAAACTGAAACCAATTAGATATGGACCTTTCAAGATTCTTCAAAAGATTGGTAACAATGTCTTTCATTTAGATTTGCCTCCTTATATGAAAATGTATGCAGTTGTCAATGTTGAGAATTTGAGATTGTATGAGCCTCCTTTGATTGATTATCAAGGAGATCATGTTCAGATTCCTTCTATAGATGATTTCTTGCCAGAATATCTTTCATAACTGCATGAAGAAACAATCCTTAACAGGAGGATGAGAACTTCAAAATGAGGGAATGTGAAATACCTTTGAGTTGATCTTAAAGGCACAAATCCAAGCAAGGCCAAGTGGATTGAGGTTGGAAAGGTGAGGTAATTGTACCCTCATCTTCAGATAGACTGAAAGTAGTCTTTTAGAGGTCCAAAAGCTTCCCAATGGGGAGGAGTGATCCAGGGGATCAAAATATGCTCAAAAATCAAAGAGCTCAGAATTACTTCACAACAAACATGTGTGTAGGCCGCATCCTCACGATCCCAATGCAACTTGAACAAGTTCAAACAGACGTCATATGAGTTAGATATCATGTTCTGTCTCCTTTGCCAAAGAAGTAAAATTTTGCTGACTGTACATTCCATACAGTGTTGACGTGGCATGCTCGTACTGCTAACGTGGCAGTTGACCATACTGGCACATGGCAGGATGACATGGATTGCTGACTAGGCATAGGTGTTGATGTGGCATGGTCGTACTACTAAAGTGGAATGTATGTACTGGACACATGGTAGGTGGTCGTACCAACATGCGACAGAGGCTGACGTGGCATAGCACCGTACACGACACATGTCTATTGTTGAGCTAGCAATTGATTGCATGGTTGAATTTTGGACCAATAGAATGATTCCACGTGGCCCAGACATGAGTTGCCATGTGGCACCCCCTCCAAGGCATAGAATTGGTTTGATGTTCATGGGGATCGAACCCCCAACCTCCGGGGATAGGTGGCACATTTTGGCATGGGTTGGGATACCAACCCGCCTACGCTTTGTTCCTTAACCTTATTTCTTAAACCTTGTATTTAATTTTACGTAAAGGATCAGACGGGTGCCAAAAGGGTCGGGGTTAAGCCTCATCCGTTGGTCTTACCACTAACACATGACCATCACATAACAGTTCAAGTGGGGTTTTCAAAACACTCCACACAATCGGCTCGACACTTGTCAACCACCAGTGCAGGATTAAATGTCGATCCAATGGTCCTCCGCCCACGCATTGGACACTAGTCAACACCAAAACTAACTTTACAATGGTCTCGATTTAAGCGCCTAGGGTCCGGCCACATGGGGGGCATACGCCTAGGACCTCCACCGGGAAAAGGGGATAACACACTAATGGTGCAACAGATTGATATTTTTTGCAGGAAGGGATGCGTGCTGAGTTTTGGGCACGAAAAATTCCTATGAGATAGGTTCAGGCAGCTGGGTGTGTTTTGGCGAGCAGAGACAACAAAGAATTGGGAGAAACTTCCAGGGGCCGATCCCAACATAGTTTTTGGCCAAACTGATCTGGATTTTATGAGCAGAACGAAATGAATACAAATTATTATCAAAATATGTTTAACATAGAATAATAGATATACAGTAAAACGGGTTTCTATTCAATAAGGAAATAAGTTGAAACTGTAAAATGCAGCGGAAAATAAGCTTGCTAGAATGGTGGTGGCTTATCTCTGAGAAGAGATGTGACGGTTGTGCTCATTTTCTAGAACATGATTATAATGAGGATCTCAAGGCCTTTTTACAATAAATAGGAATTTCAAGAATCCTAGACATCCAAAAACCTAACCCTAGGAGATGAAGCGCCCAAAAGTCACGTGGGCCCCATTTGGGTAAGTTAGCACATCAACTTCCCGGGGTCGTAAATTTTTCATAAAATCTCTGTTTTAGGCTCATGATAGCCTGTTCGAAAGGTATATCCAAGGAATACACATTTTTCATGTGGTGAACCTTGCATATCTTGCCTATGTTGATCCGTAAATACATTTTTTAGGGCCTCAAAACGGCCCTGGAAGTCAGGGACCCGAAAACTAGGAAAACACTACCGAACTGGAAAACTGCCAAAATGAGCTAGTTAAAATAGGTGGGAGGCCACCAACATCCATATGGATCAATCATCCCCCCTTAGGAATCAATTTCCCCCATTAGATGAGGAAATTTCTGTTGAATTTGGCCTCGAGTGAGCCACTTGCCTTGGTGCAAGAGTTGCTCTACTTTGACAACTCGATAAAGCTGGTTCCTTTGCCAGTGAGTTCCCTTGACCTATTTTTCCACAATCTAATCACTGGATGCATGTTGTATGCAGTCGGGTTTGAGATCTATTGGTGGTAGTTGTTTTGATATCTTTGAGGTGTCCAATAATGGTGGGAAATAAGGTCGAAGGAGATCCACAGTGAATACTAGGTGCAGGCCAAGGAAAGGAGGAATGTTGAGCTCTAAAACTGTATCACCCATATCCTTGGTGATGGTGTATGACCCATAACAGAGTGGGTGAAGATTTTGATGGGTTCCGGTAAGGCGTTCTTTCTACAAATGCAACCAAAATTTGTTTCCCACCTGAAACTTACATGGCACCTGGTGTTGATCATGGCATTGCTTGTACTTGTCATTGGACTTATGTAGGATATCCTGAACCTTTTGGTAGATGTGTTGGATCAGCTCAATGAACTGGGTGGCTTTGTCAACTTCAGTTGTATTAGGAGATGAGTCGGTCAAGGTGATTGCAAGGGGTAGTGCAACATCTATGGGACCCAATGGTTGGAATCCCAACCCCACCTGAAAGGGGTTGTGGCTAGTTGAGCTATGCAGGGCTCGGTTGTAGCTATGATGGACATAGGGAAGACTCTCATCCCATGTGCAAGGGTTCTTGGAATTATACCTACACAAGATATGCACGATCATTCGATCTACGACCTCGGTTTGGCCATCTGTCTAGGGGTGGAAGGTCGTGGATTTGTTTAGCTTGGTTTCCAGCAATGACCAGAGGCTCGAATAGAATGTGCTGAGAAATCAACCGTCTTGATCTAAGACAATGGTTTGTGGGTTTCCAAAATGTACCTAGACTCATTCAAATAACAGCTTGGAAGTGGCCTCTCCTGTGATTCTCTTCTTGCAGGCAGCCAAAATCTCCATATTAGAAAAGCGATCAACAACCACAAAAACATAGTCATTTTCCCACTTGATGGATGGGGGGCTCAACATGTAGTCCATGGATATGGATTCCCATGGCCAGTTAGGAGTAGGCAGAGGGGTGTATAGACCTTGTTTCTTACTGGTCGGTTTGGCAATAACGCAGACAGTGCAAGACCTGATATACTTGTTGACCTCCTATCGAAGTTTTGGCTAGTACAAATGTATTTGCAACATTGCCAGTGTCTTTTCAACGTCGAAGTGTCCTACCACCCGACTATATTGGGATTCCCAGATCATCTTTTCTCGCTCGCTTGATGGAATGAAAATATGGCCTAGACGACACAACATCCCATCCTGAAGATGGAAATTAGCGACAACTGCGTTTGCTCCCAACATTTGGTAGGTGGTGGCGAAGTTCAGATCTGTCTCATAGAGTTGGGGCCATTTAGAGGTCTCATGGCCACAAGAATCTAGCACCGTGGTGAGTGTCGTGATTGGCAGTCTGATCAGGAAATCAGCCACATGGTTGGTGCTTCTTGTTTTATACTTTATGTTGAGGTGGAATTGATGCAAGTATATGGACCACTTCTGATGGTGGTCATTTTGCAATTTTCTTTGTGTCTACATGAACTGCAGTATATTATGATTAGTGTGGATGAATTTCTCCTTCCCAACAATGTAATGTATCCATTGGTGACAGGCTTGCATAATGGATTACGTTTATTTGTCATAAGTAGGGTACTTACGGATAGCATATGATAGTATCTCACTATGATAGGCCACAGGATGGTCATGCTGAGTGAGAACGACACTCACAACATAGTCTAAAGAGTTTGTCTCGATATCAAAGGGTTGTTGCAGGTCTGGTAGTGAAAGTATTGCAGCTGATCACACGTTTTTATTCAAATTATCGAACACTTGTTGTTGGGTCCAACCCCACACAAAATTCTACTTACCACCACCCCTAGTTACTTGGCTGAGGGACCATGCAATATGGGAGAATCCCAACGTGAAACTTGTTACACATTATTTTCGTCATCCCTATGATCGTTAATGATGTAAACCTATCTGTTGCCTTCAGAGGGGTCAGTGGCCTGAGTTCCTAAAGAGAGAGGGGAGAAGAACTTCTCCTGAGAAAATAAATTGTTTTTTCCTATGTAAAAACCTTATAAAAAGGGAAGTTCGCAGGTTGCTATATAGGCAGAGTGCGAGAATGATCCATTCTCGTAGGTTGCACTATAGCCAGGGTGTGAGGTTGCTCTATAGCTAGGGTGCGAGAATTCTAGCACGTGGGAAAAATGAGCGTTTTCTCGAATCTTCTAGAAGGAGAAGCTTCTATGGTGAGGTGGCATCCGAATGGTTTGGATCTTACTCGCTTTCATGATTTAGTGGCATCATCCTAACCTCCTCACCTTATTTTCTTCAACTTATAAAAGGAGAGGAGTTCTCATGGAGAAAGCTAGCTTTTGTTAGCTTGAGCTTGGGTTAGCTTTGTTGATTCTTGAGCTTATTAACTTTGGCTTGGTTAGAGTGGCTTTGAGATTTTCTTTGTCAAGATAGATTGTGAGTAGCTATCAGATCCATGATCTCAAAATCCTTGGAGCAAGAAGTGTGTGGGGAACGAAAGACAGCTGGAAGGGACCTTACAACATCAAGGCAATGGTTGTAATCTCTGTTTCACATTTAATAATACAGTAATGTGTCTCTTTCCCATAAAGTTAGTTTCTCTTTATTGTATAACTCCTTGATCATATACATAGATTAACTGTTGAATAGCTCGTATTTACTTCACTTCGATTGGTTTGTATTGTTTTGATCTTGACTGTACGAGAGCATTGGAGCGAAGTGGGAGCAACAAAGATCAAAGGAAGCGATTACAAGGTATGTTCTTTAATCTTGCCTCTTAGTATATTCAGTAGTATAAATCTAGGGAAAGAGTATCATTCTATCCTGTTTTGTTCTAGATCCAGGTGGATCTAGGGAGATCGGTTTGTATCCGCACTTACAGATTTATCCAATAACAAAATTGGCGACTCCACTGGGGAACGGATTGTTTCCTAGTTAGTCTAGTTTCCCTTACTTTGATTGCTTGTTTTCTGGTCTGTGAGTTTGTGGGAGATCCATCAAGACTCTCTGGATTTGAAAGTTCACTCAAAATTTTTGTCTTTTTTTCCAAATTTTGTGTTTACAGACATTCTCGCATTGTACCCTTTAGTAGCCTACGAGAATCATCTGAGTTCACACCCTACTGTGTAATCTAGTGCGAGATGTTCAAACCCTACCAATGTCTAGCCTGCGAGAATACCTAATTCTCGCACTGTAATATACTGCTAGCCTGCGAACTTGTTTGTGAAAATTTTTGGATTGGGTCTTGTCATTTTTTGATGCCTAGTTTTGCTTTGACTAGCTGGATTGAACTTTTGGAGCCTATATTGATCTGTTTACAGTCTACTTGACATCCTTTGAGTTTCTTTTAGCCACTTTTTCTTTGTTTGGTTTTGAAGGATTAGTCTCTTTCTTTGAGTGTCTTTCAATTACAAAGCGTGTGTTTTCTTTAGAATTGTTTAGGGAAAGATCATATTTCTTCTGAATAGTTCGCTTTAAAAGAAAACTTTTAGTTTGGGTTTCTTTGTTTTAAGAAAGTTCATTATTGCTTTTAGTGAAATTTTTGAAACAAAAAGATTTATTTTCTTGCTTTATATTAGATTGGGGGCATCTTTACATTTGAAGTAGCGAAATTGCATGATTGTTATTGATGAGTTTAATATATTTTGGGACATTGTGCATATGGGATTGATAAATGTTTTATCCTTCTCGTAGCATAGCTTTCATCGAAATGAAAAGATTGCATCTTCATATCTTTGCATAATTTTCGAGTCGGTCAAAACACCATATTGTCCACGCCATTTTCCTTTTGAGTAACAACAGCCATAAAATAACGCGCTTATAAAATTGATTAGACATTTTTATCTTTTCTGGTAGCAAAGCTACATTAGATTAGTTGTAGGGCTTTGGAATAGGTGTGAAAGATAACTTTCCAAAGCTGCAAACAAACATAGTATCTTGTGATAGGGAGAGTTAAATCCACTTACTACATTTTGTCCTGGGAATCCCTTCTCACAGAAGGGTCAAGCATGAGGTCGCATTGAGACCGACAGAGTTACTCACCCTGCTTTGTTGGTCTTGATGTAGAGGTTACGCGTATTATGGGGGTCACTTGAGAGGTATACCCACAATGATGAGTGGAAGCCTTTCAAGTTGATTTCGGGCTAGATACCCTGCCCTTGCGCGTGGATCGGACTGTCGACTATTTCCCCAGGCATCATTGTAGTACTTGGTAACCTTAGTGGCCTATCTCTCTAGGTTCTTTACACGAGATGACTATGGAGGGGCAAGTCTTCACGGTACCTGGAATCGACGTTGGCCAAAATCACTCGGGCTCCTTGGAGGGTATACCCACAATTATGTGTGGGAGCTTGCACCAGGGTGTAAGTCCGTTAAGTAGGCCGTCAACGTAACTTTTCCACCCACTCTATCTCAACCCTTTCTTACTTTGTTCCCGCGATGTTGGATTTCATCACCAACTAGTGCGTTCATTGTGAGAAGGTTTTGTTTGTTTGCTTGCTTCCTAGATTTTTAGCGTGTGCTGTTAGTTTTCCCTAGTGGACTCTAGATTGGATCTTTATTTAATGGCATCAGTTCCCGAAATGACCAATGAAGGAACCCCTGCTCCAGGGGAACCTTTTGTTTTTCCTTCTTATGGAAACATTGGTCCTTCTCACATCGCTACTTTGAGCCTTCCAGGTCTCACTATTGGATAACCGGTATGGTTTTTTTCCACTTAGGTAATCTCAAATGCAGTGAGTGCTTCGATCGTAAGCACTTCCCCCCAAGAGCATCAACCTCATGTTGATCCTTCACCTTCTTCACCAGTAAGGTCTTCTTCGCCTTCTTCACTTGCAAGGTCACCTTCCGTTCCATCTTCTTCGTCGAGCGAAAGATTTGAAGCTAGTAACTCGGTGAATAAGAAGAAGAAGGAAAGGAAGAATAAGAAGAAGAAAAATAAGAAAGGATCCAAACTTCCAACCACTGTCAAACATGTTGGAAAACAACTAGTTACTGTTAATCGTGCTAGGAGTGTTGATGATGTCAAGATCACCCAAACAACCCGTAAGCCCAAGTACCCTTGCAGGATTTGTAAGGGTATCCATCTTCTTAAGGATTACCCTAGTCTACCCAAGGTTATAGAAGTATGGTCTACACATCCTCGCCAACCCATGTCGTCAGCCTCTGAACAACATGTTGATGACCTCCCGTCAACTAGTCATGATACCGTTGGGAATAAGAAAAGTAGAGTCAAGTTCCCGTGTATGTTATGCAAAGGAAGTCATCTCACTCACCTTTGCCCTTGTATGGACGAAGCCTCGAAATTATTGGAAGACATGACTGTTTCACAGCCTCAACTTCCAGCTGCTTACCGTAAGCTTTCTCTCAACCCTCCAATAGTTGATGGAATGATCACTCTGGTCCCGTCACCGGTCAATCCAGTTGATCATGTCATCAATCTGGTCATGTCCTTAGTTGAACTAGTTGACAAAGTGGTTGATCTGATACCATCTTCGGTCAATCCCACTCTCCCCTCAGAGAGTGAAACCCAAGCGGTCAATCCGTTTCCACCTATTGATCCCATTCTCCCCCTAGAGACTGAAACCCAAGTGGTCGATCTGATCTCTCCATCGGTTGATCCTACTCTCCCGCTAGAGAGTAAACCCGATATTGCCCAGGTTTTTCTCGTTGATACAGAATCTCCTGTGTCGAGAGGTGTTCCTCCTTCTCCCATAGGACCCCCTCCAAGTAATGAGGCCATCCATTTTGATTGGGATGTACTAACTGGACCTCGTCTTCCCTCTTATGTTCCTTTCCATATTACAGTACAGGTTTGTGGTCGGGACGTTACCAAAACGTTGATAGATGAAGGTTCGTCTGTTAGTATTTTTTCCTCTATTGCTTGGAAAGCTTTGGGTTGTCCTCCACTTGAACCGGTTACGCAGAATCTGTTAGCTTTTAACAGAAGAACTAGTCAACCTTTAGGGACCCTTCCTCAGTTTCCTGTAACTTTGGGAGGGAAAACTGTCTTCATTGATGTCATGGTAGTCCAAGACCCCTTGGATTTTTCTTTACTCCTTGGGCGAGATTATGTCTATGCCATGAAAGCTATTGTCTCTACTCTTTTTCGTGTGATATATTTCCCTCATGATGGACGAGTTGTGACTGTTGATCAACTTTCATTCATTGACCCCGCTTGGATTGCCTCCCTGAATGGTTCTTGTATGCAGATAGTATCGCCCCCGCCACAGGTCAGTTATGTGGCGTTGTCGCCCATGGCTTCGACTTCTGATGACTTATATCTGGTAGTTGACATGGTGATCTCTTCGATAGGGTTGTTAGAACCTGATCTCTTTGCTCCTATTGCGACCCTCGACATGGTGTCCTTCCAGAGTGTGTTTCTTCCTTCCAGTGAAGACCTCTTGGAAGCCATGACCGCGTTTTGTCCCTTGACATGGTCTCCTTCTGGAGCATTTTCCTTTTGGAATTCATGATCCAGAAGAGGTCTCCGAGGATAGTTTTTTCGCCTCTGAGGCAACCTCATTAAAAAATGAAACAGAGGTTCCGAGGATAGTTTTTGCGTCTCTGCGGAAACCTCGTTAAAAAATGAAATAGAGGTCGTTGAGCATAGTTTTTTGATTTCAAGCTCGTTAAAAAATAAAACCACTTGAGGATAGTTTTTGCGTCTCTGTGGCAACCTATTTAAAAAATGAAATAGAGGTTATGAGCATAGTTCTTGTTTCTATGTCAAGCTCGTTCAAAAATGAAATAGTTTTCCCCCTCTCTATTTGAGTCAAGTCCTTCATCTAGTATTTGAAGCTTAGTTTCATTCTCCTTTGCAGTTGGATGAAATGAAGCTTTGGGAGCATTTTCCTCAGCCTTTGGACTTCATGCTGACTTTATGCTGAAGTTGAGCTGCTAGTTTCTTAAGCTGGGGGCTAAGTACCAACCATCCATGTCTTATGTGTTGGGAAGTCGCAAGTATAGTTCTCTATGGTTCAAGATTGTGTAAAAATAAAACCACTTACCTCAAGCATAGTTTCCTCTGGTTCAAGCTTGTCTAAAAATGAAACCAGGTCCAAGCATAGTTTTGTTTAGTTTTTAAGATTGTGTAAAAATAAAATCTATCCCAAGCATAGTTTTGCTTTGTTTTAAAGCTTGTGTAAAAATAAAAACAATTCCGAGCTTAGTTTTTGTCCGTTCTTGCGCTCGTAAAAAAAATAAGAACGTGATCGAGCATAGTTTTATCACTTTTTCGGGCTCGCCAAGGTTATACGAAAAAGGAACCCCCCTGGAGTCCTCTTTAATCTCTTTTCAGACTCTCTAAACATGAAAAGATCGTCGAGCGACATTGCTATTTTCACGCTCGCTAAAGTATTTGAAATACGCATCTGGTGAGCGATAATTTATCTCTTTTTCGGTCTCATCCAGACTATTTTACAAAAAAGGAACTGAGAGAGTTCTCTTTTAAGTGTTTTTTCCAAACTCTATAATCTTGAAAAACCTTCGAGTTTACTATCTCTAGACTCATTAAACAAACATTGACAGACCCGTGATGGGACCAAACCACTCCTTCTTAGGGTTCGTTAAACATACTCCAAAGGAATCATCCAAAGGATGAGCTTAAATCAACAAGCATATGTTATCCTCCTCAAGCTTGCGTAAAAATAAAGAGGTACTCGCCAGAAATGGTGGGGGAAAAAAATTGGGAAAGAATTGTGTCTACACTTGTATTCTATGGAAGAGTCGCTTCTGAACATGACACCCTTTCACTCGCCTTGTGTCTAGGTTGGAAAATCCACTTGTCTCTTGATCATACTCCTTTATAAGATTACAAATTGGTCTGTGATCCTTGTTGTTGAGTCAGTGTTTCCAAGATAGTTGTCGTCAATATGTTCAAAATGAAGTTCAACCTGAAAAGCGTTCTATTGCGTCGGCCATTTCTGCAGTCTTTAAGCCTTCTATTACGTCGGCCATCCCTGAGTCAGTCCTGAATCACTTGTTACTCTGATCTACATCAAATCTTGTTACTTGTTTCGTGCCATTGATGTGGGATACATTAAGGCCCTCCTGTGACAAGTCTTTTCCTGTCAACTTCAACTCATTATCCAGGGAATAGACTTAGAAACTAATCGGTACCTTGGAAATTGCATGCCTCAATGGCAGGTTTCCTTGCTTTCGACAGTGGGTTTTCATAATTGACCCCTAATTGGAATATTCCGCCGAGTGTTCGACTTCAGCTCATTTATTCACATTCGTTGGATTGTACTAGTGTACCTTCGGAGTCATTGACATTAATGGTGATTTCTCTCGCACTTGTTAACAGTATACACTAATGACCGGTAATCAAGTGGTTTCTACCATGTTCATCTTCAACACATGTATTCACATGGTTAGATTCATACTATAGAGTGGTGGAGATGAAGACCCTGGATATTTTCTGATAGATCCAGGTTTCGTTGGAGTATATTCAGTGTACTGTTACATAGATCCACATTGTATGTCTAGTGGCTATGTTCAAATTTGAGTCTTTAACACATAGATCCACATTGTATTTTTGGTGGCTATGTTCATATTTGAGTCATATTGACATGGATCCACAGTGTATGTTTGGTGGCCATGACTTGTCTTACTTTACATGGATCTTCGCATGTCGGCATTTATGATTTGAGTCATTTATATTCTGAGTATGGGAATGCCTACCTCAGTGATGATATATTATTGTACTGTATTTCCTTGTTTGTTGGCAGGTTTCCGACCGACTGTTCCTTGTTCCGTACACACAATCGACAAAGTATTTCAGCTATCACTTTGTTCTAACTTCATACTTTGGGGGGCTCTCTGTTACACATTATTTTCATCATCCCTATGATCGTTAATGATGTAAACCTATTTGTTACCTTCAGAGGGCTGAGTGGCCTGAGTTCCTAAAGAGAGAAGGGAGAAGAACTTCTCCTGAGAAAATAAATTGTTTTTTCCTATGTAAAAACCTTATAAAAAGGGAAGTTCGTAGGTTTCTATATAGGCAGAGTGCGGGAATGACCCATTCTCGCAGGTTGCACTATATCCAGGGTGCGAGGTGTTCGCAGGTTGATCTATAGCTAGGGTGCGAGAATTCCAACACATGGGAAAAATGAGCATTTTCTCGAATCTTCTAGAAGGAGAAGATTCTATGGTGAGGTGGCATCCGAATGGTTTGGATCTTACTCGCTTTCATGATTTAGTGGGATCATCCTAACCTCCTCACCTTATCTTATTCAACTTATAAAAGGAGAGGAGTTCTCATGGAGAAAGCTAGCTTTTGTTAGCTTGAGCTTGGGTTAGCTTTGTTGATTCTTGAGCTTATTAACTTTGGCTTGGTTAGAGTGGCTTTGAGATTTGCTTTGTCAAGATAGATTGTGAGTAGCTATCAGATCCATGATCTCAAAATCCTTGGAGCAAGAAGTGTGTGGGGAATGAAGGATAGCTGGAAGGGACCTTACGACATCAAGGCAATGGTTGTAATCTCTCTTTCACATTTAATAATACAGTAATGTGTCTCTTTCCCAAAGTTATTTTATCTTTATTGTATAACTCCTTGATCATATACATAGATTAACTGTTGAATAGCTCGTATTTCCTTCACTTCGATTGGTTTGTATTGTTTTGATCTTGACTGTACGAGAGCATTGGAGCGAAGTGGGAGCAACAAAGATCAAATGAAGCGATTACAAGGTATGTTCTTTAATCATGCCTCTTAGTATATTCAATAGTATAAATCTAGGGAAAGATTATCATTCTGTCCTGTTTTGTTCTAGATCCAGGTGGATCTAGGGAGATTGGTTTGTGTCCACACTTACAGATTTATCCTATAAAAAAACTGCAGTAGAAATTAGAAAGGCCTAAGAAGCATTGAAGCTCAGTGAGTGTGGTTGGGGTTGACCAGTCACAGATGACTTGGATCTTGGTTGGATCCACATGTACACCATGGTGATCAACAATGTATCCCATGTAATGGACCCTGTCCATTTTGAAGGATCATTTTTCCAAGTTGGTGTATAACTTGTGTTGTCGCAAGGTGTGCAGAACCTGTTGAATATGTTGCAAGTGTTCTTCCCAAGTCTTGTTGTAAATGAGAATTTCATCCAGATACACCACTACAAATGTATTGGTGAATGGTCGCAGGATATTGTCCATCATCCTCATGAAAGTGGTTGGAGCATTTGTCAAGCCAAAGGTAATGACCAACCATTCAAAAGTACCTTCCTTGGACTTGAAGGCGGTCTTCCATACATCTGTATGTTCTATCGTGACTTGGTGGTAGACAGACTTCATATCAATATTACATAAGTATTTGGTCCCTATGAGTTTATCAAGGAGGTTGTCGATTCATGGAATCGAGTACCGGTTTCTGACCGTGATTTTATTCAGGGCCCAGTAATCAATGCAGAGTCTCCATGTTCCATCTTTCTTTTGTACCAGCATGATTGGGATCTTAGAAGGTGATGAGTTGGGACAGATTTGCCCCTTGTGGAGCAGTTCTTGGATCTATCACTTGATCTCCTCATTTTCTAAAAAAGAGTCGTGGTAGACTAGCCCATTGGGAAGCGGTGCATCAGGGGTTAGATCGATGTGGTGCTTGACCTGACAGTGAAGAGGTACCCTGGTAGGTGAGGAGAAGATATCTAAGTATGCTTCCATGACCTTATCCACTTTCTTTTGCTATGTGGAGAGGTCGGTCACGAAGACCCTGGATGTGGATGTGTTCTTTCACTCATTCTGAGAGAAAATCATGAAGAATACAAACTTCCCCATCTGAGAGATGACCTCCCTACACTACTTGGCAAAGATCAAAGAAATAGCACTAGGTGGGACTGCCTCTGGTATCTTGTGCAATTTATTTTTCATAGTAATAATAAAACTACGAGGCCTAGACTCTAAAACAACATGACGTTTCCATAAATATGGTTGGACCAAAAGAACATTACAAAATTTGAGAGGGCCAACATCACACAATACCTCATCTTTGAAGGGATTGATTCCGTATGACAAGCGACATTGTTGGATGATGTAGATGTCGCTTCCTTGGTGGATCCATCTGATGGTGTAGGGTTGTAGGTGCGGTGTTTTCAGCAAGGTGAGTTGCTTGAAAATATCTACTAAGATGAGGTTCTTCTAGCTACCTCTATCAACGATGAAGTGCAGCGGGGTACCTTTCACCCACATATGTGAATAAAAAAGGCACTCGCTTTCCTCTGGCTCATCTGGTTCACTGGGATGGAGCTTGGTGGTAGCAATGGTATCACTGGGTTCTTCATCAATAATCCGTCTCCTACTTTCTGGTTCTGACTCAGAGTCAAAACCCACATCTTATTCAGAAGCTTTCACCTTAGCCACCAACGACTACTTTGAGCAGCAATCAACAATGTTATTCTAGGGGCTCTTATGGAAGTCACATCACCTCCTGGTATCTTTTTTTGTCTTTCCAGTGTCCTTCTTTGCTTGTAGCCTGGACTGCTTGTTCTAAGGTGGTCTATCTTTTCTCTATCCCTTTTGATACAGGTTGGGGCCACCCTTTCCTGGCTTTTTCTGTGAGGGGTTCCTAGGCCCAAATTGCCTCATATTTGTTTTGAGCTTCTGCTCGATTTTGACGGCATATCGGTAGGCCGCGCCCAAGGATGAGATGTCAAGAAACTCCATTTTATCCTAGATATATCTATGCAGACCTCCGTGATACTTGAGCACCAGATGTTACTCAGAATCTTTGATACCCAACTTGGTGCATAAGGTATGGAAGATATTTGTGAACTCGGACACTGCTTGGTCTCTTTCCTGCCGTAGTGTGCTCCATATTGTATACAGGTCTTCATAACTTCCAACATGGTAGTATTGTTCCTTAATAAAATCCCTAAAGGACTCCCAGGTGACCACAACTGTAAATAATGGGGTTTCTCTATTTCCTACTTCTCATAGAAAGTTTCCCACCAATATTTGACATGGGGAATGACTTTGAGGAGCACAAAAGTAATATTTTCTCTATTCAAGAAGTTATGGATAGAGAAATTCCCTTCTAGAAAATTCAACCATTTTTCTACAGCATCTGCGTCTATATGACCTTGAAATATAGGAATATTGAAGTTGATTTGTACCTTGAAGGGGGCAACACCTCTGTTTGAGGAAGATGCATCGCTTGTTGGTAGTCGTTGAAGGATTTGCGCAAAACTATCCATTATCTCGTTCCTCTGTTGCATGACGGATTCCTCGAGCAACATTTTGAAGGGATCTCCTATCCCATCATCTCTATTTTCTCCCACCATGAGAGGTTGCTTGGGCGTGCAAGAGATTTTTTCCTCAAGAGAAACAAGCTCAAGACCCAATTCTTTGTACCCTAACCTAGTTGGGGACATGCATTAAGAACGACAAGGAGCAGATCGCTCTAATACCACTGATCCGGATTTTATGAGCAGAAAGAAATGAATACAGATTATTATCAAAAGATTCTTAACATAGAATAACAGATATACAGTAAAATTGGTTTCTATTCAATACGGAAATAATTTGAAACTATAAAATGCAGTGGAAAACAAACTCGCGAGAATGGTGGCAGCTTATCTCTGAGAAGAGATGTGACGGTTGTGCTCATTCACCAGAAAATGATTACAATGAGGCTCTCAAGGCCTTTTTACAATAAACAAGAATGCCAAAAATTATAGACATCCAAAAACCTAACCCTAGGAGATGAAGTTCCCAAAAGTCATGTGGGCCCCGTTTGGGTAAGTTAGTACATCAACTTCCCGGGGTCATAACTTTTGCATATGATCTCTGTTTTAGACGCATGATAACCCGTTGGAAAGGTCTATCAGAGGACTACACAAGTTCCCTGTGGAAATACCTACATATTATGATTATGGCAAGCCCTAAAAACATTGTTTAGGGCCTCAAAATGTCCACGGAAGTTAGGGACCCAAAAATTAGGAAAAATTTGTCGAACTGGAAAACTACCAAAATGAGCCAATTGGAATAGGTGGGAAGCCACCGACATCCATTTGGATCACAAACCAGGTGCAGAAAGAGCCCAAATAGGGGTTTTTGGATGTTTTGGAGACATTGAAGCTATCCATTTCTCATTTTGAGCATTATAAGGCACTGATTTTGACACTTTGAGCATTAATGAAAAAGATCCATTGGAAGTTGGACCAAGAGATGTATCCCAAGAGAGGGGTGAACTCCTTTATCATTTTTTTTGTTAATGTGTGTATTTTTATGGTTTTTTATGACTATTTATGCTGCTCATGATTAAGTAAAAAAACTCATTAAGATTTATGTGTTTGTAACTTGATCCTATTACCCAAGCACATACCATTTCACTTGCAATTTTAAAAAGATTCAAGCCTTCACATTTTCAGATCAATGTGACAACTTCTTCTTCAAGATTCTCACAATATTCTTCATTATTCATCATCTAGATCTTCGTAAAAAAAATAATTCTCTATTCTTCTTCAAGTTGGGTCTTCAAGGAGATGATTTCTTCTTCAAGTCTTCCTTCTTGTTGACTGAATTTTGCCTCAAGATTTTTTAAGTCCTAATATCTTTCCTTAAGATGACTTGTCAAAATTCCTTCTCTCTTCTCTTATTCCTTTCTTTGTGATACTATTTTGGCTTCCAAACACTGTTTCTATTTCAATTGATCCTTGAGAGTTTCTTCAATCACTTTGGCTTCTTCTAGCTCAGATTTTAGATTTATGATAATCTGTTGGGATTCTTCATAATTTTTGTTTAATTCTTCCTTGAGGGACTTGTTTTCCTTCCTTTATTTTCATAGCTCACTTAAAGCACTGATTAGTTTAGCCTCAAGATCCACTTTTCCTTCTTCACAATATTCTTCTTTTGGATCTATCTGACATGATGAGCATATTTCTTCTCATTATGTCCCTGTATCTTCTTTATCTTGATCAACATGCTATAGCTATATGATATGATGAGATCCCTTCGAATAGAGATTATGCAGCTTATCCCAAATTTCTTTGGTTGATGAACATTGTCCCATTTTTTACTTTTACCGTATCATATAATCCTTCTAGGATGAAATCCATTGTTATTTTGTTGTTCTTTTTTAAATCCTTCTTAGTAGCAGTCTTCAAACATTTCTTTGAAGTGGTGTATCTTGTAACAACCGATTACCAAACATCAAACCCTTGTGCCTGTAAAAATAATTTCATCCTTATATTCCACATCTCATAGTGTTGAACATCAAATATTGGTTTTCCATTATCTATGCACTCCATGAACTCCATGGTTTTCCTTGCAGTGGTTAGACTGTTTCTGAAGGACCTGCTCTAGTTCCAATTGTTGGAATATTCACCAATACTGAGAGCAGGGGGTGAATCGATATCGATCACTTTTTACCATTTTTAATAAGAACGTGTAATCATCATTTATCAATCATTTATCACTTATGATTGCATTCAATATATCATGAACGATGAACAATGCATAACATACAACAACATATACACAGTACCCCAGAATTTTACGTGGAAACCCAAATGGGAGAAAACCATGGAATGCATTCTTATAGATCAAAAGATTACATTCATAGGAAGCACCAACTTCTAAAATTCTCTAGCGCCAACTAAAAGGAGGCTCCAAACCCCTATTTATAGGATCCAACCTAAAGGAAGATACAACTTTCTATATTCTCCAGCTCCAAATAGAAGGAGGCTCCAACCCCCTAGTTTACAGGCTTCAACCTGAAGGAAGCTCCAACTCCCTATATTCTCCAGCTCCAACTGGAAGGAGGCTATGACCCCCTGATTTACAGGCTCCAACATGAAGGAAGCTCCAACTCCCTATATTCTCCACCTCCAATTAGAAGGAGGATACAACCCCCTTTCCTTTCCCCTTCCTTCCTCTCTTAAATATAAATGGAGAATCAACCTATCACTACCATTGTTAATCAACCTGTCACTGTAACTATCACCGATACTGATACATCATCATCGAACTATCAACGTCACTATATCTGTCACTATAATTGATAATCAACATGTCACTTTCATTGTTACTGATATATTGTCACTGATACCAACACCTCATCATCAACATCATCAACAAAAAAACTAGACCCACTAACATAAATCATAATCCGAGATTACCAAGAACATCTCTCAAACATATACCCAACATCACCAAGGTATGCATCTAACAATGTTCCAATGAGTTGTCTCAATCATGTGCCCACATCACCAAGTTGTGCATCCAACCATATACCTCATATAAGTGACAAATATATGTCTTAAACCATGTACCAAATATGTTCCTTAAGCATGTGTCAATGTCAAGATATGTACCTCAAACATATGCATCAAACCATGTGCTAAATACCTCCAACACATGCCTCAAGCATGTGCCACAACATCCATAAACCATGTACCAAGGACATGCCAAACATATTCCATATCATTCATGATATGACTCAACCAAGTAACAAAATATATGCCTCAAAATATACCTCAAACCATGTGCCAAATATCCAATATGCTCCTCAAACCATGTGCCAAAAAGCATGCCTTAAGCACGTTCCAAACCATTTAGGATATTCCTTAAGCATATACCATAACCACCAAGATATGAGCATATAAAACATACCATACATTTCGTAAAACATGGTACCTCAAATTTCATATCACAAACCCTTCCTTGACTTCAACATCAATAGAAAAATAACACCTTCCTTAACTTTACCTCAGTCTCACTAGAAAGAGCTGGTCATATCGTAGTACCTCGCATGATGACACCATGTCAACCCACAGGGGTATCGCAAGACACCCTGTACCTGACCCGCAAGGGTCTTCTCAATTAGGGCTTATCAAAAAACCCTTCTACCATATGCAACTCTGAGACCTTTTCACTCCTTTGCAACTTTAGATTCACTAAGAGATCACTTATTCACTTGATAGATACTCAATGAATTTGCTTGTGTGTGAATGAGAGGCTCCTTGAATTGTATTTATACTTTTCCAAGTGACTTATTTACTTGACTTTAGGGCCGACCTGTGACTTCTTGTTTGCAGCAACTCTTCTTATTTTCCTCGATTTGGGGATGACTTGTCACTTCTTGTTACAACTGTTTAGGGATTCTTAACCATACTTCAGGGATTTCATCTTTAGGAGGGCATAAATTATCAACCATGAGTAACTATGTGACGTACTACCTACCATTAAAAATGACATGCCGAGGACTATCCATCTATGAGGTTTTTCCATGTATTTGCAATTTCCTTCATACTCTTTTTCTTTAATCAACTTCAGGATTCATGACCACACCTCTAGGATTCTTGTAGACTTCTTCAAAGTGTCTTCCAATGAGGGACATTCTTAAAGCTACGCCATAAGGGGACCACTTTAGATACTCCTTCAAATAATCCCATCACTTGTTCCTTCAAATAAACCCATCATATCTAGGGGCTTCTTGGACTTTCTTCGGGGCTTCTTCTTTGTTTGACATGATTCTTCTAGGGTTGACATCAATCACAACCAACTTTCCAACACATTTGCTACCACATTATCTTTCCCCTTTTGTGATTATTTCAAAATCAAACCCTTTCGTTTTTGCTACCCTTTTTTGTTGCTCTTCTAACAACAACCTTTTCTCCAAAAAATACTTTAGGATACCATGGTCTATATTGACTTTAAAATGCCTCCCAATGAGATATTGTCACCATTTTTTTATTACAAGTAAAAAAATTTCCATTTATTTTCCATAAGTAGATTTCACCAAGTCTTTTTCCTTGAATTGTTTACTCTCAAAAGCCAATGGTCTCCCTTCTTTCATTAACATTGCTCCAATTCTTTGTCTGAATGCATCACATTTGGCTATGAATTTTTTATCAAAATCGAGTGTTGCCAATACTGGTATCCTTATTTAAGATCTAACTTTGTGAAATAATCCACTCCATGAATCTCATCTAATAGCTCATCAATATTTGGCATATGGAATTTATCCTTGATGGTTATTTTGTTGATCTCTGTAATTAGGACACATCCTACAGACATTATCTTTTCTTTTCACCATCACTACTAGAGCCTAAAAGGAACTCTTTCTTGGTTGAATAATATATGCATCCAACACATATTTTACCATTTTCTCAATCTCACCATTTTATTGATGTGGATATCTATAACGCCTTTTATTAGGTGGATTACTTACAGGTGTTAGTTGAATTTGATGTTCACGATCTCTATATGGAGGCATCCCCTTAGGATTTCTTAGAAGACCATATGGTTCTTTTCCAAGGTGCACTTTAATTCCTCTATAATATTTCCATATTCATGCTTTACTTCCATAGAATAAAGTCTAACCACAACTCCACTACTACCCCATTTTAGGATTTTTTCTATTCTATGAGAGCTAATGACTTGAGAGGGTGCATATTTTAACCCTTTGATTTCATATTGAATTTATTCCAATTCAAATATCATGAATAAATTGTTATAGTTTGTATAAAAATTGCACCCATTGTTCTCAACCATTGAATCCCATAAAACCATCTACTCCTCCAATGGGAATGGTATACATTGGGCTTGCTATAAGTTATAATCTCTCATACTAAGTTTAATTTTATGGAATTTTCCTCTACAATCAATACCCCCCCCCCCATTAGAAACCAACACTTGAAAATTTGTCATCCAATACATGAAATAATTAAGGTGCTCTACTAATATTTTATCAATGAAGTTATGGGTACTACCTGAATCACTAAGCAATATGACTTTTTTCTTCTTAATGTATCCTACAATCTTAAGGGTTTTAGGTGATAAAAAAATTGACAATGCATGAACTGATAGTTTACAAGTTCTTCCTCAACCATTTATGTAGATGCATCTATTTCCTCTTCATGATTATTTTTCAAAGTGAACAATTAGTTTCTTGGCAATTATGTACTTTTGAATATTTTCTATTACAACTAAAGCATAGCTATTTTTCTCTTCTTTCATCCATTTCCTTTTGTGATATTCGAGTAGGTTGATGCAAGGTTTCCCTATGGGGCACAAATCAATATCTTCTTCCTGCATATGCTCCAATGGTAGACTTCTATAGAGCCTTATTCTTGGCTTGAATATACCAAGTATATTGCATAGCTTCCATTCATCATGTTTTAAGAAAAAATCATGTTTAATATCTTATTTTAATCCACCCATGTAAGATTCCAACAAACATGCATCACTTATGTCATTCACCCTTGTGGCCAATACTTTATATTCTAAATTATAATCTTCAACATCACTTAAGTGCTTGATTCTTGTCAACTGATTAAAGTAGTCTTGTTCCCAAAATTTTCCATATTGTTCTTTTAAGTCTCCTGTAAATAAACCTCAAGTATAATGATAAGAATGAGGCTTGTCATCTTCACTGAACTATCATCAATGACATAATCATCCAAAAATCTTGTC
>ML776918.1:772264-811021 GCA_009831015.1 Picea engelmannii | reverse complement strand
ATTAGCAACCAATACTTGAAAATTTGTCATCGAATACACGAAAGAATTAAGGTGATCTACTAATATTTTATCAATGAAGTTATGGGTACTACCTGAATTAGTAAGCACTATGACCTTTTTCTTCTTAATGTATCCTACAATCTTAAGGGTTTGAGGTGCTAAAAAAATTGACAATGCATGAACTGATAGTTTACAAGTTCTTCCTCACCCATTTATGTAGATGCGTCTATTTCCTCTTCATGATTATTTTTCAAAGTGAACGATTTAGTTTCTTGGCAATTATGTAATTTTGACTATTTTCCATTACAACTAAAGCATAGTTGTTTTTCTCTTCTTTCATCCATTTCCTTTTGTGTTATTCGAGTAGGTTGATGCAAGGTTTCCCTATGAGGCACAAATCAATCTCTGCTTCATGCATATGTTCCAATGTTATACTTGTGTAGAACATTATTCTTGGCTTGAATATACCAAGTATATTGCATAGCTTCCATTCAACATGTTTTAAGAAAAACTCATGTTTAATATCTTATTTTAATCCACCCATGTAAGCTTCCTATAAACATTCATCACTTATGTCATTCACCCTTATGGCCAATACCTGATATTCTAAATTATAATCTTCAACATCACTTAAGTGCTTTATTATTGTCAACTAGTTAAAGTAGTCTTGTTCTCAAACTTTTTTGTATTGTTCTTTTAAGTCTCTTGTAAATAAACGTCAAGTATAATGATAAGAATGAGGCTTCATTTTAACTACCCATTAATACCATTGATATATTTTTGTCTCAAAGTACATAGTTTCTAAGGAAATCCTTTGCTTATCATCCATAATATTATACAATTCAAAGTATATCTCTATTTGGTTCACCCATGTAAATACACTTCTTCTATCAAACTTCCTTAATCCAACCTTGGGAAAGTGGTTACTCTTAGGAACCATTGATGATTAGCTCCAATATTGGAAATAAATCCTCATGGAATATGCTTATTAATGGAAAAAACTTCAACACGAATGTTACATTTATTATCATGATTCCCTTCGGTCACATTATCACTTTTAGGGAGTCTCTTATCTAATTTTTGTATGATCCTAGCCCCCATATTTGTCCCATTTGTTCCATCCTTTGATCCATATTATGTTCCATTTGTTCCATTTTTTTATCCATATTTTATTCCATATTACATTTTCACCAAATCAACATTTGTCACTGACCTATTAGTCAA
The DNA here is from genome assembly GCA_009831015.1 of Picea engelmannii. Lineage (NCBI taxonomy): Eukaryota > Viridiplantae > Streptophyta > Pinopsida > Pinales > Pinaceae > Picea > Picea engelmannii. The sequence continues at coordinate 809,797 of ML776918.1, read as the reverse complement.
TTCATTAAATTGGTTCTCCAATTTGGATAGTTGGTTATGCATGTATACAGTTTTTTCACGAGTCATGGTTGAGCTCTTTGGAAGTTTATTTGGTATATAATATTTTGCAACAATCTTTTCCATGTGATAACAATAATATTTATGTATATTTCTTCTATATTTCAACTTTACCACACTTTTAGAATCACCCAAAATATATCTTCCAATCAAATTTATATCAATTGTAACTTATATACATTTAAAACCCTGATTTAGAGAATGTTCTGCAGGTCAATCTTGCACCCAATAAATATATGAAATTTTTGCACCTCTAAGTCTGAAATTTTGGTTTATAGTACCCTCATATGTCTTCTCTACAATGCCACTGGTTTGACTAAATTTTGATGTTCCAAGAAAAAGTTATGATAACTTTCCCAAAACTTGTTGATTTTGGCCCTTTCGAGAGAGTGAAATTGTATGGATTTCCACATGTCCGATTTTTCATATATACTTCTAAAATCATAAATCTAAAATAATATCATCTATATTCTATTCAACAGAACTTGTATCACTCAATTTGGATCTTTCTTGAATCGGAGATGACTATTTTACCCAAAATACTTGTTTGCCACTAGTTTTAGGGCTATTCAAAACCCTAAATTCCACAACATATAACTTGAGAAGTTGATCCAGGTGGATATTGGTGGCTACCCACCTTTTTCGACTGGCTCAAAACAGTTTTCTGTCAATTTTGGCAATTTACTATTTTTAGCAGGTTTTAACTTCCGGGGCCATTTTGAGGGCCTAAATGAATGTTTTTTGAGATTGAGGTTCTTAACGATATTAAAAGGCATGGTTGAGCCCCCAAAATAAATCTCCTTGGCAATACCTTTCCAATGAGCTATCATACGCCTAAAACGGAGATCGTATGCAAAAGTTACGACCCCGGGAAGTTGATGTACTAACTTACCCAAACGGGGCCCACATGACTTTTGGTGCTTCATCTCCTAGGGTTAGGTTTTTGGATGTCTAGGGTTTTGGGAATTCTTGTTTATTGTAAAAATGCCTTCAGAGCCTCATTGTAATCATCTTCTTGCGAATGTGAGTAGCCATCACATCTCTTCTTAGAGATAAGTTGCCACCATTCTAGCGAGTCTTTCACTCTGTATTTTTATAGTCTCTGTACATTTATTTCATTGATAGAAATTGTGTATTATTGTATATCTTTGTTTATGGTTGCATCTATGATATATTTCTGTTATATTATTGGATATACGCGATATCTCTGTGCATTTCTTTATTATATCTCCGCTCTCATTTCGTGTCGAAAATAATCTGGATCAGTGGTATCAGAGTAGGTCCCCAACGAGGTTAGAGTATAGAAAGTTGGGTCTTGAGCTTGTCTCTCTTGAAGAAAATTGTTCTCGCACACCCAAGAAACCCTCAATGGCGGAAGAAAAGAAAAATGACGGAGCAAATGATCCTATCAATCTGTTGCTTGAGCAAGCTCTCACGCGACAGAGGGATGAAATGATGGAGAATTTTTCCCACATCCTTCAATGTATATCGATAGCATCAGGTGCATATTCATCAAGCGGCCACTTTGGAGGCACCTTTCCTTTCAAGGTACAAGTTAATTTTGATATTCCTGTATTTGAAGGACATATAGATGCAGACGCCCTAGAAAAATGGTTAACTCTGCTAGAAGGTTATTTCTCTGTTCACAATTTTTCCAACAAAGAAAATATCACATTTGCACTCCTTAAAGCTCTCCCTCATGTCAAACATTGGTAGGAAACTTACTAGGAGCAAAGTTCCACAGAGAAGTCTATAATATATGGGTCGATCCCACTTGAGATTTTTTTGTGGATGTAGTAAAGGAACAATATTACTCTGTTGGCAACTATGAGGACCAGTACATGAGATGGACCACACTGCGACAAGAGAGGGGCCAAACAGTTTTGGAGTTCACCAATACCTTCTATACCTTGTGCACCAAGCTGGGTATCAAAGACTCTAAGTGACATTTGGTTCTAAAATACCGTGGGGCTCTACATAGATACATCTAGACTGAAATGGATTTTCTGGACATCTCATCACTCGGTGCTACTTATCGATATGCTGTTAAAATTGAGCAAAAATGTAAGCACCAGAACAAACAGGAATTCGGGTTTGCAAATCCACAACAACCAAAGTATGACAAAGACAGCCCTAACAAACAGTCTCCCAAAAACCAATCCAAGACACAGGAAAAGAAGGGTCACGGGAAAACAAAGAAGGACACCGGAAAATGGTGTGATTTCCACAAAAGCCCCTGACACAACATCGATGAATATCGCTCAAAACAGTTATTGGTGGCCGAGATCAAAGACAAGGATCCAAACCCTGATTCAGAATCTGATTATGAAAATACTGGTAAAGGACAGATCATTGACGCAGACCCCACTGTTATTGTCGCAACCACGGTAATTCAACCAGAAGAACCAAGAGATCCTGAAGAGGGGGAATGCCTTTTTCATTCACATATGTGGGTGAAGGGGACCCCGCTGCATTTTATTGTTGGTAGCGGAAGCCATAAAAACCTCATCTTAGCAGAGGCCATCAAACAATTGGGATTGTCGACAACACCACACCCGTAGCCATACAACATCGGGTGGCTTCGACAAGGATGAGATCTCTGTGTCAGACAACAGTGTCGATTGTCATACAACATCCAACCCTTCAAGGATGAGGTATTATCTGATGTTTCCCCACTGGATGTCTGTGATGTTCTCTTGGGCCAACCATATATGTGGAGATGCCATGCTGTTTATGAGTCTCAACCCTGTAGTGTCATTGTTACTTTGGGGGGTCATATCTACAGAATACCAGAGGTAGTTCCAACTATTGTTTCACCTAAAAAGTGTCTCAAGGTAGTATCTCATACTACAAAATTCATCTTCTTCACAATTTGTTCAAAAGGGGAACAGAAGGACATTGCAACCACTACAACCTCACCCCCTACACCTTCTATCCAACAGAATCAGGTCGACGAAGTTGTATGAAAGCGCAAAGATTCCTTCTACACACCATCCTCTCATGTAGCTCAACTTGTTGAACAACCTCATCTTCAACAGGTTCATGACAGACTTCCACAAACTAAGCAGCGCAACGTCTCTAACAATACAAGTAGCTCACCAAGATGCAGATCCAGCACACGCTTTTCCCCCGAGAACTCAACGCAATGGATACCATTACTTCCTAAGGAGGGAGGATTGATCCAGGTGGATATCGGTGGCCACCCACCTTTTCCGACTGGTTCAAAACAGTTTTCTGACAATTTTGGCAATTTACTAGTTTTAGTAGGTTTTAACTTCCGGGGTCATTTTGAGGGCCTAAATGAAGTTTTTTCAAGATAGAGGTTCTCAATGATAGTCAAAGGCATGATTGAGCCCCCAAAATGAATCTCATCAACGATACCTTTCCAACGAGCTATCATACGCCTAAAACGGATATCGTATGCAAAAGTTACGACCCCGGGAAGTTGATGTATTAACTTACCCAAATGGGGCCCACATGAATTTTGGCGCTTCATCTCCTAGGGTTAGGTTTTTGGATGTCTAGGGTTTTTGGCATTCTTTTTTATTTTAAAAAGGCCTTCAAAGCCTCATTGTAATCATCTTCTTGCGAATGCGAGTAGCCATCACATCTCTTCTCAGAAATAATTTGTCACCATTCTAGCGAGTCCTTCACTCTGTATTTTTACAGTCTCTGTACATTTATTTCATTAATAGAAATTGTGTATTACTGTATCTCTGTGTTTATGGTTGCATCTCTGATATATTTTTGTTATATTATTGGATATACATGATATCTCTGTGCATTTCTTTATTATATCTCTGCTCTCATTTCGTGCCGAAAATAATCTGGATCAAAAGTATAGTGAATGAGAATGCAAATTTTTTACCATAGGTACTTTGTTGTGTTATTTCAAACCCCCCAAAAAATAGACGTCTGAAACTAGCCAAAAAAAAATAGAGAAAAAATTCCAAGATGACTCATTTGAAGGAGCCAAATCCAAGGATTGTATGCTCTGAAACCAAATGTTATGAACCAAATTCCCCAGATAGCATAAAAATAGAAAGAAGAAGTAACTTTATTTCTTGAGAATGATAAGGATTCAATGAATAAGAAGACACTTCTAGGGGCAAACCTCCCTTTAAAATATATCTAATGCACAAGACAAGATTCATATACAAATAAATATCATTTATTATAAATAGAAGATAAATGGAGCATGATGTAACCTACCACTAAGTCAACCTAACCATAAGTAATATACTAATAATGAATGAGGGTTAGGGCCTTAACAGTGGTATGGCACAAGTGGTACTAAGTCTATAACAATCTGGAAACCTTCTTGATTTGTTTTCCTCACTATCTCATTATGTTGGATATAGAGCTTTGGAAAGGGAAATATTCATTATGGTTTTAAACATGCTTAAAAGTGGACTGGAAGTTGTCTTCTTGCACACAAAGATGGAAACTTGGGTGGATTCAAGCCTATGAGCATGGATACTATCCACGAACACCTAGAATGATGTGCATATTGTGAAAATTTGGAACTCTATAGAGGAATTTGTAGATGTGAAAGGCATGACGACGAAGCACAAGAATGCATGTCAATGAATGTGAGAAAATGGGAAGGTTGATGCAAATATTGGGAGAAAAATAATTCACAAGACACAGAGGTGATTCATAGGAAAATGATTAGGATAAAGGAAAAGGTACAAAAAATCAAGGGCAAGCAAATGAAGTTGGATATCAATGTGAAAGTAATAATAATAGATTGGAGGAAGTCAAGGAGAAAATCAAAATGCTCCAAGGAATAATTCCAAAGCTAAAACTGAAAAAAATGCTAGGATATGACTAAATATGGAAAGAGGTCTCCCTGTACCTTCTATTGGTTCACTTGGAATAGACTAATTAGTTGCTATGAAAGAAGATATTGATCTATATTATTTTTGACACAAAATGAGAGTGGAGATATAATAAATAAATGTACAGAGATATATCAGATATTCAATAATATAGCAGAGATATATCATAGATATAACCATAAACATAGAGATACAATAATACACAATTTCTATTAATGAGTGAAATGTACAAAACTGTAGAAATACAGAGTGAAAGACTCGCTAGAATAATGACATCTTATCTCTGAGAAGAGATGTGACGACTATGCTCATTCACAAGAAGATGGTTGTTACAATGAGGCTCCAAAGGCCTTTTTAACATAAAGAAAATCCAAAACCATAACCCCAGAAGATAAAAAGCCAACAATTTTGTGGACCCGGTTTTGGGTAGTTTGGTGTATCAACTTCCTAGGGGCGTAACTTTGGCATAAAATCTCCGTTTAGGGTGCACGATAGCTCGTTGGAAAGGTATTGACGAGGAGTTTCATTTCACAAGCTCAATCATAGCCTTTGTCGACATTAAGATGTTTGATCGTGAAAAAACGCCGTTTAGGCCCTCAAAATGGCCCCGTAAGTTTGGGACCCAAAAAACTGTTAAAAATAGTAAATTGCCAACAAATTATTTTGAGCCAGTTGAAATAGGTGGGTGGCCACCGATATCCACCTAGATCAGATATTGTTCAACGAGACATGGAACAAGCAATTAACTAAACCTCAATATGTCTCTTGTGGAAGATTAATATCAAGATGAATGCCCCCGGTGGGTATGGGCTTAATAATATATGATTTTTTTTACATTTTGCAAAATATTCTATTTGTGTAGGGAGATATGTAAGCCTTTGTACAAGCAAAGTAATAAGCTTTAATGCTAGAACTTGTAGAATAGTCTAGACAATAGTAGTTTTGTTGAAGTTTTGAAAATTTTTGTATTCTTCAAAACAATTTTACTAAGCAATTGGATAATTCAACTACAACCTCCTTTGAATACAAAAAAGTACTCATTTCTCTTATTTAAAAAAAAAACAGCCTTTCAAAAATGCTCATAACTCTATTTTAACACAAGGAAGAAAGTAGGGTGAAAATAATAACTAATAGTCTATAATGGTTTGCAATATCTTCAACTAGGAAATTAGAAAAAATATATATTTCTTAAAATTGTAAAACCATAATGTGTAACCTAAATTCTTAAAAAAAATCAAAGTGTTAAATATTAAAGTAAATATAAATATAAGTATATGTAAATAATATCTTGTATAGTTTTAAAAGTCTAAAACAAAATACAAATGATCTATTATGGTGATCTTGGAAAGTTTCTCTTAATGTTTTTTCAGAAAAAAACAAAATTCTAAAGAATCTCAAATAATCACTTACCCTCCTAAAATTCGATAAACCAATTCATCTTGATGGACTTTAATCATCATCATCATTAAAATTAGAGTGGAGATTTAAAATTTATCAATCCCAGCATTGCTAGGTGACCTTTACATGTTGCAACAAATAACAATACGCATAAGTACTGAAGTGAATTAGCAAATGCTTTGACATTTTCCCAGTGATCTAAATATGTATCACAATATTACCTTATGTTGTCCTTGATAGTGGTATAGAAGGATCACTTCCACTTAGAGCTTTGAGCAAAGGGACTCCATCACCCTAAAATTTGTCATAGATCAAGGCGCCTCCTTGGCTAGTTCCTGTAAGATAGGAGCCGAAAAAATTGTAGAGACTGTTAAGGCACTGATCCATATCAAGGGATCAAGGGACACCATCACTGTAAAACAAATTATACGGTTGTCATAGATCAAGGCGCCTCCTCTGTTAACTGAGCATAGGGATAGACTTTGTAACGTTTCAGAAAGGAACTTGAAGGTGGTTCAGAAAACATCCAGTCAGCAAAATTGTTAATGTAGCCCGTCTTGTTAACACTCTCAACCAATGAATTCTGAACCACCTTCAAGTTCTCTTCTAAAGCACTGCCATTCTTGGTAATATCGCCACTGCAACTGCTCATTCCACTCTGTAGAAAGAGTATTAAGGAGACAGATAATTTGGATTTTGCAGTGAAAGCGAAGTGAATCATTTCCTCTCTGTCTCTGTAATTACAGACGTTGGGCGGGGCCATTCTGTAATTTTGTAATTTGTAATTGAAATCAATGTGAAGCTCTCAACTTAAAAGGAATCTGCCCTCCCTTTTCTCGTCGTAAAGAAGAGCCAGTTGAAAGGTAGAGGTAATGCAGGCTGCAATTTCCTTTCCGATTGATAGTCAAGCAAATGAGGAAAGACGCAGAGGGCGGCTTGACTCGGGCGTTCAAAGTCTCACTTTTTAAGTCGTCATTTTGTCACCTTGTCGGTCAAAGTGCAAACATTAAATAAAATAAATAAACTTTCAACTATTTCATCAAGCTTCCTCCAAAATAAGCGTCAATGTACGTTGAATTTCATGGCTTTAATAAGTTATTTTGCCCACATTTCAAATCAATTCCTATTATGTGACCAGTTTAGTCCAAATAAACTTATCTTTGTTTATATATGTTGTTAATTTTTAATTTTTTATTTATGGAAAGTAATTTTTGTTTATATATGTTGTTAATTATTAATTTTTTATCAATAGCTTTATTTGACCAGTTTAGTTCAAATAAAAATCTTTGTTTATATGTTGTTAATTATTTTATTTTATTTTGAAAAGTAATTTTTGTTGTTTTTTTTATGAAAAGTAATTTTTGTTTATATATGTTGTTAATTATTATTTTTTTAATGGAAAGTAATTGGATAAGCAGAGTATTTGAATAAACCATAAACTCTTCCTCAAAGATATTACACCATTTCTAAGCATAACTTAAATTTTTATGACTATGAAAATTATTAACAAAAATATATTATGGTTAACTATATATATATATATATAAACTAATTGTAATATACATGAGTATAAAGATTAAAAATTTAACCAATGAATAACTTGGTTAATATGTTTCACTAAATTTTTATTTGTTATATTTTTATTGAATATTTTATAGTTATATTAAAATTAATGTTTAGGTTTATTAATGTGAATATGAATATGGAGTGTATTGTTAAGGTATTGAGCTATTGTTTAAAATCATCAATTTATCTTGTGTCTTGTGTGAGGGGTCACGTTTAGTCTACGGAAGTATACATATCCTACTCCCTCTTAACTTTCAAAGAGAAAACATGTTCTTAATCATTAAGCCCACAATCTTTTATTAAATATTATAATACTTAAAAATATTAGAAAAATAAAAATGAAAAGAGTTTCATTAATAGCTTCTAGGAAGAGCATAAAAATGAGCATATAGTTATAGAGTAATTTCGAACCGTTAAACTCATAACCTCAAACCATTAAAATTTAAAATATTAATATCTTAGGCAATGATGACATAATTTAATAATAACAACCATAAAAAAATTATGGACAAAGTAATTTCAATATTCTCTACCTTTCAATCCACAAACATGATTATTTACAACCATAAAAAAAATATGAGCAACATAATTTCAATGTTCTCTGCCTTTCAATCCACAAACAAGATTATTTACAACCATAAAAAGATTATGGGCAAAGTAATTCCAATGTTCTCCCTTTCAATCCACAAACATCATTATTTATTTCAGTTCAAGTTGACAAAAAAATCTAACTATAAACTTTTGTAAACTTTTGTAAAATAAGAGATCAAATGTAACTCCAAGCTTTGGTGGAAGCTACAATCGCGGTGACGATGGATTGGAGGGATTCTCATATTAAGTGCACTTTATGTATTCATTTGTAAATTAAGAATTATTGAAAAACAAGTATACCAAAGCTAGTGTTGGCTAAGACATAAGCGTATCTACGTTTCAATCATGTTTCTTTATTTTAGTTCAAGTTGACAAAAAATCTAACTATAAGCTTTTGTAAAATAAGAGATCCAACGTAACTCCAAGTTTTCTAGGTCACAATGATCCTTCGCAATGATCCTTCAAATTTCCTTCAATCAAATTGTCCCAATAATACAAGAGTTTATAGTTAGAATATTTTTTGTGAACTTATAAATAAACATATTTATGGATAGATTTTTTTGTGAACTTGAACTGAAATAAATAAACATGTTTATGGATTGAAAGCTAAACATGTTTATGGATTGAAAGCCAAAGAATACTAAAAGTACAATCGCAATGATGATGGGTTTGGTGGATTCTCATATTAAGGCCACTTTATGTATTCATTTGTAAATTAAGAATTGTTGAAAAAAAAATACCTAGTGGTGGCTAAGACATAAGCACCTACATTGAGCTAGTGGTGGCTAAGACATAAGCACCTACTTTTTCACCACCGACTTAAATTAGATCTCACGACTTCAACATCCATTCGCTGGAATAATGCATTCAACATGTAAAAAAGTTTGTCGACCACATTGAAAATTTGTTATAGAAAAAGAATAGAAATGAATATATTACTACCTCAATATCATCAATCTTAACTATGGTGAGGCCAAAATCCCCACGCATGGATTCCACATGTTGGTCATGTTTGTATTTTCAATACACTTGGGCTTGCCCCTTCATACACCTACTTCAAGTGATGATGAATGTTATTCATGGCTTGTATTGAACAAACCATTTCTCAAAGACATCGTAGGTATTGGAGGAGAAATGCATTCCTAATTATCATTTCTCATTTTTTTAGTTAAGCTTTCATGTGAATCACTCTTGAAACATTATTGTACTCTTATGTTGTATTCTCGATATTATATGGGTGATCAACAACCTAGGTATTATGGGTTATTATTGTTTGTGAATAATCATGTGTTGTTTTAATAATTTAACAATGCAATACAANTTTTTTTCTTGTACTCTTCCATATGTAGTGGATCCAAAAACAACCAAAACTACATACCTATTGCATTTTTTTTTGGCTTTACAAGTTGATGTCTTTTAACATTAGTAGAAGGTTTGTAAAGATGTCTTTAAGGAAGATACATTACAATTATTATTTATGGATTGTTGTGAACAAAATAGTACAAATTATTATCCATCTTGTTTTTCCATTTTACAATGGAATAGAGAGAGAGGTGACACAAATCATTTCAATTACAAAATATCCATAAGTGGAGGCTTTAATAGGGATTTTAGCAATAAAGAAAAACAAAATGGTGACTCTATCAATGGGAAGACATTGAATATAGGTCTAACTACCACATATAATATTCTTGTTGAAAATGGCTCAGTCACCAAACTTTATGATATGGCCCCTTGCACCAGCTCTCAGATCATGGATTTCAAAGAAATTTTTTTTTAGAAGGAGAGCTTGAGAAAAAACATTTGAGGTCCTCATTGAATGATATTGATGAAGAAGAAGAATGAGAGGATTCTGTTAGGATATTTAGACACTTAGGATTTAGTTAAGATCAACTTGGTCTAATGTGTCGTTAGGTAAAAGCATGTTTCTTTAGTATGCATTAATATGCATTTGTAGATAGGTAATTCGACGATCACGATATGTTCCTGACATAGAGTGATCTGACGACTCATATTCTCCTCAATCGTAACGATTACATTAAATTGTGGCTTAACACCCAATTGTTCCATGATCTTTATTTAAAGAGCATGGAGGGTCATTTGTCGATGATCGATTGTGAGAAACTCTCTTGTAGATATCTTTGTAATATTTTATTTTGCATTAATAAATTACTCCAAGTGGCCACGATGGTTGGGTTCATGGATGTTTCCCCATAGGGGTTTTACCACATAAAAACATTGGTGTGTTGATATTTGATCTGGTTATCTGAGTGGTTACTAAATGTTTTCATCCTCTATTGGAATACATGTGTTGTCAAACATGGTATCAGAGAACATGTGAAGACCCATTCTCGGTGTAGATCAAGATCACGAAGCCGTGTTGTCACATCTCTAGTTTCTTCCATTTATGTGCATTTTTGGGCTAAGAGGATTGTTCCATTGCATCTGGAACACTCGTTTCATTTAAAAATGCATTTCGTTTCACTCGAAAAGGTTTTTGTTTTCCCAAGATACGACCATTTTAGTGAGATCTGGAGGTATAAATCATGAATATGCCCTTTTAATTTTTTTACAGAGATAATATTTCAATTTTATTTCAGTTTTCTATTTTTTATTTCTGGGTTGCTACTCTTTTTGATCTGCATATGCTATTTTCCCTATGCTTTGTGTGATCTCAATGATCCGGAATATATTTTCAAAACGAAATGAATACATATTATTATCAAAAGATGCTTAACATAGAATAACAAATATACAGTAAAACTGGTTTCTATTCAATAAGGAAATATGTTGAAACTGTAAAATGCAGCGGAAATAAGCTTGCTAGAATGGTGGCGGCTTATCTCTGAGAAGAGTTGTGACTGTTGCACTCATTCGCAAGAACATGATTACAATGAGGCTCTGAAGGCCTTTTTACAATAAAAAGGAATGCCAAAAACCCTAGACATCCAAAAAACCTAACCCTAGGAGATGAAGTGCCAAAAGTCATGTGGGCCCCATTTGGGTAAGTTAGTACATCAACTTTCCGGGGTCGTAACTTTTTCATACAAACTTCGTTTTAGGCACACGATAGCCCGTTGGAAAGTTCTATCCGAGGAATACACATTTTGTTTTTATCTTTCGAAGGTAATTCGACTGTGGCGAGCCCTAAAAAACATTGTTTAGGGCTTCAAAAAGGCCCTACAAGTCAAGGACCCAAAAACTAGGGAAAAAACTGCCAAAATGAGACAATTGGAATAGGTGGGAGGCCACCGACATCCATATGGATCACTCAACAAATAAAAACAAAGCCAAATTGTTTTCTTGACTACATATGCTTTGTGTGATCTTGATAAATCTGAAACAGAGGGAAAAATTGCATTTTTTGGGTAAGATAACTAAGATCTAACCCTTATTGTCGAGAAACAATTTTTTTGTGTATGTGAATGCATGAAAATATGTTTTTATTAAGCATGCACTCCAAGGCCATCTTCAACAACAACACCCTCAATCCTTCGTAAGACTACAATGTGTTTTTCACTAGCTCACTTGGTTGAAAGTTTCTTTACTTAGTAAGAGGTCTTGAGTTCAAATTTTTTTTTTTGTTACTTTTTTTTTAAAGTTCATGCATTCATTGTAAAGTGCATTTCACTTAATTATAAAAGTGAATCACTGTTAAATAGCTTTAATATTTTATTTTATATTCATTTTGCATGCAACTTTCATTTACAAACTAACTTTATTGTAAAAGTGAGTGATTCCTGCTTATTGTATAAAAGTGGGTTACTTCATAAGTAAATTATTTAAAAGTGAGCTTATAGGCACAGTTAGGAGGAGCATCACCACATGGACCAACTTCTACTTTCCATGTGGCTCTTTGGTTACCATTTATGATCTTTTTTTCAAAAGGGCATAACTTTCACATACGAAGTCTTCTGGTTCATTAGGTGGATGCAAAAATAGCTTGGCTATATGACATAATTGTAGATTTAAAGGCTCATATATCTTCCCATTCCTTTCTTTTTCATGGGTCCATTAGGATATACTGTAATTTCTTAAAGGCATTGTGTTGTTTGTAGCCCATCAACGACTCTTCGCTTTATAGAACTAGATTTATATACCAAAAGAGAATGATTTGATTTTTGTAAATCTAGAGGTGATACATCTCCAAACCAATCATCTATAGACTGATATAAAATAGTTTTTGTACCTCTGTCATTATCTATGAGTTAAAGCTAGTAAGACCTACAACCTGCGAATCTGGATGAAACACATGTTGAAAGTGTTAGCACCGTCATTTTCCCAGTTAGAATCAATCCTAGATGAGTCATGGTTCATGTGTCGAAGCGTGTGAGGTCAGGTATTAAACAACAAATGAGTCGAAGTCAGCAAGTGGCAGGTCTGGCCCTTGGAATCGGGAAGGGGCATCATAACTAAACATGTGTGAATTGTGAAGGTCTTTTTCCCAAAAGGTCAGGTCATGTCAGAAAGAGGGAATTTACATGCCAGAGGTCGACGAAAGTTGTTAGAGTAAAGGTCATGTTGGCAGATATAACGACCATCATCACCTCATTATGAAGTCAAAAAGGTTAAGAAACCATGGTGCTCATATCATGTATACTCTGCAGCTCTTATCATCTGTACTTTGCACACTTCAAAGTGTATCCGTTGCTCGAGTGTGCTGCACAAATCTTCAGCCTGCTTCAAAACTTCTCGTCACCATGGATTCATCGTCCTCTGTCATGATTCCATCCCTCTCCCATTCAATTATAAATACTAGTCACCCTGTGTGCTTCTCTTTTACCATCTGAGTTTGTGCGCTGTCTATGATTTTTCCTGCAAGTCCTAGGTCATTTCGCTACGGGAAAGTCGATTTCCATCAGCTATGTTGTGAACCTGTTCAGTCGATATTGTCACGTCTCCTCCGTCTTCAATCATTGTTTGAAGCCTGTTGGAGTTTGCCACGAGATATTTTTTCGGGCGACAATTCCTCTCGCATTCATGTTTTCTTCCTCAAAGTCTTTCCCTGACACGCCGAATTGTTTTTCGCATCCGATTTCCCTGGCTCGCCACTAGTGTCGCAGCGCATTTCCTCCACACTCAAATTTTCTGTCACACTTCCCTACTACGACGAGCCTACCATTATCATTTATCACAACGTCGACTTGTTTCTGCGCCTAAAGTCTTCATAGCGCCTGGTGTCTGCGCAGTAAAATCCTAGAGTTATTTTTTCTTGTCATGCAAAACTTCCGCCACTGCCACTCCGACAGGTCTCTGCGAAGAGTATCATTCTCCATTTGATGCATGAAGAGGGTGTCATATTTCATTACCATGCGTGCTAAACAAATACATTTTTTCATCATGAAAACATCCCAAGACATAAGGAATAAGGTGCGAAGTGGCAGAGCTGTGAGGCCCGAACCTCAGGACTTGGCATTAATCAATGAAGATACAAATGCTAGGGCATATTTTGAACAGGTTGGATGTATGTGATATTGCAAGAAAATTGAAGGATACAACGCAAAACTGGATGAACAGTTTGCTCTCAGATTTAATGGGTTCCGCGCGATCATTGCGGGAATCACATTCCGGGTGACAGAGGAAACTCTATCATCCATGACAGATATCCCTTTACGCGTTGAAAGGTGGTATAAGGGAATTCCTTTAGACATGTTATGCTATAAATAATTCATCAAACCAAACTGCCTAAACGGGAAAATCAGAGTGGGCGTTTCGAGTCGGTATATATGGGAGCCTTTTCAAAAAATATTGAAGGTGATTAGAAGGTATTTCACCTATGAAATAAGGTCTGACAGAATATACCCACATCACATTAGGCTGTGGATGCATTTCACAGGGAAAATGCCTTTGAACTTACGTTTCTTCTTACACCAAATCCTAGGACGAATAGCAGACAACATCCAGGCCGAAGCTGACCAGTCGAAGAAGAACTTATCCCATATATCATTAATTAAGTTGTTGGTAGTCAAGGAATTGGGACAGCTGGGAAAAGACTGGGATTCATTCATAATTTCAGCCGACATCCCCAGGGACCCCAAAGGAGACTTCGCTCTACCCACGGGAGAAAAACATTTTGCAGTGCGGGGGAAAGAATGGAAGAGGCCACAAGAAAGGGAAAAACAATAGAATACTTGTCATCCCAACAACCAGTACCACAAAAAAGAGGTAGTTCGAGGTTGATCAAGAAGCTCAAGGAGACCTAAGCTCGAAACGAACCGCGCACCTAGTCTGTTGCTGAGAAGTTACTCTTGTGCATTGTTCGGCTATAACCTGTCAAAGGTTCAAGTCAAGGAATTAGTGAAAGACAGAGAAGGTCGGGAACTGAAAGCATGGGGGTTTAGGAGTCGTCGCAATAGTTGAAGCAAGCACAACTCACTATTTCCGAGTTGTACCAGGAGAACAGAGAATTGAGAAAGAAGTTAGCAGAAAAGATTGTCGAAACAACAACGTCGTAGAGCCAAGAAGGGAATGTGAATTGGCTCGAGAAAAATCTCATAGAAGCGCAAGACGTGATCATTCAGCTGTGCGAGGAACAAAGGATGTCAAATGAGAGAATAATGGATCACTTCAAGGAATGTGGATCGGCCATGGAAAACCTTTGTGCAGCTCTTTCCAGTGCTCAAATGAAGCTAAAAGGGAACATGGTCTTACAGAGACAGGTGAAGAATATGAAAAGGAGAAATTGGTCTCTTAGGAAAATGCTTAGAGTATCAAGATTGCAGGTGAGGCCAGAGACATGATTGACTTGTTCCATTTTTATCTTTTTGAACATGGCTCGAAATTTCCCTCCGCTCATGTCCTATTTCCCACTAAGAAACAAGGAATCTGATGGATACCCGCACGACAGATATACATCACGTGGATGTCGTAAACCCACCTGTCGAGAAGGACAAGTCTAGGTAGAAAGTATAACAGTTTTGAAGAAGATGCGTATCCCCTTGACCATCGTCGCAATATGGAAAGCACGAGCGATAGCCCACAGTCATCTCCCATTACAACTCACCACATGCATACTACATCTAGTGATCGAGCGGCAACAACCAAAGTCCATTACACTGGGTGGAAGAATTCAGATAGTGTGCTTGATCATTCGGGTGACCATTCCAAGGAGAAACGTCGATGTATCACCTCCTAATGATTGAATCTTACTGATGACCAAATGATCATGATAAAGACATCAGTTATGACATGATTGGGTGCAGTTGGGTTTCCATTCTTAGTAAGTTCTATCTGAAAGGTCATCTGAAAGTGTCACACACCCACTACGAAAAACTAAAATTTTCTCCTCTTCTCGAGTGACAGAATCCCTGAATTCCTATGGGGACCTAGTGCAGGCTAGTTCTTCCCTTATCCTCCCCCATGTGACCACTACTCGTGACCACAAAGCCTTTCCAAAGGGCGTCGTTCGCATTTCGCGATTTTAGGGGTATTGCGTTCAAGCCACCTCTGATTCCTTGTTCCCAAAAACCCGAAATGGACTTGATGACTCTAGCTCCTCCTTAGGCCTCCATTCATGCGACCATTAGCCATGACCACGTACTAACACCAAAAGGTGCTACCGGAGCTCATCTTTCGAGATTTTTGTTGCAAGGAACCCCTGTTCCTTCAATCCCCGAAAGCCCGGTATCATCTGAATCTATAGTCCAATCGATTTGATCAACGGTCTGAATTAAATCCCGACATTCTACCTTTCTGGATTTTGGCGGAGTCTTCACTCCTATTCTCCGATGTCCAGAACCTCAGTGGCTTTAGATCTTCGCCACACGTCCTTTACAAATGGGTGGTCCAAATCCTTTCGGGACTCCTCCTTTCTACCACATGACCCTGTCCTGTGACCTAGGGCTCATCCACAGAGCACGTTGGGGTTTCATGTACTAGGATTCCGCGACTTACGAAAACAAGGGGTCTTTCCCTTTGGTTTCCCGGGTGCCGAAATGCCGAAACCTATTCACGCTAAACTGATTCGGGGTTCTGTATATTGGGATTTCGCGACTTGCAAAAATGAGGGGTCTTGCCCTTTGGTTTCCCGAGTGCCAAAATGCCGAAACCTATTCACGCTAAACTGATTCGGGGTTTCATATACCGAGATTTCGCGACTTGTGAAAACGAGGGGTCTTGCCCTTTGGTTTCCCAAGTGTCGAAACGCCGAAACCTATTCATGCTAAACTGATTTGGGGTTCCGCATACTGGGATTTCGTGACTTATGAAAATGAGGGGTCTTGCCCTTTGGTTTCTCGGGTGCCGAAACGTCGAAACCTATTCATGCTAAACTGATTCGGGGTTCCGTATACTGGGATTTCATGACTTGCAAAAACGAGGGGTCTTTCCCTTTGGTTTCCTGGATGCCAAAATGCCAAAACCTATTCATGCTAAACTGATGGCCCAGATCACTCATGGATCAACGACAACGATCATGTCATGATTTCACAAAATGCTACCTGACTACCGTGTGTCCTGTGTCGATGGATGGTTCCGAATACTTTGGGACTTTCAGGATGTTGTCAAGTCCATTCTCCTCCCTATGCAAAGGTTAAGATCGACTGTCAATAGAGCTTCGACAAATCCTTGGATCTACGGTCTTGGATCCCATCGCTACTTCCGAAGGTTGAAGGGGTCGAGGGGTTAACGCCTGTGCTCCTCCTCTAGATCCATCATTCTTGGCCGATCTGGGGTATTTCTGAAAGGATCCCGATCATTCGTCTACCAAACAATGAGGTATTCCCTTTTGATAACTGGACTCGCTGTCATTTCTGAGCTTGAATCACGGGAATCAACCTCTCGGGGCTTCGAACTCCCACGAATTCGAAACTTGAGAGAACTACTCTTTCTTGTACAAGGTTTCCAGACTCATATCACATGATCCTTCAGAGGGTTCTTGGGTAATTATCCCTAGGATTGGTGACCTGACTGAAAAGCCTTCCTAATTCACCGAGCTATGGACTTTGATAGGGGTAAAGTAAACTCTTGGGTTTACTATAACAGTAGTCCTTTCAAGGAACTCACTCCGACTCTGGAGTGTGAGGAAACTTCCTGGGAGAAGGTGCCTTTGGGAAATTAAACTAGGGCATGGCATGAGTCAAGTAGACGGGACAATTCTCAAGAGAACAAACTCGTATTCTGAACGTATTCATTCTATACATAAACTGATTATGGTCATATCTAAGTATAAGCATGCATCCATTATTCCCAATCAAAACACAAGGCAATCACTTCTATACAGAAACCATTTATGAGCGTATAAACATGATCATGCATCCAGGATATTCAATTCAAAACAAAAGACATAACACTTATCAGAAACACTAGGCATGATGCTATTGCTGAGAGGGGTGCTTGTTTCCACCCAACCGTAGGCTCAATGACTCAAAACGGATTTACCACTAGACACCCCCGAGCTAGACCATGATGATTTGAGATTCAGTCTCCTACTTCCATCTCAACGAAAGTCAAGGATGAAGGTTACTCTCCTTATCCTCTGTTTAGAACTCTCTGTATTTCTAGAGTGCCTTTTTGGTTTTTCTTCCGCGTTCCCTATTGTGCATGTTCTCCCTCACTCTCTCTCTCTCCCCACACTTCCTTTCTTTCCTTTTTCTGCAAGATTGCATGTGGCGTGAATTCCCCCATCCATGGTCAGGTCTGAGAGCTTCTATGGATGGGCGGTTCACCCCCATCCCCTCATTAACTCTTGAGGAGCCTCCCCACCTACCATCCTGGAGGGTAATTCATTCCAGGGTCAGAGAGTTGCTTTGGTATTTGAGCAAGTAAAAACCAGTACAGTATTGGTTTGGTGGAAGTTAACGCAGCCATTCCAGGTCCCTTCCACTACCTCTCATCAACCATCGTGGTCTCTTTTAGCACATCCCCCAGCAATCATGCAACACATATCCATAACATAATTTACATTCATCGACCTTTTATACAAAGGTTTGTCAAATCAAACATTCACATCTTTGAGTTTGCCATAGTTCTTGGCCCATATAGTTATTTTTATAGACTGGGGGAAACATGGTATTACAATCCCCTCCCCCTTAAAATAACATCGTCCTCGATGTTATATCTATCAATATGGCATGTATGTACAGAAGTAAACAAAATTGGATATGCCTGTTTCATGGCATCTTGCATTTCCCACGTAGCCTCATTTGGGCCAAAATGTTTCCACTGCACCTTGACCTCTGCAATGGTTTGGTTCCTGAGTCGGGTTTCCTTTCTGTCTAGTATGCATTGAGGTTCTGGTAGGAATTATCCCTCTGGTTCCACCTGGATCATAGACCAGTCAATTATATGATTAGAATCGTGTACATATTTCTTCAATAATGAAACATGGAAAACATTATGTGCTTTTACTATGGGAGGAAGTGCTAGCCTATAGGCTACAGGTCCCACTCTATCTAGAACTTCAAAGGGTCCACAAGACTGAGGTGCCAACTTGGCACAAGCTTCCATCCTCAGGGAACTCTTCCTGGGCCTAACTCTGAGATATACATGGTCTCCCGTCTTGAATTCTCTTGGAGTTCTCTTTCGGTTGGCATAACTTTTCTGTCTGTTCTGAGCGACCTTTAGATTTTGTTTTATCTGAATCACTTGTTGTTCCATTTCTTTCAACATGTCGGGTCCAATAGTAATTATGTTTACGGGATTACTCCAACTGACTAGAGTGTTGCATGGCCTACCATAGAGGACTTCTAAAGGACTCATCTTTAGGGATTCTTGGTAGCCATTGTTGTAGGCGAATTCCACCAGTGGCAGGTAATCTTCCCACCTTTTGGGTTGATGCATTACATGCATCCTTAGCATGTCTTCTAATACTTGGTTCACTCTTTTCGTCTGTCCATCGGTTTGAGGATGATAGGCTGTGATAAACAATAATTTGGTCTCCACACCAACCATCAAGGATTTCCAAAATTTGGAAGTAAATTTCATGTCTCTGTCAGACACGATCTTTTTAGGCATACCATGTAGTATGAATATCTCCTTCATGAATATGTTGGCGATGTCTATTGCCTTGCAAGTCGATTTGACAGGAATAAAATCAACGGACTTGCTCAATTTATCCACCACTACCATGATGGCGTCATTCTGTTTGGTCGAGGTTGGTAATCCGGTGATGAAATCCATGGAGATGGTTTCCCATATCCATTCCGGGATTGGTAGAGGTTGTAATAATCCTGTTGGGTGTCAGTGTTCTGCTTTAACATGTTGGCATTCTATGCATTTGGCTAAGTACTCAGCTATGTCTTTCTTCAATCCAGGCCAATAGAATTGTTTCTTGGTGGCCGTGATCATCTTCTGGTATCCTGGATGACTAGTATATGGTCTTTTATGTAGTTCATCCATTATGAACCTCTTCAAGTCATCACAATATGGAATATACAATCTATTTTTGTAAGTTAGCAGACCTCCATCTATCATTTGGTAGCCTTCACACTTTATCCCTGTGGGCTCTTGCTCCGGGTACGAGGTCACGGTTTAGAAGAATGTGTCTGTTTCTTGTGCATTCCTGACTCTTTCCTTGACATTCGTCTCGCGGGTGCTCATCGTTGCCAGGTGAATTTTTTTCATACTTCTGCTAAGGGCATCGACCACCTTATTTTCCTTTCCTTTAATATGTTTGATTTTAAAATCAAACTTGCTAAGGAGGGCCATCCACCTGGCTTGTCTGGCATTGAGCTTTGGTTGGTCAAACAGATATTGCAATCCACAATGGTTTGTCAGAAGTACAAATTTCCTTCCCAGGAGGTAATGCCTCCACATTTTTAAGGCGTGCACTATGGCGGCTAGTTCTAGATCATGGGTCACATAGTTGACTTCGTTCTCATTCAATTTTCAGGATTCATAGTAGACTACACTTCCTCCTTGCATAAGGACTCTTCTGAGCTCTTCCTTGTAGGCATTTGTGCACACAAGGAAGTCAGCTTCGGGATCGGTGATCTTCAACACAGGTGCGTGGGTCAGTAGATGTTTTAGGGATTGAAATCTTTCCTCACATTCTTGTGTCCACATGAATTTAGCTCCCTTCTTCTGGAGGGCAGTGATTGGACAACCGATCTTGGAGAATCCTTTTATAAATATCCTATAGTATCCTGCTAAGCCCATAAAGGATCTGATATCTGAAACGTCCTTTGGGGTAGGCCATTCCATGATAGACCTGATCTTGTCAAGTTCTACTGCTACTCCTTCTTCAGATATGACATGGCCCAAGTAATGTATTTGCTTCTGGAAAAAGTCGCACTTGCTAAATTTTGCATAGAGCTGATTTTCTCTTAATACTTGAAGCACAAGCCTAATATGTTCCTCATGTTCCTCTCTATTCTTGGAGTAAATTAATATATCGTCAATAACAACCAGTACAAATTTGTCTAGGAATTTACTGAGCACATTTTTCATCAAGCACATAAAAGTGGCAGGGGCATTGGTTAATCCAAATGGTACTACCACAAACTCATAGTGACCATATCTCGTCCTGAAGGCAGTTTTGTGGATGTCTTCACCCTTGATTCAGACTTTATGGTATCCGGATCTCAAGTCAATCTTTGAGAAGATGGAAGCACCTCCCAATAGATCGAATAGTTCATCGATCCTAGGTAAGGGGTACTTGTTCTTTATGGTTACCTTATTGAGTTGTCTATAATCTATGCACAGTCAGAGGGTACCGTCTTTCTTTTTCACAAACAGGACTGGTGCTCCCCATGGAGACACACTGGGCTAGATATAGCCTTTGTCCATCATTTATTTTAGTTGTAATTTAAGCTCAACTAGCTCGGGTGTGCTCATCCTGTAGGGTGTCCTAGACATTGGCACCACTTTTGGTGCAAGTTCTATCGAGAAGTCAATGTCCCTTCTCGGAGGTCGACCCGATACCTCTTCCGAAAATACATCTCTATATTCTCTTAGCATGGGGTAGTCTTCAAGGATTGGTTTTTCATCTTCAATTAATTCCAACACCTGTATCGCATATAGTGGACATCCCTTTCTGCAATACTTTCTCATTTGAAGAGATGATATTCGTCTCACTGAGATAGGTTTTTGGATCCCTTGAAGGGTTATCCTTCTTCCTTCTTCACTTACACATTCTAAGGTTTTATGGTAACAATCCATTCTAGATTTATATGTGGCTAGCCAATCCATACCAATCAACAGGTCATATGATCCTAGGGGTAATATGTTAAGGGTTGCCTGGGTGGGGAATTCACCCATAGTGAATTGGCAAGCTGGTATGACCTCCACTACCTTTCTTTTGGTGCCAGTGGCTAACTGTACCAACCATGGCTTGGCATGTTTATGTGGCTATAATTTACACTTATCAACAACCTTAGGGGCTATATAACTCATATTTGAACCAGGGTAAAATAGAATAGACACTAGATGGTTGGTGATCATACCTTCTATCTCCACCACTGAAGCTTGGTGGTCAGCTTGTTTATTATCCAAGGTTGCATAAATTTGCAGCACACTCTTGGCCACATCATTGACGGTGGTAGCTTCTTGAAAGTTGTAAATTCTCCAACTGTTCTGTTGTCGGTGCGGGCAGTCCCTCAGTAGATGTTCTTCTCCACAACCCCAACATTTCAAGGGTTCTCTCTTTGGGTTATCAATCTTTCCTGGGCAGATACAGAAGGTTTATTTCTGCCTTGGGAGGGGAAATTCTGTTGGTTTACACTTTGGGCTGGGAAGCTTATCCTTGAGTTCTTTTTATAGTTTTTAAATCTTGGGGATTTAAATCCCTTTTTCTGGAATCCCGAACTATTCTTCTACTTCCAGCCTTTGCGAGGTCCTGCCCGATGCCCAAGTTGTTCATAACAATATCTTGCCTTTTGGATAGTGTCTTCTAGGGTCTTTGGCTCGTCAAACTCAATCATGTTTTGATAGTCCTTAGGTAGTCCACTGATGAATCGTTGAACCTTTTCCTTTTCTTATTTTATATAGGGTATGTACCTCAGCAACTCGAGGAATTTGCTGACATATTCCTCTATGGTGAGTTGCCCCAGCTTGAGTTCGTAGAATTCTTTAGTCTTTTCGTCGAAATACTTTTCCAACAGATACTTCTTCTTGAAGTATTTCTCAAACCATTCCCAAGATAGGTCCTCTTTGTGAATCCCTTTTACATTCTTAAGGTCTTCCCACCAAATGGAAGCCTTTCCATTCAAGTTGAAAGTGGCTACTCGGACCTTCAAGTTTTCTGAGAAGTCATGGACTCTAAAATACTTCTTTAGTCCAAGCAACCAGGCCTCCGCTTCCTCCCCCTTCTTTATTTCACCATCGAAAGAGGGTGGTTTGGCCTTCTTGAATTCTTTGAGATTATGAATTTTGGAATGCTTTCGCTTCTTCCATTTTCTTCGGGAATAAGAACTAGTTCTGCTACTAGAAGATCCCTCTGAGTCGCTAGTTTCCTTTCCAGAGGAATCGTCCAACACTTGTCCCTTATCTCTAGGGTGGACCTTTCTTGAGGTGCTCTTCTCAGTGTGGCCACTTAAAAGACCACGTTTCTGTATCTCCGGTGGACTTTGACTTTTCTTTGTTTGTCGTTGGTCTGTGTGACTAGTGTCAGGTTCATGCCGCAATTGTCTTTGTATGTCATATAGGCTCTACAACAAGACTGCATTAATTTCCATTTTCTTCTCTTTCTCTTTTATCAACCTCTCGTTGTCGGCTTTGCAGCTCTGTAGTTCAACCATGAGGCTCCTCATAGTCTCAGCTAGATCCGGAGGGGTCTCTATCTCCCTCCTTTCATCAGACTCTTCGTCTCTATTGTGGGAGCCATCCCCCACTTCGTGGTGCATCACCATTTTATGCGTCCGCAATTTCCCACGGTTGATCATCCACTTGTTGTGCAGGAAAAAAAACACTTGTTGTTAGTCAATAGTATATTCATTCACAATCAGTGCATAATTCATATTTTTCAATTGCATACACA
Organism: Picea engelmannii; assembly: GCA_009831015.1. Taxonomy (NCBI): domain Eukaryota; kingdom Viridiplantae; phylum Streptophyta; class Pinopsida; order Pinales; family Pinaceae; genus Picea; species Picea engelmannii. The sequence goes on along the minus strand of ML776918.1, from coordinate 786,430 downwards.
AATAGGAATTTTCATTCTTAACTTCGACTTTTGATAAAGCGGGTTAAGATAGAGGGTTGTCCTTTTAAGAGTACTTCAAATGGAGTTTCTGCACAACTCGTTCATGATCCCAAGTAGGCCAAGTGTTGTAACCATGCTCTGATACCAATTTGTCACACACCCACTATGACAAACTAAATTTTTCTCCTCTTCTTGAGGGACAGAATCCATGAATTCCTATGGGGACCTAGTGTAGGCTAGCTCTTCCCTTATCCTCCCCCATGTGACCACTACTCGTGACCAGAAATCCTTTCCAAAGGGTGCCTCTCAGATTTCGCGATTTCAGGGGAATTGCGTTCAATCCACCTTTGATTCCTTGTTCCTGAAAACCAAAAATGGGCTTGAAGGCTCTAGCTCCTCCTTAGGCCTCCATTCATGCAACCATTCACCATGACCACACGCTAAAACCAAAAAGTGCTACGGGAGCTCAGCTTTCAATATTTTTGTTGCAAGGAACCCTTGTTCCTTCAATCCCCAAAACCTAAAAGCCCAGTATCATCCAGATCTACGGTCTAGTTGATTTGATCAACGGTCCAGATTAAATCCCGACATTCTACCTTTCAAGATTCTGGCGAGGTCTTCACTCCTATTTCTCCGATGTCCAGAACCCGGTGGCTTTAGATATTCGCCACACCTCCTTTACAAATGGGCGGTCCAAATCCTTTTGGGACTCCTCCTTTCTACCACATGACCCTGTCCTGTGACCTAGGGCTCATCCACAAAGAACGTCGGGGTTTCATGTATTGGGATTCCACGACTTGCGAAAATGAGGGGTCTTTCCCTTTGGTTTCCCGGGTGCCGAAATGCCGAAACCTATTCATGCTAAACTGATTCGGGGTTTCGTATATCGGGATTTCGTGACTTGTGAAAATGAGGGGTCTTTCCCTTTGGTTTCCCAGGTGCCGAAACACTGAAATCTATTCATGCTAAACTGATTCGGGGTTCCATATACCAGGATTTCGCGACTTGCGAAAACGCGGGGTCTTGCCCTTTGGTTTCTTGGGTACCGAAACGCCGAAACCTATTCATGCTAAACTGATTCGGGGTTCCGTATACCAAGATTTCGTGACTTGCAAAAACGAGGGGTCTTGCCCTTTGGTTTATTGGGTGTCGAAACGCCAAAACCTATTCATGCTAAACCGATGGCCTAGATCACTCATGGATCAACGACCACGATCACGTCGCGATTTCGTGAAATGTTACCTGACTGTCGCGTGTCCTGTGCCGATGGACGGTTCCGAGTACTTCGAGACTTTCAGGACATTGTCAATTCCATTCTCCTGCTTATGCAAAGGTTAAGATCGACGGTCAATAGAGCTCCGAAAAATCCTTGGATCTACGGTCCTGGATCTCATCGCTACTTACGAAGACTGAAGGGGTCGAGGTGTTAATGCCTACGCTCCTCCTCTAGATCCATCGGTCTTGACCGATCTGGGGTATTTCTGAAATGATCCCAACTGTTCTTCTACCAAATGATGGGGTATTCCCTTTCGATAATTGGACTCGCTGTCATTTCTGAGCTTGAATCATGGGAATCAACCTCTCGGGGCTTCAAACTCCCACAACTTTGAAACCTGAGAGAACTACTCTTTCTTGTACAAGGTTTCCAGACTTAGATCACATGATCCTTTAGAGGGTTCTTGGGTAATTATACCTAGGCTTGGTGACCTGACTGAAAAGCCTTCCTAATTCGCTGAGCTATGGACTCTAACAGGGGTAAAGTAAACTCGTGGGTTTACTATAATGGTAGTCCTTTCAAGGAACTCACTCCGACTCTGGAATGTGAGGAAACTTCCTGGGAGAAGGTGCCTTTGGGAAATTAAACCAGGGCATGGCACGAGTCAAGTAGACGGGACAATTCTTAAGAGAACGGACTCGTATTCTAAACTTATTCATTCTATACATAAATCGATTATGGTCATATCTAAGTATAAGCATGCATCCATTATTCCCAATCAAAACACAAGGCAATCAATTCTATACAGAAACCATTTATGCACATATAAACATGAGCATGCATCCAGGATATTCAATTCAAAACACAAGACATAACACTTATCAGAAACACCATGCGTGATGCGACTGCTGAGAGGGGTGCTCATTTCCACCCAATAGTAGGCTCTGTGACTCCAAATGGATTTACCACTAGCCACCCCTGAGCTAGACCACAATGCTTTGAGATTCAGTCTCCTACTTCTCGCTCAACGGAAGTCAAGGATGAAGGTTACTCTCCTTCTCCTTTGTTTAGAACTCTTTGTATTTCCAGAGTGCCTTTTTGGTTTTTCTTCCGCGTTCCCTATCACGCATGTTCTCCCTCTCTCTCTCTCTCCCCACACACTTCCTTTCTTGCATTTTTCTGCAAGATTGCGTGTGGCACGAATTCCCCCATTCGTGATCAGGTCTAAGAGCTTCTATGGATGGGCGGTTCACCCCCATACCCTCATTAACTCTTGAGGAGCCTCCCCACCTATCGTCGTGGCGGGTAATTCATTCCAGGGTTAGAGAGTTGCTTTGGTCTTTGAGCAAGTAAAAACCAGTACGGTATTGGTTTGGTGGAAGTTAATGCAACCATTCTAGGTCCCTTCCACCACCTCTCATCAGCCATCGTGGTCTCTTTTAGCACATCCCCCTCCCAACAATCATGCAACACATATTCATAACATAATTTATATTCATCAACCTTTTATACAAAGGTCCGTCAAATCAAACATTCACATCTTTGAGTTTTCCATAGTTCTTGGCCCATATAGTTATTTTTACAGACTGGGGGAAATAGGGTGTTACAGAAAGGGAATATTCAAAACCGAAATTCTAGGAGTAGTAGTTTGGAGCATGGCAGCCCAAGGGGTGCAACACTTTCTATATATTTCATCTTTTCAATGTAACCCAGGTTGGTTGGCGAAGTAGTGTAGACAGTAGACTATTGAATGTAATTTTCGAACCTGATTGAAATATAATTCCAAAGTCCTGAGGCTTTGACAAAAATATTCTAATGGTGGTGGTTTGATGTATTGTGATCTCTTTTATGTTTGTAGTTCCTATTTTCTGTATATCCATGCATTTACTATGTTTAAATTGGAACGTTTAATAAGTCTAGAATTCATCGCTCGATGCTTTATACTTCACCATTTAAACTCCAATGTTTTCTTCTAAGTGATTTATAATTCATCCTCAATGGTTCTCTAAGTTTCTTTATGTACTCTTTCTTTCGCCACACACAACAAAATTTGAATTGAAAGACCATTGCCTACTTCACCTTTATCCTCTCAAAGTTTCAGTTAACAAGTCATTTATTTCTCTCGCTTTCTAAAATTTGACTCCATGGCCCAAGGTTCTATATTTCCTTGCCAACGGAACCAAAAACATTCCACAAACACAATAAACCTAGCCGATGATTCAAAGTCATTATCTGTTAGAGACTCAGTCTCAGAGACAGCCCTCTCTAGGTCATAAAGGCTAGTTTCTGGTCTTAAAGTTGGTATGTAGGTTACCTCTATCATTTGTTTTCTCAGCCAAACAAATTTATAGAGAGATAACATCTTGGCACCATTGTTGGGGACAAAATTGAATAAAACTTTCCCTGGGAAAATGACTAAATCTATAGTTTTGACCCCTGACGTTAATAGTGGATCAGATGTCTATATTGACTGGAACCTTTTTACCTTGGTGACTCCAGTAAATGAGACCAGTAGCATAGAGTAGTAAGAATCAGTAATCTTGGCTCCAAAGAAATTTTATAATAGAGCCAACCCCGATCCAGAACCTGTAGCACTCGCGTCCGATCCCGAAAAACTTATGCTAGGAGAAGATACAAAACCTGTTCTATTACCTAGACATAAATCTATCTTTACTCAAGGACAGAGTACAAAGCATGGACAACCTTGACTTCTATACATTGTTTTAGAAAACACTATTCAAGTCTAAATCAGAATCCTACTTGGATGAAATAGTCTTTGACGAGAAGGAGTTCCAATCCACAATACTGAATAAACCCCTGTGAGATGCTATAATCTCCACTCAGACCATCTATCCAATTCAAAACACTGTGAGAGTTATGGCCACCAGATTCACCCCTCTTGCCTTATCATCCCAACTACATGATTTTCCCCAGAACTATAATCAGAGGATCAATTTATATGATGTTGAAGGAAATGCTTCTGCCCAAAAGCACTTGGATTGGTTTAACAACTTTGTTGACCTGGAAGAGGTCATTCATGAGGATGTGAAAATGAGATTGTTCACGCAGATCCTCTCAGGATAGGTCAGGAAATGGTTCAAATACCTTCAAGAATCTAGCATCCCTGATTTTGTAGAGTTTGTAATGTCATTTCTTGAGATATGGGGCGATAAAAATAATCCTTTTCAATTACTAACTCAATATAACAACATAAAAATGTCACCAGAGGAAACGGTGCAAGAGTTTTCGGCCAGAGTCATGAAGGTTTATAAATCAATCTCCATGCAAGTCAAACCGCCTCCAGGAGCTGCTCAACTTCGATACATTGATTCATTTGACAATGATTTCTCCTTACTGCCGAGAGAAAGAAGATATAATACTTTAGGCACTATGATGAGTGACGCAATCGAAGTCGAAGTAAATCTGATGGCATTGGGAAAGATCAAACAAAATTTTGACAGAAATGGGAAGAAGCCCCAAGGAGACGTGCAACCCTCTATGTCTCAATCATCAGACAAAAAGTTCGATTTGATGATGAAGACTATGGAGAAGCTTATGGAAAGGATGCCCATGGAGAACAAGCCCACCACCAGGGAGAAAAATGATTTCCAGCCCAAAAATCAAAACTTCTGAAGGGCTCCAATCTCACAGATCAGGAAAAGGGACTAGAGAGATCAAGGTGATTAGAAGATAAGACCTCCTTTCCAAAACCACTACGCAAATGAATACTTTGATAAAATGATCCAAGACCAGATGCATTGCTGTGATGATACAAATACATAAGTGTTCTTAACAAAGGGAGAAAATAATCAATTCATGGATGTGAATGATGGTTTTATGCTGGAGACTAATGACACATTGTCTTTGGAAATGGATGAGTTGAGGAAGGGATATCGCAATGCAATCATGCAATTTCAAAATAAATACAACCTCAGGAGTAGATAGATGTCTGTAGAGCCTCCGCAGACAAATATCACAAAGGAACCTCAGGTGAATATTCCTTCCTCAAGACAACCAAAGAAAGACAATCTAGCAAGGGATGCGACAGAGAAAGGAAAATCCAAGGACTAATCCTTAAAGAAATCATCGGAAGCAAGAAAGGAAACGAGTGTCAAAGAGGTACATAAATATACTCCTCCTTTTAATTTTGAGAACAAAATGGACAAAATCAAAAACTATGTTCCTTTTAATGAGCTAATGAAGAAGGGAGAGTATAGGAATTAGATCATTAAGATTTTAAATATGGAAGAGGCTCCCAACACCTTGAACGTCCAGGATGACCACCCTACCATCTTATTTGGTCCACACATAGAAGGAAATGGTGATACTGAGTACATTCCTCCTTTCTATGTCAGTCTCAAAATTCATGACATTACTTTGCATAATGCCATGTTGGATTCAGGCACATCACATAATCTCATGCCAATGAGTTAGGCTTGGACGTCACCCAACCTTATAAATATCTTTTCTCTTTCGACTCAAGAAAGGTGAAGTGTTTGGGTCTGATCAAATATTTTGTCGTGTTGTTATCTCAAATGTCGTTGAAGAATATGGTCATGGATGTGGTGGTGGCTGACATTCCCCCAAAATTCGGCATGTTTTTATCCATATCGTGGGTCGTAAAATTAAAGGGAACCTTGCAGATGGACATGGCTTATGCCACCATCCTAGTTTTCGACCAAGAAAGAAGATTGTATAGAGAGGTGATTCTCAAGTACATGATGAGTAGAAAAACCCAACCGAACAATCATCCTATCTACTCTGTCGACACCGAAATTGGCTCCTTTATGTTTTACAATGACTTAAGTTTTGAAAGGGGGGATCCAATAATTGTCATGACTGTCGAGGATAAGGCCGCGTGTCGAGTAGAGGAATGAGTGGATCAGAGAAACTGTGTGGAAAATGAAATTTGGAATATGAGATTTGATGGAAATGTTAGCAAGGAAGGAGTCAGAGCCAGTGTGTGGATCAATCCTCCCAAAGTGGGCTCAAAGCTCTTCTCATACAATCTCGCCTTTGATTATACAAATAACATGGTCGAGTATGAGGCACTAATTTTGGGTTTGAGAACTTTAAAATAATTGAGTGCTGGCAGGATAGTAGTGCATGGAGACTCCGAGCTCATCATAAATCAAGTAAAGGGTATATACTAGTCCAAGCATCCTAGACTAATAGCATATAGAAACCTAGTGTTGGACCTCCTTGAACATTTCTCAGAGTATAATTTGTCGGTGATCCCCAGGGGGAAAAATCAAATCGCAGATGCCCTGGACACCTCAGCTTTAGTGTTTAAAATTCCATTTTTTCCCAATAGGAAGTATGAGACTGAAGTCAAACACAGGCCCACAGTACCCGATAACATCAAATATTGGCAAGAGTTTGAAGATGACAAATAGGTGGAGAGGTTCCTCCAAATGAGCGATGAGTTCGCTAACATGAATATTGATGATGAGTGTTGTTGCGAAGAGGATGAATATGCATACATGCTCAATGATGATGACCCCTTTCAGAACCAGATAGCTGGAAGGGATATAGTGTAGCTAAAAAACAACATCATCCCCAAAGGATTGGTTCCATTGGAAAAGTTGTTCGATGAAAATGTTGTAGCCAGAAATCCTAGAATCACTACAAATGATGAAGATATCGAGGATTGAAACACTGGGACTCAAGATAATCCTAAGATAATCATATTGTAAAAGACACTCAGTCCAGAGATCAAGCAAAGATATATCAACCTCATGAAATATCTCCCTGGCGTTTTTGCATGGAGTTATGAAGACTTGAAAGTTTATGACATTAGAGTAATTCGACATGTGATTCCCATCAAGGAATATCAAAAACATTTCAAGAAAAAGATGATATGGATCAATCCCCTGTTGTTGTCATTGATTTTAGAAAAGGAGGTAAAGAAACTATTTGATGCCAAAATTATTGTCTCTTTGATATTTTCAATGTGGGTGGCCAACCTTGTGCCTGTTAGAAAGAAGAGTGTGAAATAAGGTTATGCGTGGATTTTTGGAACCTGAACAGAGTATCCCTCAAATATAACCACCCACTTCCCAAGATGGATTACATCTTGTAGAAGGTAGTTGGATCCCATAAAATGTCAGTGTTGGATGGTTTTTCTGGTTACAATCATATCACGGTGCACCAAGATGACAAGGAGAAGACAACCTTTACGACACCATGGGGTACATTCATGTATGAAAAGATGCCTTTTGAGCTTATGAACATAAGAGAAAATTTCCAAAGGGCCATGGATATAGCATTTTTCTAGGAGAAAGACAAGTTTATCATGATTTACTTGGATGAAATCACTGTTTTTTTTTATTCTAACAAACAACATCTTGAACATCTGAAGAAGGTCTTCCAAAAATGCAGAAAGTTTGGCATATCATTAAATCCAAAAAAATCCAACTTCTGGATGCAAGAAGGAAAGTTGTTGGGACACATCATCTCAAAGGAATTCATAAATATAGACCCCAGTAGGGTGGAAGGGATTCTGAAGATCAACACTCCTAGGAACAAGAAGGAGGTGTAGTCTTTCCTAGGAAATGTGAATTTTCTGAGGAAGTTCATCCCAAATCTAGCCGAGATTATAAAGCACATCAAGAGTATGCTCAAGGAAGGTAATGAGATAAAATGGACCCCTGAATATAGGAATTCATTTGAAGATATCATGGTGGAACTGGCCAAAGATCTTGTATTATCCAACCCAGATTTCACAAGGGACTTTATCTTATTTTTGTTTGCCTCAGAACACACCATCGTTGGCGTCCTGTTACAGAAGGATGAGCAAAATTTCAAAAATCCTATAGCCTATTTCAGCAATACATTGAGAAACTCCCCACTAAGGTATGATATCATGGAAAAAAAAGTGTATTCCTTAGTGAAGTCTCTCAAGGAATTCACGACTTATATATCGCATTCTCGCGTCATTGCTTATGTGCCTAGCAATTTCGTCAAGGATATCCTGACTCAGCCTGACCTTGAAGGGAGAAGGGGTAAATGGATTGTGGTCATGCTAGAATATGACCTCTAAATCAATCCTACAAAGCTCATTAAGGGTCAGGGGCTTGCAAAATTGATGGTGCAGTCGAATTGTGATGTTTTGGGAATAAATTTCATTGTTGATCCGTCAGAGAATCCTCAAGAAGAAGCAATCCCGCAGGTATCTCATAAATTCATCGATTCGCCTTGGTACACTAACATTATTTATGTATTGGGGAATTTGCAAGCTCCTCCATGGTTGAGAAAAACCAAGACCAGGTTTTTAAAGTTGAAGGCCGCTAAGTTTTTCATCTTGGACAACTCTCTATATTGGAAGGATCCAGGAGGGATCTTGCTAAATTGTTTGTTGGAATAATACACAGAACGAGCTATCAAGCAGTTCCAAAAAGGGGAATTTGGGGGGCATCATTACTGGAAGACCACCGTGCAAAAAATATTGAGGGCGGGATTCTATTGGCCCAATATTTTTGCACATGTATACAAGGAAGTTTCCAATTGCCAGGAATGTTAGATATTCGATGGGAAAAGAAAGTTGCAACCCCTGTCGTTAAATCCTATCTTGGCTGAAGCACCGTTTATGAAATGGGGTCTGGATTTCATAGGAGATCCATCCTCCATCCTCAACTCATCATAAATGGATACTAACGTCCACAAACTACTTCACCAAATGGATCGAAGTGGTCCCCACAAGGCAAGCTACCAACATAGTCATCATTCAGTTTTTGGAGACCAATATCCTGTCTAGATTTGGTTTCTCAGTCAAGATCATCACGAAAAATGCAATGATGTTAGAATCTAAGAAGATGGAGAAGTTTTGTAACGACTATAACATAAACCTAGGAAATTCTACGGCTTACTACACACAGGGTAATGGATTGGTGGAATCATCCAACAAAATTTTAACCAAGATTATTAAAAAACTCTTACAGGACAACAAGAAGGCCAGGCACAAGAAGATTATCTACACACTATGGGCTGACATAATCACTACCAAAAATTCCATCTCCACGTCTCCTTTCCAAATCTTATATGGTGCAGAGGTAGTTTTCCCTACCTCGTTGGGATTGCCAGTTAGGAGGTTTATGCAAGAGAAAGAAGTCGAACCAAATGACACTCAGAGGAGGATAAACCAATTGGTTCATGCACAACAAATGAGGGAAAATGTTTTCAACCTATCATAGCTTCACCAAGATAAAATGATGAATATTCTTAAAACGCAAACTAAGCAGGAGGATTTTAAGTTAAATGATATGGTGTTGAAGGGGGATGCGAGGAATGAAGACAAAGGGAAACCTGGAATGTTTGATCATCTTTGGATGGGGCCATTCAGGATTGTTGTGTATCATAGGAACACCACATATTTGCTACAATATCTTAATGGAGAAATCATTGGTGGGGGACCTGTGAATGGAAGGTTCCTTAAACATTAGTTGGTTTAGTATGGTTTGTTTCATTCTTTCATGTCATTGTAAATAGCCATTTTTTATTCTTTCAAAGAATATGTTTTGAGTTAGTAGTCAGCAAAAAATTGAAGCCCTAAGCGAAGGCCCTAAGTTTATATTGATTTTGGTCTTGAATGCGTCAAGAAGGTCTAGGGTGAGTCTTTTTTGTTGTTTTAGAGTCTACAAATCAAATAAATCCCAATGGTCATGCACCTAGTTTGTTGTTCTTTGCCACCTCACTCGGAGGGTTAGCATCCCCATTGGATCCAGTTGTTAGAACCGTCATTTTTTAAGTTAGAATCAGTCCTATATGAGTCATGGTTCATGTGTCGAAGCGTGTGAGGTCAGGTACTGAACAACTAATGGGTCGAAGTTAGAAAGTGGCGGGTATGGCCCTTGGAGTTGAGAAGGGGCATCATAATTAAACATGTGCAAATTGTAAAGGTCGGGTCTTGTCAGAAAGAGGTAATTTATGTGCAAGAGGTCGAGGCAAGTTGTTAGAGTAAAGTTCAATTTGGAAGATATAACGACCATCATCACCTCATTTTGAAGTCAGAAATTTTAGGAAATCATGACCCTCATATCATGTATTCTCTGCATATCTTATCATTTGTACTTTGCACACTTCGAACTGTACCCATCGCGCAAGTGTGCTGCGCAAATATCTAGACTACTTCAAGAATTCTCATCACCATGGATTCAACGTCCTCTGTCATGATTCCATCCCTCGATTGTTCAATTATAAATACCAATCACCCTGCGTGCTTCTCTTTTACCATCTGAGTTTGTGCGTTGTCTATGATTTTTCTTGCAAGTCCTAGGTCTTTTCATTGCGGGAAAGTTGATTGCCATCAACTATGTTGTGAACTTGTTCAGTCGAGATTGTTGCATCTCCTCCATATTGAGTCATGGTTTAAATCCTGCTAAATTTTTCCACGAGCTAGTCTGTCGTGCGACAATTCCTCTCGCAATCATCTTTTCTTCCTTGAAGTCTTTCCCTGCCACGCCAAATTTTTTTGTGCGTCCGATTTCTCTAGCTCACCACTAGTGTTGTAGTGCCTTTCCTCCATGCCCAAATTTTTTGTCACTATTCCCTACTACGAAGAGCCTACCGTTATCATTTATCGGAGCGTCAACCTGTTTCTTCACCTAAAGTCTTCATAGCACTTAGCATCCGCGTAGTAAAATTATAGAATTATTTTTGCTTGTCGCGCAAAACTTCCGCCACTACCACTCCGACAGGTCTTTGCAAAGCATATCATTCTCCATTTATTGCATGAAGAGGGTGTCATATTTCATTACCGTGTGCACTAAACAAATACACGTTTTCATCATGACAACATCCCAAGACATAAGGAAGAAGGAGTAAAGTGGCAGAGCTGTGAGACCCAAACCTCAGGACTTAGCGTTAATCAACGAAGATCCAAATGTCAGGGCATATTTCGAACATGTCGTATGTATGCGCTACTGCAAGAAAATCCAAGGATACAACACGAAACTTTTTGAACTATTCGCTCTCATATTTAATGGGTTTCGAGCGATTATTGCGGGAATCACATTCCAGGTGGTGGAGGAAACACTGTCAGCTGCGACGGAGATCCCTTCGCATGGTGAAAGGTGGTCTAAGGGCATGTATTTAGAAATATTATTCTATGAAGAATTCTTCAAACCAAACTTCCTGAATGGAAAAATCAGAGCGGGCATTCCAAGTCAGTGTATACATGAGCCTTTTTAGAAACTTTTGAAGGTGATTAGAAGGTATTTCACCTGTGAAAGAAGGTCAGATAGAATATACCCACATCACATCAGGATGTCGATGCATTTCACAGGGAAAATTCCTTTGAACTTAGCTTTCTTCTTGCACCAAAGCCTAGGAGGAATTGTGGACAGCGTCTAGGCCCAAGCAGACCAGCCAAAGAAGAACTTATCCCATATATCATTAATTAATTCGTTGTTAGTCGAGGAATTGGGATGATTGGGAAAAGACTGGGATTCATTCCTATTTTCATCCGACATCCCCAGGGACCCCAAAGGATACTTCCCTCTACCCACAGGGGGAACAACATTTCGCAACGCGGGGGAAAGAATGGAAGAGGCTACAGGCAAGGGGAAAACAATAGAAGACTTGTCATCCCAACAGCTAGTACCCTGAAAAAGAGTAGGTCGAGTATGATCAAGAAGCCCAAGGAGACGCAAGATCCAAATGAACCGCGCACCCAGTCTGTTGTTGAGAAGTTACTCGTGCGCAATTTTCGGCTAGAACCTATCAAAGGTTTAAGCCAGGGAATCAATGAAATACAGAGAAGGTCGGGAACTGAAAGCATGGGGGTTTAGGAGCCATTGCAACATTTGAAGCAAGTGCAACTCACTATTTCCAAGTTGTACTAGGAGAATAGAGAATTGAGAAATAATTTAGTGGAAAAGACTGTCGAAACAACAACATCGCAGAGTCGAGAAGGGAATGCGAATTTGCTCAAGAAACAGCTCAGAGAAGCACAGTATGTGATCATTCAGCTACCTGAGGAACAAAGGATGTCAGAGGAGAGAATCACGGAGCACTTCAAAGAATGTGGATCGACCATGGAAAACGTCTGCATGGCTCTTGCCAGTGCTCAAACGAAGCTAAAAGGGAACGCGGTCTTATGAAGACAGGTGAAAAATATGAAAAGGAAAAACTAGTCTCTTAGGAAAATTCTTAGAGTATCAAGATTGCAAGTGAGGCCAAATACATGAATGACCTGACCCCATTTTTGTCTTTTTGAACGTGGCACAAAATTCCGCTCCCCTCGTGCCCTGTTTCCCATCGAGAAACAAGGAATCTGACGGGTACTCGCGCGGTGGATATATGTCATGCAGTTGCCATAAACCCACCTGTCGAGAAGGAAAAGTGTAGGCGGAATGCATAACAGTTTTGAAGGAGATGTGTATCCCCCCGGCCGTCGTCTCCATATGGAAATCGTGAGAGACAACCCACAGTCCTATGTCATACCAACTTGCCACATGCATACTATAGCAAGTGATTGCGCGGCAGCAACCAAAGCTCATTACACTTGGTGGTAGAATTCGGACAATGTGCTCAATCATTCGGGTGAACACTCAAATGAGAAACACTGGCACATCACTTCCTAATTATTGAATCTTACTGATGACTGAATGATCATGATAAAAACGTCGGTTATGACATGATTGGGTGCAGTTGGGTTTCCATTCTTAGTAATTTCTATCTAAAAGGTCATCTGGAAGGGAATAATCGGAACCGAAATTCTAGCAGTAGTAGTTTGGAGCATGGAATCCCAAGGGGTGCAGTGCTTTCTATATATTGCATATTTTCAATGTAAGCCAATTTGGTTGGAAAAGTAGTGTATATAGTATACTATTGAATGTAATTTTCGAAGTCGATTGAAATATAATGCCAAAGTCCCGAGGCTTTGATGAAAAGATTCTAATGGTGGTGGTTTGATGTATTGTGATCTCTTATATGTTTGTAATTCTTGTTTTCTGTATATACATGTCTTTACTCTGTTTAAATTGGAACGTTTAATAAGTCTACAATTCATTGTCCAGTGCTTCAGACTTCGCCATTTAAACTTCTGTGTTTTCTTCTAAGTGATTTAGAATTCATCCTCAATGGTTCTCTGAGTTTCTTTATGTACTCTTTCTTTCGCCACACACAACAACATTTGAACTGAAATACCATTGCCTGCTTAGCCTTTATCCTCTCAAAGTTTTAGTTACCAAGTCATTTATTTCTCTTGCTTTCTGGAATTTGAATCCATGGCCCAAGGTTCTGTATTTCCTTACCAGCAGAACTATAAACATTCCACAAACACAATAAACTTAGCTGACGATTCAAAGTCATTATCTTTTAGAGACTCAATCTCAAAGAGAGCCCTCTCTAGGTCTAAAAGGCTAGTTTTTGGTCTTAAAGTTAGTATGTAGGTTACCTTTGTCATTTTTTTTCTCATCCAAACAAATTTACAAAGAGGTAACAGAAAGTACATTTGCAACTGATACATTGGTATGTTTCACCTCTACTAAGGGCATCTCAGGAAATAGATTTATGGAATTATTAGCATGCCCTTCTCGGGCATAGCCAAATATTATTGTATTCCATGAGACTACATTATTTTGAGGGATATTTTCCAACACACAATGTAAAACTTGTTAGAAAAATAGGACCGCAGAGCAATAAAATAAAACAAATGCATAAACAAAAACACAGAAGACACACAATACAAGAGAGACACAGATTTACGTGGTTCACCCAGTGTGGGCTACGTCTACCAGAGAAATTTCCAAGTCCTTCCTTTATTATTATCCAGCAAAATGAAGGGATAAAACCTACAGAAAAACTCGCTGTAACTTCCTCTTCTTTCTCTCACAGTCTCCTCTCTCAGAATACAATATTCACCCTCGTACATAGCCGCAATACATTTCCCTCATAAAAGAGGGTTGCCTTCTAGGGCAAAAAACCCTAACATAATCTCTACCGTTAGA
>ML776918.1:755725-768423 GCA_009831015.1 Picea engelmannii | reverse complement strand
AAAACCCTAACATAATCTCTACCGTTAGATCTGCGACCTTATAATGAACGGTCCAGATTTACAATGAAATTACAATATACTTTTACAAGGCAATTTTTGCTTCGGGGGCTTCGCCCCCAAACCCCCATCGGGGGACGCTGCCCTCGAACCCCCGCTGGGGGCCCGCTTGCCCCCAGACCCCCCAGCCGGGGGGATGGACCCCCCGGACCCCGCAGAGGGGGTACCCCCCCTCTACACTCCCCCACGTGGAAGAGTGTACATACTTCTGGGGTGTAAATACTTCATGGGGTATAAACACAGCTGAAAGAAAGGACCTCTAAATCAGGAAGATAATCAGGCTCCACAACCAACAAAACTTATGTTCCTTGAGTTTATTATACATTTCTCTAGAGTGCTACCCACAAAGGAAATCTATTTCTAATAACATAGTTATGTATTTTCTTACTAGATTGCAGAGCCTCCAAGGCTACACAAGCTAAGAGATAAGATACATACGATACTTTTTTTAACAATGGGTGTATAACAATGCCACAAAGGATCTTGCTTGTAACTGGAAAGTGAATGTGGAGATCAAATAGTTTCTTTAATTGATCCATGAAGGAACTTGTTTCATGTTTTCCGTATCAAATTTCTCTTAATTGGATCTTCAACTTGTTGATCTAGTTTTTTGGAGAAGTTTCTTCTAATTGTAGCAATAGAAACAACATTCTCTTACATCCTAGTGTTGGAAGGCAGGTGAACTCTTAATTGGTGTAAAAGTATTAAAATAAAATGGACACAAATTTAAGATTTGATGTCAAAAAATGATGACCCAAATAATAAAAATAAAAGCAGGCCTGGAAAAAAAAAATTAACATATTTCCCTCTTGACCCAGATATTTTAAGCACATATAGATTTTCTCTTATATACCCCTCCCCCCCCATGTGTTTAATAGATCCAAGGTTAAGATGGATCTATGCTAGTTTATTTTTAGTTCACAAATTCATTCCACTAATTTGTACTCCAATGCACCACTTGATGTATCTTTATGTCTAGTGTTGTAATATAATGTGCATGTTTTAAAAAAGGAGGAAACAAATATCGAGTATAATGGATCACTTAATTTCTTTCAGAAAAGGCCATTAACCTACAATGTAATATTTTTCAACAAATGTTAACAAAACAATGTTATTCTCTCTTATGGGATTGCAAAATTGTATCCTCACATGTCCAATTCATCAGTATATATATCTATTGATCTATTGGTTTCATTTTTCATATTTTTTCTATATAAATCTATGTTTTATTGAAACAAATTTAAGTTTCCAAATCTAGAAATTTTATCCTGAAAATTTTATATTAGTAGTCTAGGATATCGAGTCAATTGTTTAGTATTCTTGAAAAGTTGGGGATTTATTTCTATATAAATGGTTTTGAAATTTTCATTTATTTCTTATGGTTGTAGGCATCAATCTCCAAATAAAACTAGGCTCCTGATTCACTAAGACAAGCTAATTGTTAACTTTTTACATGATCAAGGTTTCTGACCCCAAGATGCAAGATATGATATCCTTTAAGGTGGTAGGTAGAGGAAATTTTGCCCGCACCTCACAAAGGGAATTATATGATGTAAATAAGGAATGAAACTCATGGAGGCAAATCCACTACTTCAAACATTACACTCACAACACATCATGTAGGCTTGTAGATAATAACATACTAAACACGAAGGTTACATGATAGTAAAGAAGTCTTGTAATACCCCAAGGACGAGCCCCTGTTAAATTGTAATGATGTTTAATGAATTTTATAGGTTGGTGAGACAAGTGTTTATAAGATGGGATTATTATGTGTTTATTAGGCCGGAGAGCCTAGATGCTAAGGTCAGTGAGATTATTTTTGTATATGTAATTATGCAGATCATTAATAAAAATACATTGTTGTGTGTAGACCAACCACGAAGAAAGAGTTATGGGGGACTCATCTCCACTAGGAAGGGAAAGGGAAGGGGGTTGAGAGGCTAGGGAAAAAGGGATAAGCTAGAGGGCTTATTGCCAAGGGAATAATATAATATATTTTCCTAAAAGACTAAGGTTTGGGGAAATAAAACCCATTATCCTAAGTTCCTTTGGGGAAAGGAACGAACTCCAAGTGGAGAGGAATGAGCTCCCAAGAGAGCCATGTGTCAACCTAGGTGCATGTAGTTTTATGGGGGTAAATTTGTTGTTGTGGGGGTTCACTCACCATTCTTGCCATCCTTTGACCCATTCCCTCAACTGAGCAGGCAGGAAGTCAGCCATTTTCCACCATTGTTGAACCCTCTTCCATCGTGAACCTCGGTAACTTGCACGCACTGGTATTTTTTTTTATCCCGTACCCTGCCTTACCCAATTTTGCTACTGTGCTTACTCATTTGACTTAGGAGTTGGATAGAAGAAGTAGGTTGTCAATCCTGTGGTATTGAAGAGGCGGGTTGTCAGGCCCATGGATTGAAGAAGAAGGTTGTCATGCATGTGAGAAACTCTCTCTATGTGAGAGAGATTGTTGGGGAAGTGATTTCTCCTGGAGGGAGTCCAACAGCAGCTACAAAGCTATGATAATTCATGATCCGACCTATTCTTGAAGCCCTGGAAGGGAAGTGGAGCAGTCGATGGACTGTGGAACAATGAAGGTGTATATTCTCGGAGTGGGACAGACAAGTGGGGAATGAGAGTCTATAAATGGTGGGCGTAAGTAGGCTCCTTGGAGGGAATCCTTCCTATTGCATTGTCCATCTTTTAGTAGTCTCATCCTAGCCTAGTATTTCCTTTACCCTGGGTGGAGTTTAGTCCTAGCTTGAGGGTGACCCATTTTTGATGGATTGGAGTAGTGTGGTCTAAGGTTGGGAGGTTCATGGAAGGTTTGCACGTAGTTGGTGGTATTCTCATAAAAATATAAGTACCAATTCTATGTTAATTTTACATGTTGTGTTCAAGTACATGTCTGAAGTTTATCAAAATTTCCTGTGTTTATTGCATGTATGTGTTTATTGTCACTTCCACATGAATATATGTATGAGTAGAATGTCTATATCTGTTAAATTTTAATTATATCTATTTATATGTGTGTGTGTGTGTATGTATGTATATCATAGTTTGAACAAAGTAGAGATTTTTGGTAGCATGCCTCGTCCTTGGGATGGCTGGGTACATTACAATCTTGTATCAAAGCCCATCTTTCGACACTGAGCCTGAATTGGGTTGTATAAGTGATTTTTGAAGAAAACGTTTCAAAGAATTAAAATTACAAAGTGCCAGGAGGGCACTAAGGGAACACCTTGGCTGTGTTCATAAGAACATGAGGTATAATAGCTTGATAAACCATGAAAATCGTGGTATTGGGCCACAAAGTTTAAATTTGGGTTGTTGGATATGTTCAGAAGAAGACAGATCCCTCACAACCATTATATCTAGAGAAGGTGCACGATAGTTAATTGTCAAAGTTCTTCAAACTTCGTTACTTCGGTGAGTTTTTAAATTTTTGTTGAGAAAGGAGCTGGAGCATGAAACTACAAAGTCCCAAAGTGACTCTCAACCATAGATCATTCGGGAGGAGGAGAACCATTGGATTTCCCAAGTGGCTCGACGGTTTTGAAAATATGTCGATGAGAAGAAATCGATGAAGTCCCAAATCTACAAGAAGCATTTGTTTGGCATTCGACAGTTTTGAAAAAGTGTCGATGAGAAGAAATTGTCAAAGTCCCGAATCTATGGGAAGAATTTTTTCGGCAGTCAACAGTTCGAAAGTTCTATAGTTTTGAAAATATGTCGATGATAAGAAATCACTGAAGTCCCGAAGCTACGAGAAGCATGTGTTCGACAGTCGACAGTTTGACAATTCAACAGTTTTGAAAATGTTTCGATGAGAAGAAATCTCTGAAGTCCCGAAGCTACATGAATCATTTGTTCGACAATCGATAGTTCGACAGTTTTGAAAAAGTGTCGATGAGAAGAAATTGCCAAAGTCCCGAAGCGTCAGATATGACATGGCATGATGGTGTCACCTAGGGTGATGTGGACCTACCCTAAGTTTTCCACGTGTCACTTGTTTTTGTTCTTTTTCAAATCCCTTAGTACCAATTGGGACCTGACACATGTCACTCGACAGTGGGGCCACATGTCACCACCTTGATTGATTACAATTGTACTAAGTGGACCCCAGGAGGTTAAGAAGTTTAGGCATTTTGCATTCAGAGTAAAATTGTTGGAAGAAATTCCATATCTCTGAAGTCCCATAGTCTCGAAGTCCTGAAGTTCTGAAGTCAAAAAGCACCGAAGTGATGTGGCTTGATGACATCACATGGGGTGACGTGGGTAGACAAGATTTGTGCCACTTGTAAGTTTGTTTTGTGCTTTTAAAAGACTAATTTTTCCATTTAGAAATTGACACATGTCACCCCTCGGATTGGGCCATGTGTCTTCTTCTAGTGTTCTGCCACGTGGTGCCAGATCTTGCAGTCTGGAGACTTGGCACTCTGGAGGAACTTGGTCAAGAGTTGTTAAGTATGAAGACTCATGAAGCTCTAAAGAGCAGATTAAATCCTCACCGTTTACCAAGAGAGGACACGTGGTAGTAGATCCTGTGGTACGGAGACTTGGTACTCCAGAGGAATTGTGTTGCTAGTTGATTGAATCAAGAAATCCCTGAGGCTGGAGTTAATCTTGATCGTTGATCAGGAGATGCCACATGGAGGAAGGAAAGGGTCTCCAGTAATTCTTCACTCTGAGAGATCTGTGAAGAATTGCTTTGGAAATCCCCAAATCCAGAGTTTCATAGTAAATCTCAGTCGTTGGATGTTGGGAAGTCATGGAGAATTGATCCACCATCCTTCGTGAGTTCACCAATTCAGTGCTCTAGGGCATTTGAAATTTTGGACTTGTGAAAACCTCCAAATCCCGAAGTGTCATAGATATGAAGTGTCGAAGCACGAGGTATGACGTGGCATGATGATGTCCCCAAAGGTGATGTGGACCTCCCCTATACATGCCATGTGCCAGTCAGAATTGTACTTTTATCAATCTTGTTGGACCAATTAGAAGCCCGACATGTGGGGGATATCTGTCATCATCTTATATGATTACAACACTATCACGTGGGCCCCATAAAGTTAAAAGTCTTGGGCCTTTGGTGTTCAGAAGAAATGAGAGAAAAAGGTGTGAAATTATCTGAAGCCAGAAGCTCTGAAGCACTAAATTTCTGGATAAGTTCCTATCATCCTAGCCCTTGGTCACAGCCCGTGGTCACATAAATTTAGGGGCCGAAGAAAAAGGGGCTAGCGCCCGAAATTTTGTTTTAAGAACAGAGAAGGGATTAGAGAAGGAGTCCGTGGTTTTTTCTTTTTAATTTGTACAGAGCTACACCTAAAGAAGTAAGGAAGGCATGTAAACATGAAGAAGGGATCCAACATAGATCCAAGATACAATTCAACTTTGAGTTGGAAGAATCCATATACAGGGATTGCATCACTGAAAAGACAAATTGTACAAGTTTCCATAAATTCCTGCTCAAAACTCAGAATGGAGCATGGAAACATGCATTGGAAAGGTCCTGAATAGTAGAAGATAAGTGTTCACCCAGAAATTGGATTTGAAAAGTCAATTTCTTAGGAAATTAGCAGAAAAGAAGTTTGATATATATTAAAGAATCAGAATGGTTCATGTTTTCATGAAAGTAGTGAGAACAGTTAGCCTGACAAAGTTCCCTTGGATGCACATTTTTTGCAGAATTAATAGTTTTCAGATCAGAATCAACATCGAGTGCAGAGTGATGGATGATACATAGATAGTCTACAATCAAGAAGATAAGATCAGAGGGATGGATGTCCAGTTGGGTATGGAAGGAACCAACTCCAATGGACATGGAGGAGGAAAGGAGGAAGACATAAATCTGGTTGAGACCCTCAAAAAATTGTAGACATATGTCTATAGCCACAAGGATAATAATGAGAGGCTTACGAAGTCCAAGGAACAATAGGAAGACTTCAAAATGAAGTTAATGAAAATCCTAGACATAATTGAAAAGAATTTGGATAAGGAGAGTGGCTCCAGCAAATTAGGAAGCCACGGGACCCCTCAGGGAAAAGGAGGATCAAGGAGTGATAGAAGATATCACCATCACTCCCAAAGGCATTCCAACAGGAGAGAACATAGTATCTCAATTCCATCCCCTATCAGGAAGCATAAGGGGTCTGGGGTGGATGAATTGAAAGGAGAAATGAACAAGATCAAACCTTCTACTTTTGAGGGAGAGCACAAGAAAGATGAAGATGTTGAGACATGGTTTTTGGGCATGAGAAAATATTTCCAACTGCATAATTATTCTTCTCGTGCGGATGGAAGAATTGATATCTATCAGCTAAAAGGAAATTCATCCATGTGGTGGGATCAGCTTGTGCAATAAAAACACATAGAGAAAATAATGTTACATGGAAGGAATTCAAGAAGAATTTTGAGAAGAAATACCTTACCAAGAGGTATTATGACAAAAAGATGAAAGAGTTCTTTGAACTCAAACTGGGCAGCATGACCATTGATGAGTATGAAAGGAGATTTTTAGAATTGTTGAAGTATGTCTCATTCATCAAGGATGAGACCGTTAAGATTCATAGGTATTTGAGTGGGTTTCCATCTTTCATCAATGATAAGATTAAATATGATGATCCCAAGAATTTGGAGGAAACCATAAGGAGAGTCAAGTGCTTATAATATTAGCATAAGGGAAATCCTACTTTCCAAAGATCTTGGTAAGACAAGAAGAATTTTAAGAGGGAATAGAGGCAGAAGGGCAACGACCCACCATTTTTCAGAAACAGTGCTCAAGGACAACCATCTTTTAGAGAGCACAAAATGGCTAAGGTAGGTGGGAAAAGGCAAAGGAAGGAACCCATTCAATGTTGGGGTTGTAAAGGAGACCATAAGTATAGATATTTTCCTCACAAAGTGACAAAGTGAGAGTTTTCCACAATGTACAAAAATCATAAATAGTGGAGGACATGGGCAGAAGTGTACCAAGGATCTATGTATCCCTGGAAAACAAGCAAGAAGAGTTTCAATCACACATGATTGAAGTAGTAGGTATGATCAATAACCATGCCTTTACTATTTTAATAGATTCATGATCTAGTCATAGATATATAGATCCTAAGGTAGTGGAAAGATTATTTTTTCCAAGAAGGAAGCGTGAGAAACATTGGCTGGTACAGTTGGCTACATGAGCCAAGAGAATATTTGTTGAGCTAGTTAAATCATGTCCAGTGGACATGAATGGGCTAAGTACCAAGGCAGATTTGAACATCCTGCCATTGGGTTCATATGACTGTCTAATTGGTATGGATTGGTTGGACCAACACCATGTTGTATTAGACTGTCATAAAACTGAATTTGCTTTCCTAGATGAGGAAGGGAACCCAAGAACAGTCCAAGGAATTCCTAGGGAAGTTACTATATAAGATATCTCAACAATCCAGTTGAAGAAGTGTTACAAGAAGGGATGCCAAATATTTGCAGCCCATATGGAGGAAGCACCTAAGGATAAGGTGCTAAATATGGAGGATCAGTCAGTCCTGAAAGATTTTGAGGATGTGTTTAAGGAGATACCAGGACTTCCCCCAAAGAGAGATATTTATTTCTTTATAAACTTGATGCCGGGAGAAACTCCAGTATCCAAGACTCCCTAAAGATTGAGTAGACCAGAGATGAAGGAACTACAAATGAAGCTTGAAGAAATTTTGAAGGGGTATATACGCCCAAATGTGCCACCTTGGGGTGCCCCAATCTTATTTGTGAATAAGAAAGATGGGACATTGAGACTGTGTATTGACTTCAGAAAAGTGAACAAGGTAACTATAAAGAACAAGTATCATTTTCCAAGGATTGACGATCTCTTTGATCAATTAAAGGATGCAAGCATATTTTCAAAGATTGATCTCAGATTTGGTTACCATTGGGTAAGGATCAGAGATGAATACATCAGTAATAATTCCTTTAGGACAAGGTATGGTCATTACGAGTTCATGGTGGTGCCATTGGGTTATCAAATGCACCAGCTATTTTCATGTGCTTAATGAATGGTGTTTTCCGGGAATATTTAGACAAGTTTTCCATTGTATTTTTGGATGACATCCTTATATATTCCAAGTCAGAAGAAGAATATGAACACCATTTGAGGATGGTGTTACAAGTGTTAAGAGAGCACCATTTGTATGCCAAATTGAGCAAGTGCTCATTTTATCAAAACCGAATTCACTATTTGGGGCATATCATATCCGAAGAAGGGATAACAGTGGACCCTGAAAAGATTGAGGCCATTAAAGGGTGGAAAACACCTAAGAATGTGATATAATTAAGATCCTTCATGGGTCTAACAGGATACTACAGAAGATTCATTGCAGGGCTTTTGAGAATTGCTCACCCAATCACTTATTTGCAAAGGAAGGGGGTGAAGTTTTTGTGGGGAACAAAATGTGAAAAGAGCTTCCATCAATTGAAGCAATTGTTGACCAGTGCTCCAATTCTAAGGATTGCTGATCTGAATGAAGATTTCATGGTTTGCACAGTGATGAAAATGGGTACTTGATACTGAGAGGGGGGGGTGAATCAGTGTCACAAAACTTTGAACATTTTTCCACTTTTCACAAATTAATTGAACAAGAAATATTTATTTCATTTTCTCAATCAATATATATATAAGAATAAATATTTTATTTATTAAATAACTTGAATGAATACATAAGATCAATCTTTAAATATCATCTTCATACAATTATGAGAGACCCAACTCTCTATTACAAGACCTAGCTTGTAGTTCTCATATCCAACTGAGAAATGAGGAATCCAATCCTCATAACAAGTCCCATCTTGTTTATCTCATATCCAACTGAGATGTGAGGAATCCAATCCTCATACAAGACCCAACTTGTAAACAGGCACCAACCTGATAGACTGAACTTTCTTTCAATCCATTATATATAAATATATATACTTCAACAAATTCAACTACACTTCTTCTCACCATTATTTCTTGTTTATATAGTCTTCCAACTGGTGTGAGTTTGAAGCATTGTGTCTTTTGATATTTGAACCATTGTACCTTTTCATTTAAAATGATAATCTTAAACTTTAATTAATATCATTTTTCCTTTTTATTCTTTATTCACGTTTTCATGATTTAACTCTCTTTTAATCATGGTTGTGTATCGATTCATCTGTCCTCATGAGTTGATCACAGACATGGATCAACTAATTAGATCATACTCATGCTTTTGTTGCATTCTTGGTTCACCAACAGATCATATTCGATTATTTATCAATTCTCTGTATTGTTCTGGTGTAACTCTCTGTCGAATAAAATCTGTATGAGGCACTCCTTTCAAACCATTTTCATATGACCATAGGTGTAGAACCATGAGCTTATTATTTAATATTTAATATTTATTTTTCTTATTCCATATGACCATATGCAGTGACCAGGCGCTAGGCCAAATGATCGCTTGAGCTCTTATCAGAATCAATGGTCATGATTCAATCTCCCGATGAGATGGATGGCTGACAGAACTTCACCCTTCGAAACTTCAGGATTTCAACTTTTCAAGACTTCCGAATCAGATTTTCCGAACAGATCGGACAATTTACGTTTATTTTGCGGAAACTAATCAATCGTCATATTTGATTCTTACAAGGCTTAATCTGGCGACTGGGTCTTAATCAAGCATTGAGATGGATGGCCACAGATTACTTCGGGACTTCGGCTATTATACTTACATTATCCTTTCACTGCATTTTTTATCAATGGTTGAGAATGCAGCTGAAGTATTCTATAGATCAGATGACTCATGTCCACTTTGGGACTTTGACATTCAAGACTTTGGAGGTTTCGAATAGATGTCGCTCCATTTTCCTCCAGAGTGATCACCTGCTGTGGTAAGTCATACTACAGTGGAGACTGCTTGCTGTCGGTTAACATTTTCGCTTACACTATCCTTCCACTATTGTATATCGACGAATGAGAATGATCCCGAAGTGATCTTCAGATCGAAAAAATCGTGTCCACTTTGGGATTTCGTCCTTCAGGACTTCAAATCTTTTGTTGTTTTCTAGTGGTGAAAACTCCCGAAGTAAAACTCTCGGAGTGACGTAACTTGCTTATGTCACTTGATAGCATGTCACGAGCCGCATAGTTACCACGTGTCACTCTGATTATTTATTTTCACGTACCTTAAATGCCAATTTCAACTTGACACTTGTCATTATCTGATTGTGCCATGTGTCCTCGCTTACATGGTTTGTCAACGTGGTCTATTATTTGTCCTTGCTGACATGGTTTGTTGATGTAGATATCTAACACTTCCTTGCTAATGTGGTCTTCCATATTTCCTCTTGAATCAGACGATTGAGGCTTACTTCAGATGATCCAGTGGTCGAGAGTTTATTTCGGCTCTCCAGGTCTCTGGACTTCAGGAATTTCAAATCTCAAACTAAATTCTTGAAATGAGAATTTTCCAGAGCATAACCTCCTCACATCTTTAGACCCGAAACGAATGATGGTCATTTGATCAGGATCTTAGATCAATGACTCGATCTTGTCTACGATGCAACTTTTCCTTGGATTAAATCCAACGACTCTCCATCTTCGCTTATCCTATCTTTCCTTTTAGGTTGATCTGATGGCTGACGAAAATTCGGTTGATCGAGATCTCAGATCTTAGCCCTTGCTTATCTTTTCCTTCCACTTAAGGTGACCCAACGAATGATGGATATTTGGGTGATCGAGATCTCATATCTCAGCCCTTTCTTATCCTATCCTTCCACTTACTTTTAATTCAACGGTTGATGGCATTTCGAATAAACGAGATCATAGATATTTCTTCTTATCCTATCCTTCCACTCAAAAGTGATCCAATGGTCGATGTGGACTCTTCAAAGAAGATTAATGGTCGACGATGATTGCGGAACCACAATTTGCGAGTGATTTAACTCGACACCCAAACTCCACAATTGAAGTTGTGCGTTGTTCGTGAGTCAACCATAGTCATTGATCTTTGAAGCTATAAGATCTGACGGTCCTGACTGATTGTAGGATTGGAAATAGCACGATGTTTAATACTTATTACGATCTCTGC
The DNA here is from genome assembly GCA_009831015.1 of Picea engelmannii. NCBI lineage: Eukaryota > Viridiplantae > Streptophyta > Pinopsida > Pinales > Pinaceae > Picea > Picea engelmannii. The sequence goes on along the minus strand of ML776918.1, from coordinate 757,288 downwards.
AATCTATCCCTGTCGTTGATCTAGCTTTCATATATGACGGTCACGATTCTCCAACAGTACTCAAGCCCACGGTCACTCATATGATCGATGTCTATTATATGAGATGATCAACACTGTAAATTTCTTGATTGGACGATTGTTGAGGCTTCTAACCTTTCCTTTTTCATTGGTCGACTTCTCAGTCTTTCCATCGATCGAGCGACATTTCTAGAATGTGCTCTTCATTTGCTAACTCTCCTGAGCTTTAACAATTGTTTGTGCATTATTTTATGCACTGATAGTCAATCACTAATTATCCTGAGATTTGATTATAGGAACATTTTTGATCCTATCGTGATCAACAATAATCATGAATTTCTTTCATCCTTAAGGTGATGTTCTTCTGTCAATTTTTAGTATACTTTTCCTTGTGATATTAACCTTGTTGCTCTGCTTATTGTTTGACATTATCTTTCCATCATTGACCCTTCATAACACCTGGAAATACATTATTGTCCATCTTGACACTAATGCCAACTATTTAATTGATCATGATTGATTCATGTTTCCATCATAACAACTTATCATGATTATTGACATCAATGACAACGTATGAATGACAATATGTCCAATAATATCCCCCTTTGTCATTGAGGGAAACACACTAACTTCATACACAAACTCCACCTGTGATGATTCTTCTCCCCTCTAAAGTTACTCTCGCCCTTTGACATCAATGGAAAAGGGTTTCTCCCCTTATGATCAACCTCTGTTTTTCTACATTTTGTTGACCAAAATATGAGCTTAGGTAACTCCCCTTGGAATCATGTTTTGTCTGCCATAACTGAATGACTCCCCCTATCAATATGCTCTCTCTCTTCTTCTGACTACTCTCCCCCTTTGTTTCTGAAAGGGTAGCTCTTCCTGACAAGGTCTCTTCCTCTGTTAATTTACTAACTTCTTATCTTAGTTTTGTTGATTAAGGTTGGTTGTCATTGATGTCAACCCTTGAAGAAAGACCCGTAGCACAAAGGTTTGGGTAATGGACCCAATAGTGTTTGATGTAAATATGTCTCATTATTTTTTTTGTCATGGTTGATAAGAAGTAAATATGGATGAACTCCAAAGTGGTCCCCTTATGGTGAAAGCCCTCACAGGAAGACGCTTTGTGGAGTAAGAGAACCCATGCTTAATTGTGGAATAATGAGATGAAGGAAAATGAATTTGTCAGGGAAAATATCCTAGATGGATATTTCTTGTCATGTCATTTCCGGTGGTATGTGGAACGTCACATAATTCCTCACGGTTAGAGAGTTATGGCCATGATAAGTTGGAAACCCCAGGTTTGGGTAATGGACCCAAGTTTGTTTGATGGGTAACGATATGAGTTATGATATATTTTCAGATAATACTATTCTATATGTATAGTACATGTCATTACATTTCTGGTGGTATGTAGAACGTCACATAACTCCTCACGGTTTGAGAGTTATGGCCTTACAAAGTTGGATGACCCTCATATGTCATCTAGAAGCCCCAAAAGGTCAAAGTAATCAAAGTGGTTTAAGAGATTTTAAAAGGTAA
>ML776918.1:739962-754514 GCA_009831015.1 Picea engelmannii | reverse complement strand
TTGTTTATGGTACAGGTTGATTACAGGTTGATGCATGGTTGATGCATGGTTCAGATTTATTGGTACAGGTTTATAGCGGTATATCTCACAGTGATAGTATGACAGTGGTTCTATCATTCTACCTCTACTTCAGGGTGGCAGGACGGGGCAAGGACAGGTGGTTGTAGCCACCTTCCGGTTGTAGCCGGAGAACATTGGGGGTTGTAGCCTCCTTCTGGTTGTAGCCAGAGATTTGGGAAGTTGGAGCTTCCCTCAGGTTGTAGCCTGAGAAACTAGGGGCTTGGAGCCTCTTTCCAATTGCAGCTGGAAAAAAAAGGAAGTTGGTGCTTCCAATGAATGTAATTCTTCAATACATATAAGAAAAATCATTCTGTGGTTTTCTCCCGATTTGGGTTTCCACGTAAAACACTAGTGTACTGTGTATGTGTGTGATTGTTTAATTATTACTGCTCATTATTGGATAATAATTCTACATTGATATAACATTTGAAGAAAAGGATTATAATTACATTATTACTTATTCACCCCCCCTCTCAGTAATCCAACAAGTTTATTGGGATTTTTGTGTTTAAATAAGTAGTCTTATTGATACAAATTTTGTAGTGATCAAGTATTTTTCAAAACTTAATCTAATTACTTTCTTATTCAATAATCAAAATACTCTTCCTGAGTTTTTACTAACTTTCCTTTGTCAAATAGAAAAAGAGTATGAATCTTACTGATTTTTTTCATAGGCTTCTTATTCGTTTTTGATATTTCACAGGAATATCAATTGAGAAATTATACCAATTGATTTAAATACCAATTTTGTTATCAATTGATCTTTGTTGAATGATACTCCTTGAACTTCTCCGCTACCTTTATTTATTTATTTTCTTGTATTCTACAATTAACCCTACCAATGATTTTTCTTTTGACCACTAATCCATAGATAGTCAAGATTTTCAATATGTTAATTTAAAAACTCTTTGGCATAATCCTTTGGTTTTTCAAAAACCAATTTAAACTTCTTTTTGTATTTTCTTTCTTTTGCTAACAACTTATGACATCATCAAAATTTGATATTGTCCCATATTCTTTTATAGGTACTTCCTTTCCTTGAGATTGATTTATGTCATATTGAATTTCACATTTTTTATTAGGACTTTTACCCATCATGTTCTTATTATTATTTTCTTCATTTTCAGGTGTAATTGTTAGCACCAATTCTTGCAAGCGAGGCATTTCTCTCCTATTTCAGGCCCTTGGTGTAAAATGCGAAGAAACGGGGTTTAAAAACTTGTCAAATGCATTTTATTCAAAGGCCGTAGTCATGAGGGCCCAAGCATAGCACGCATAAAATCTTCATTTCGAGCTTAAAATGATAGCAGATGGGTGATCAAGTATTCAATGGCAAGGATCTATCATCAAGGCATATCGACGGACATTGGGTAAACCAGGACCATGAAGTTTCCCATAGTTTAACACAGTGCAGAGGCCTGAGACAAAGCCCACATATTCCACGAAATGATCGTGGTCATCCGATCCAGTCAAGACACGTGGCGTGCAATTAAGTCCAGTCGCCATTTCGACTATCGGGACTTTGAAAGACAGGGGGTCGCTCCTCCCTTGCATCTGAAATCGTCGAAAAGAGAAATGCGAAAAGCACCTTTGAAGATAGGCTCGTTTTGGCATTTCGGCTACCAGGACTTTGAAATACAGGGAGTCACTCCTCCACTGCATCTGGAATCGACGAAACATGAAATGTAAAAGCCCCCAGGAGTTGGGCCCATGGTCCTAGTGCCCGGTCACAAGGTAGCATGGCTAAAAGTGGGGGTCGGTTGAGTTTAAGCACTCGTTGAGCAACGAGCAATCGTGGTCATTTGAAGAAAGAAGCAAGGTCGTTTGATACCGGGGACAGGTGGCAGCTAGTCGGTATTTTAGGAGTATGATGTCGAAGATTTCGAGAGAAAAGGAACGAGAACTCCCAGTGGGAGAATCCCTGAAATACATTAAAGTTCATCGTGACCGTCCATATTAAATCAAATCCGACCATTGATTGTGGATTAGCCATTTGGGCATTTTGGCTACCGGAAGTCTGAAGGACAAGGGGTAGGCTCCTTGCCATCCCAAATCATGAAATGTGAAAGAGCCTTTAGTGTTGGGCCCATGATCCAAGCGCCAGGGTTGTATGGAGTATGGTCAAAGAAAGTGAGCACGCAGGGCCAGGGTTCTTCAATGGCAAAATGATCGTGGTTGTCAGTTTTTAAATTTGATCCTGGAAGGTCATTTTGCGAGTTTGGGCACCAGGAAATTTGAAGGCAGGGGAAGTAGAAATCCCCGAAAGAAAAAATGTTGAAACACCCTTAGAGAGAGGCGTCGGTTCATGGCCCTAGGTTACATTGATGGAGGTGCTAGAAGAAAGGGAGGCTAGCCTCCGAGCCTTAGAGAGCAGGAATGTGGCTTTCTCCTGAGCATATCATCTCAGCCACTCCCTAGGGAAGCAGTTAATGAAAATCAAGCAGGTAGATGAAACCTCAGCTCGAGCCATGAATGGAAGGTATGGGAGGCTTGGAGCAATCAGCCCATGGTACCCTTGTGTGCAACCCCTCCTGCAAGAGCCATGCTGAGTTAAGGTGGCATCTAATGAAGGAGTTTCATCCAGGTTTGACTAAAGAGATGCCATGCCCTAGAGGTTCGATCCCTCTTACTGCTAAGGTGGAAAATTTCTCTGAGTATATATACTCAGTCAGGGATGATTTTAGGGGCTAAATTTCTCTCATGGGCTAATTTTCCATGTTTTTCCCAAAAATGAGATTTGTTATTTGAAAAATGATTCGCCCAAATTCTATAGGATAAAATTATTTTACCTTAAGAATCGCCAAAAATTTATAAAAACTATATAAAATACTTAGAAATTTGAATATTAAAAAAAAAAACATTGCCAAACATTTATAGTTGACATATGAAGTACTAGTAATATTCGCCAAGGTTTCTACATTTTAAATTAAATTTCCATCCTTAAAATCATCCCTGTACTCAGTTTTTGTATTTTTGTAAGGATGGATGGTAGAGCAGAGCTCCCGACTGTAATGTTTTAATGAAGCACTGGTTTTCCTAGTTATGTATATGCATGTGAAATTTCTTGTTTAATGAAAGGAAACTCTCTTTTCATCTGGTTTCTATCCCATGCTAAAAGAGTTCATGATTGACTGATTCACATGAATCGTTGTGACTGTGTTATGATAAAGGTTTTATTGTAACATTGTTATGTTCTTTAAGTGTTTCTGCAATTTGAATATAAGATGTTCTTGTGTTCAAGTTTTTCTTCTACGGGCTGTTAGAAGCTCGATGCCTACATCAGGCCTTCACATTTGCTCACAGAAGTCTTCCTCCTACTCACCCTTATTACAACTTACTATCTGAAGTTAAACCAAGACCTCGTCTACTTGTGCATGCCTGTCCTAGTCTCTGAGTTAGAACGATATTGTTCTGAGTTTACTTCCATTCATCACCCTTTACCAACAAATAGTGACATAAACTGATGGACTTCAGGGTTACTCATGTTGCAATCTAGGAGTGACTTCTGAAACCAACATTTCTGGCGCCGTTGTTGGGGACAAAGTTGAAAATTTTCCCTGGGATCGAACGACATCGAGCCTCTGATTATGAAGGTGCATTAGGTATCAGATCCCTACGATATTGCTACTATGCACCTAGCGACTCCATTGTGATGAATCCACTGTGGTGAACCTGTTGTTTTAGTTGTGGCTTCCAGAGGTAGACACACGCAGTCCCATCCACAACTGCCTCTAGCTACACCTGAGCTGATCCGGAGGTGATTATCAGAAAAGCAAAGGCCTCTGAAGGAGAAACTTCCACCATTGAACCAGGTAATTTTCCATCTCCTTTTGTAGAAACTCCATTTTCTTCTTCTCAGCTTCCTAGCATGCCTTTTTCTGAAGTTTCCCATTTCCTAAATTTCATAAGTGTTCCTGCTGATTTTTTCCCTCCTGGTCTAGGATTGGAAGGAGAAATCCTTGTCACTCTCCTCTCCCCTGAAGTTGTACCTTGGCATAGACCTACAACCATAGAATACTTCCCCACTCCTAGCTTTACAACCCCTCCTCTTATTACTGTTGCTGCTATTGGATAGAGAGAAGCATCTGCTGACTCAAGCCCTTTAGCCTTCTCTCTGAATCCCCCATTGTCCCCCTTCCACCTGGAAGCTCATTTCTAGTATCCCCTGTTCGAGCTCCTTCTCCTCCGAGTTCTCCTCCACCTAATATTCATGGATGCTTTTAGGGGCTAAATTTCGCTCATGGGCTTATTTTCCATGGTTTTTCCAAAAATGAGATTCGCTATTTTAAAAATGATTCACCCAAATTCTATAGGATAAAATTATTTTACCTTTAAAATCGCCAAAAGTTTATAAAAACTATATAAAATATTTCGAAATTTGAATATTTTTACAAAAATATCGCTAAACATTTATAGTTGACATATGAAGGATTAGTAAGATTCGCCAAGGTTTATACATTTTAAAATAAATTTCCATCCTTAAAATCATCCCTGCTAATATTCCTATGGCAGGAGAAAATCCCCCCATGACCAGAATGGAGGCTATAATAGCTTCTAGGTATGCTCCCCTTTTGTTACCTCAGCCTCTCAATGCCCTTCCAGCAGATGGCTACCTTAAGCAGCTGCCCAAGTTTACAAGCGAAGGGGACATAGCTGTAGAAGAACACCTTGAAGCCTTTTACATTTTTACAAATGATCATGTTATCATGCATGCAGATGTATGGATGAGGATTTTCATCCATATCCTTGAAGGTGAGGCTAGAAAGTGGTTTAGGGCCCTGCCTCCTGGATATATCGATGGGATTGAGGATTTGGATAATGCCTTTTTGAGACAGTGGGGAGACAAAAAGGACTTCATGTATTACATGACAGAGTTTGGGTCTTTGAAGAGAAAGGAAGGAGAGTATGTCTTTGACTTCTCCAAGAGATTCAATAAAATGTACAATAAGATCCCCGCTGAGATAAATCCCTCAGAAGCCTCTGCTAAAATCATTTATGCTAGGGCTTTTGATCCCGATTTCTGCCTCCTGTTGAGGGAAAGGAGAGCCACTACTCTGGCTCACATGCAGGATGTAATCGTGGAAGTAGAATCTAACATATTGGTTGTTGACCGACTCAGGAATAAGGCTGATAGAGACATATCTAGGAAAAGACCTGAATCCTCCCCATCTATTACCCCTCCCCTTCCCATTCAGACGGACGAGGTAACTAAAGTGATAAAATCACTTTTAGCTAGAATGGAAAGGTGGGAGTTAGAAGGGAGGCCCATGTACAGAAATCCCCAAAATACTGATAACAGAGGCTTCAGGAGGCCTAGTAACAATGTGCCACATGATTTGCCAAGGGAACAAAGGAGCAAAGATAGACATGATCATAGGATTCAAACCCCTCTCCAAAATAACCTAGTTTCTCATGAGGAAGGAGAGGAGATAGATGAGCTTGACCCTGAAATTCATTGTATTGAAGACAATTCCCCTTTTCCCCATTTGACTCAATCTGCATATGAATAATCCCTTATGAACATTCAAATCAATGAGTTGAGTAAAGGGGAAAAGGAAAACAAAAATCCTAAGAGATACCATCTCAGGTCAAAGAAGAAAGAAGGGAATTTTGATATCCATGATCATCCCCTCATAGCGGAAATGCCTGCTAAACCTGCAACAATCACTACTAAAGAAAAGAAAACTCAAAATACTTCGCCAACAGAAAAAGAACCTGTCTCTGAGGTAAGGGAAGCTCCTAAGCCTCTTTCCTCCTTTAGTTTTGAGGATGAAATTCAAAATATTAGAATTCCTGTACCCCTCTCAAAACTAGTTAAAAATGAAGATTTCAAAAGGTCCCTCTCCAAACTACTACAATCTTAGTCCCCCCAGACTTCCACAGACTTAGTAAATCTTCAATATGAAAATCCAGTAGTCGTCCTAGGTCCCATGGTAGAATACAAATATGATTCATCCCCTCCCTTCTACACATCCATGAACATACATGATAAGGTGCTGCATAATTTCCTCATGGATTCATGATCTTCCCACAACCTTATGTCCAAAATAGTCATGGAAGAATTGGGACTGGAAGTGACAAAGGATTATCAAGATTTTTACTCTTTTGATTCAAGGAGGGTGCGATGCCTTGGAGTGACTTGGTGGTCTCTTTATTTCAGATGCCAATGAAGAGTGTGGTCATGGACATTGTAGTAGTTGATGTTCCCCCCAAGTTCGACATGTTGTTGTCAAGATCTTGGATTAAAAACTTGGAGGAACATTACAGATGGATCTCACATATGCCACCATTCTAGTCTTTAGAGGGGAACACAAGAGGTTGTACAGAGAAGCTCAGCTAGAGTACATTGTTAGTGATGAAGCAAACCCCACCAATCATCCTATCTTTGCACTTGATACTGATTTGGGGTCTAGTTTATTGCAGCTCGTTGATAATCCTGAAGCCCCTTTTCAAATTAGAAAGAAGCCCAGATTTATTCATGAGATACCTCCTCCAACCACCTCTGTTTGGAAGATGTTCTTCGATGGAGCTTCTTCTAGAAAAGGAACTGGCGCTGGAGTGGTTTTTGTGTCGCCTTGTCAGGAAACCATATCCCTGTCATACAAGCTATAATTTGAAGCTACCAATAATGTGGTAGAATATGAATCTCTTGTTCTGGGTTTAAGGGCTGCAAGAGAAATGGGAATTGAGGGGCTAGAAGTGTTCGAAGATGCTGAGTTGATAATCCAACAAGTCAAAAATGCTTATTGGGCTAAGCATCTTCGGCTCAGGAGTTACAAAAATGAGGTGTGGGACCTGATTGATAATTTCTTTTCAGCTTTTAACATTTCTTTTATTCCAAGAGAGGAAAATACTTCGGTCGATTCCTTAGTTGTCTCATCTAGTCTGTTTAGGATCCCTCTGCCGCCTAAGATCAAATTTGATGTTGAGATAAGATATAGGCCATCTGTACCGGACAATATCAAGCATTGGAAGGTATTCGAAGATGATCTTGAAATCAAAAAAATTCTTCAGTCTGTCGATGAATTTTCTGCATTATACATTGATCAGGATCCTGATCTCGAAAGTCACCCTCACCCTGAGGTATTTTTAAACAAAGTTGCTAATCACCATATTATTCATCTTCCTAGCAATCACATTCTGAAGGGACTAGTCCCTTTAGAAAGACTGTTCGATGGGAATGATGTGGCAGTAAAGGGTAGGGTTTCAAATGAAGATGTTGATACAGCGGAGTGCAACATTGGCACACAGGAGGAGCCTAGGTTTGTCAAGTTGTCAAGCAGTTTGAACAAAGAGCAGAGGGCTGAATATACCAAGTTATTAAGAGAATTTGTGGATTTGTTTGCATGGACCTATGAAGACCTCAAGACATATGACACATCTTTCATTGAACACAAGATCCCACTGAAGGAAGAGGCTAAGCCATTTAGGCAGAAGCTAAGACAGATAAATCCCATGTTGTTTCCTGTCATGGAGAGAGAAGTGAATAAGTTGTTAGATGCCCAAATCATTGTCCCCTTGGGATATTCTGAGTGGGTGGCCAATTTGGTTCCGGTGAGGAAGAAAAGTGGAGAAATTAGGCTCTGTGTTGATTTTAGGAACCTGAATAGGAGCTCAAAGAAAGACAACTATCCCTTTCCCAACATGGAACACATATTGCAGAGGGTAACTGGTGCATCTAGGATATCCATGATTGATGGTTTTTCTGGCTATAATCAGATATTAGGCATGCCTGAGGATAGAGAAAAAATAGCCTTCACCACTCCTTGTGGCACATTCATGTATGCCAAAATACCTTTTGGATTAATGAATGCAGGAGAAACATTTTAGAAAGCCATGGACATAGCCTTCATCGGGGAGAAAGATCAGTTTGTGGTGATCTATCTGGATGACATCACAGTCTTCTCTAGGTCTGATAAAGAATATTGTTGTCACTTGAGGAAAGTTTTCTTGAAATGTCGGAGGTTTGGCCTTTCCTTAAATCCTAAGAAATCTTTGTTTGCTATGAAGGAGGGGAAGCTGTTAGGCCATATAGTATCAACAGAGGGAGTGAGAATTGATCCCAGCAGGGTAGAGGAAAATTAGACCCTGTCACTTCCCAGGTCTAGAAAGGAAGTCCTGGATTTTTTAGGGAAGATTAACTTTCTGAGGAGGTTCGTCTCAAATTTTGTTGAGTTGGTGAAACACATCACAACCATGCTCAGAAAGGGAAATGAAGTAAAATGGACTGCTGAACCCAGGGAATATTTTGTCCAAATAAAAAAGGCATTGATTGAGGTACCTGTGCTAATCAGTCCTGATTATTCCAAGGATTTCCTAGTTTTTTCTTTTTCTTCTTTTGATACAGTAGCAGCGGTCTTATTGCAGAAAAATGAGGAAGGGCGAGAGCAACCCATTTCCTTCTTCAGTAAGGCATTAAGAGATGCAAAAATTAGGTATGATATCATGGAGAAATAGGTCGATGCCTTGGTGAAATCTCTCAAAGCTTTCAGATTCTATGTCTTTCACTCAAGAGTGACTACATACATTCCTCCAGCCTCTGTGAAAGACATCCTTATACAACCTGACATAGATGGGAGAAGAGGTAAATGGATTGCCAAGATCATTGAGTTTGACCTGGAGATAAATCCCACCAAGTTGGTTAAAGGGCAGGGTTTAGCCAAGCTACTAGTTGAATCCAATTGCAAGGCCTTGGGGGTTAGCTTCATCAATGCTTGCTCAGAAAATCAGCAAGCTGAGTCATCCAACAAAAGCTCTCAGGGGGTCTTATAACTAGCAGAATGCACCTGGTACAAAGACATTTTGTACTTTCTGCAAGAGTTGAAGCCTCCTGATGGAATGGGAAAAATCAAGGTAAGAGATTTAAATCTCAAGGTCATCAGATATTGCCTTATTGACCAAGTCTTGTACTCGAGAGACCCTCTAGGGGTGTTTCTGAGGTGTCTGAACCCACAGGAAGCCCAGAAAGTTATGTTTGATTTCCATAGCAGCCTTTGTGGAGGGCATCATTTCTGGAATACCACATCTCACAAAATTCTCAGGGCTGGGTACTATAGGCCTACCTTATTCAATGATGTATGCAGAGAAGTTAGAGCTTGCATCAAATGCCAAAGGTTATCAGGAAAGCAGTAGCTCAAATCTCTTCCACTAGAGCTTGTAGTAGCTTCAGTACCCTTTCAACAGTGGGGGTTGGACTTCATTGGAGAAATTCATCCTCCTTCAAGTGGCCAACACAGATGGATCCTGACTGCAACAGACTATTTCACCAAGTGGATAGAAGCTGCCCCCACCAGGAGTGTTTCACACAGGGTAATTATCATCTTCGTGGAGGATATCATAGCCATATTTGGCTGTCCCAGCAGAATTGTCACTGATAATGCTACTTCTTTCAAGTTTGAGCCTCTGGTTAAGTTCTATGAGCAGTTCGAGATTTCAATAATTCACTCCACTCCCTATTATCCTCAAGGAAATGGACTGGCAAAATCTTCCAATAAAAGTCTAATCAAACTCATTAAAAAATTATTGGAAGACAATAAGAGGGCATGGGATTCAAAGCTCAAATTCGCTCTATGGGCCAATCGAGTGACAATAAAGAAGTCCCTGGGCACCTCACCTTTTCAACTTGTTTATGAGACGAAGGCTATGTTTTCCGCTCAGCTCGCTTTACCTGTAGCGAAATTATTTCAAGATCATGAAAGAGAGCCAGACCATATGGTTAGAAGAATTCATCAAGTGGTGGAAGTGAAACAGATAAGGGAGAAGGTAATGGACATAGCTCATAGTCATCAGCAGAAGATCAAGCAGGCCTTTGACAGGAAGGTCAGGAAGGAGGAATTCGATCTAGGATATTTGGTGCTTAAGTGGGATGCACCCAGGCAGGATAGGGGTAAGCACAACAAGTTTGATTCCCTCTGGATTGGGCCCTTCAAAATCTCTAAAGTATTCTTAAATAACACGTACAGGTTGCAGGATTTGGAGGGTGAAGAAGTTTTTAACGTCCCAGTAAATGGGCATTTCCTGAAGAAATGTTTTATTTGAGCCTTAGACGACTCCTCTGTTTTTGTAAATATTGTTTTTCTGTTTATTTTTGGCTTAATAAATGACTCCATAGCCCAACAGAAGGCAACTGGAACTACATAAGGAGTTCTTAGAGAATCACAGGGACGACTCTATCCCCCATGGAGCCTAATGTTAGCACCAATTCTTGCAAGAAGGGTATTTCTCTCCGATTTCAGGCCCTTGGTGTAAAATGTGAAGAAATGGGGTTTAAAAACCCGTCAAATGCATTTTACTCAAAGGCCGCAGTCATGAGCGTCCAAGCGTAGCACGCATAAAATCTCCATTTAGGGCTTAAAATGATAGAATACGGGTGATCAAGTATTCAATGGCAAGGATCTATCATCAAGGCAGATCGATGGACATCGGGTAAACTGGGACCATGAAGTTTCCCAGAGTTTAACGCAGTGCAGAGGCCTGAGACAAAGGGCACATATTCCATGAAATGATTGTGGTCGTCTGATCCAGTCGGGACACATGGCGTGCGATTAAGTTCGGTCGCCATTTCGACTACTGGGACTTTGAAAGATAGGGGGTCACTCCACTGCATACGGAATCGCCGAAACACAAAATGCGAAAAGCACCTTTGAAGATAGGCACGTTTCGACATTTCGGCTATCGTGACTTTGAAATACAGGGGGTCGCTCCTCCACTGCATCTGGAATCGCCAAAACGCGAAATGTAAAAGCCCCAAGGAGTTGGGCCCACACTCCTGGTGCCCGGTCACAAGGTAGCAGGGACAAAAGTGGGGGCCGATTGAGGTTAAGCACTCGTTGAGCGACGAGCGATCGTGGTCGTTCGAAGAAAGAAGTAGGGTCATCTGATCCCAGGGATAGGTGGCAGCTAGTCGGTATTTTGGGAGTATGATGTCGAAGATTTCGAGAGCAAAGGAACGAGAACTCCCGGTGGGAGAATCCCCAAAATACATTAAAGTTCATTGCGACCATCCATATTAAATCAAATCCGACCATTGATTGTGGATTAGCTGTTTCGGCATTTCAGCTACCGGGAGTCTGAAGGACAAGGGGTCGGCTCCTTGCCATCCCCAAATCGCAAAATGTGAAAGATCCTTTAGTGTTGGGCCCATGATCCAAGCGCCAGGGTTGTATGGAGTATGGTCAAAGAAAGTGATCACGCAGGGCCAAGGTTGTTCAATGGAAAAATGATCGTGGTCGTCAGTTTTTAAAGTCGATCCAACCGTTGATCCTGGAGGGCTGTTTCATGAGATTAGGCACCAGGAAATTTGAAGGCAGGGGAAGTAGAAATCCCCGAAAGAAAAAATGCCAAAACACCCTTGGAGAGAGGCGTCGGGTCATGGCCCTGGGTTACATTGATGGCAGTGCCAGAAGAAAGGGAGGCTAGCCTCCGAGCCTTAGAGAGTAGGCACGTGGCTTTCTCCTGAGCATATCATCTCAGCCACTCCCTAGGGAAGCAGTTAATGAAAATTGAGCAGGTATATGAAACCTCAGCTCGAGCCATGAATGGAAGGTATCGGAGGCCTGGAGAAATCAGCCCATGGTACCCTTGTGTGCAGGTCCCCCTGCAAGAGCCATGTTGAGTTAAGGTGGCGTCTCACGAAGGAGTTATGCCAAGGTTTGACTGAAGAGATGCCACACCCTAGAGGTTCGAGCTCTCCTGTTGCCAAGGTGGCGAATTTCTCTGAGTATATATACTCAGTTTTTGTATTTTTGTAAGGATGGATGGTATAGTAGAGCTTCGGACTGTAATGTTTTAATGAAGCACTGGTTTTCCTGGCTATGTATCTGTATGTGAAATTTCTTGTTTAATGAAAGGTAGCTTAGTTTTCATTTGGTTTCTATCCCATGCTAAAAGACTAAAAGAGTTTATGATTGATTGATTCACATGAATCGTTGTGATTGTGTTATGATAAAGGTTTTATTGTAACAATGTTATGTTCTTTTAGTGTTTCTACAATTTGAATATAAGATGCTCTTGTGTTTAATTTTTTCTTCTATGGGCTTTTAGAAGCTCGATGCCTACAACAAGCCTTCACATTTCCTCATAGAAGTCTTCCTCCTACTCACCCTTATTACAACTTACTGTCTGAAGTTAAACCAAGACCTCATATGCTTGTGCATGCCTGGCCTAGTCTCTGAGTTAGAATGGTATTGTTCTGAGTTTACTTCCATTCATCACCCTTTACCAACAAATAGTGACATAAACTAATGGGATTCAGGCTTGCTCCTGCTGCAATCCAGGAGTGACTCCTGACACCAACATTTCTGGCGCCGTTGCCAGGGACGAAGTTGAAAATTTTCCCTGGGATCGAATGACATCGAGCCTCTAATTATGAAGGTGCATCAGGCATCATATCCCTGGGAGATTGCTATTGTACACCTAGCGACTCCATTATGACGACTCCACTGTGGCGAACCTATTGTTTTAGTTGTGGCTTCCAGAGGTATACACACATGGTCCCATCCACAGCTGCCTCTATCTACACCTGAAGCTGATCCGGAGGTGATTATCAGAAAAGGAAAGGCCTCTGAAGGAGAAACTCCCACCGTTGAACCAGGTAATTTTCCATCTCCTTCTATAGAAACTCCATTTTCTTATTCTCAACATCCTAGCAGGCCTTTTTATGAAGTTTCCCATTTCCTGAATTTCAGAAGTGTTCCTGTTGAGTTTTCCCCTCTTGTTTTGGGATTGGAGGGAGAAATCCTTGTCACTCCCCTCTCCCCTGAAGTTGTACCTTGGCGTAGACTTACAACCATAGAATACTTCCCCACTCCTAGCTTTACCACCCCTCCTCTTATTATTGTTGTTGCTACTACACAGAGAGAAGCATCTGCTGACTCAGGTCCCTTAGCCTTCTCTCTAAATCCCCCATTGTTCCCCCTTCCACCTGGAAGCTCATTTCTAGTATCCCCTGTTCGAGCTCCTTCTCCTCCGAGTTATCCTCCACCTAATATTCCTATGGCAGGAGTAAATCCCCCCATGACCATAATGGAGGCTATAATAGCTGCTAGGTATTCTCCCCTTTTGTTACCTCAGCTTCTTAATACCCTTATAGCATATGGCTACCTTAAGCAGCTACCCAAGTTTACACGCGAAGGGCACATAGCTGCAAAATAACACCTTGAAGCCTTTTATAGTTTTACAGATGATCATGTTATCATGCATCCAGATGTATGGATGAGGATTTTCATCCATAGCCTTGAAGGCGGGCTAGAAAGTGGTTTAGGGCCCTACCTCCTGGATCTATCAATGGGATTGAGGCTTTGGATAATGCCTTTTTGAAACAGTGGGGAGACAAAAGGGACTTCATGTATTACATGACAGAGTTTGGGTATTTGAAGGGAAAGGAAGGAGATTCTGTCTCTGACTTCTCCAAGAGATTCAATAAAATGTACAATAAGATCCCTGCTGAGATAAATCCCTTAGAAGCCTCTGCTAAAATCACTTATGCTAGCGCTTTTGATCTTGATTTCTGCCTCCTGTTTAGGGAAAGGAGAGCCACTACTCTTGATTCATATGGATATCGGTGGCCACCCACCTTTTCCAATTGGCTCAAAACAGTTTTCTGACATTTTTGGCAATTTACTATTTTTAGCAGTTTTTCGGGTCCTGAACTTCTGGAGCCGTTTTGAGGCCCTAAACGATGTTTTTTGGGGTATGTATGTTGTGGTAGAAAAATTTCATCATGAAATTTTGTTCAAATGTTGTATTCCTCGGATAGATCTTTCCAATGAGCTATTATATGCCTAAAACAGAGATCGTATGCAAAAGTTACGACCCCGAAAAGTTGATGTACTCACTTACCCAAACAGGGCCCACATGACTTTTGGCGCTTCATCTCCTAGGGTTAGGTTTTTGGATGTCTAGGACTTTTGGAATTCCTGTTTATTGTAAAAATGCCTTCAAAGCCTCATTGTAATCCTTCTTGCGATTGCACGCTGCCATCACATCTCTTCTCAGAGATAAGTCGCCACCATTCCAGCAAGCTTGTTTCCGCGCATTTTACAGTTTCAACTTATTTCGTTATTTAATAGAAAGCCAGTTTTACTGTATCTCTGTTATTTTTGTGTTAAACACATGTTAATAATCTGTATTCATTTAGTTCTTCTCATAAAATCTGGATTAGTGGTATAAGAGCGGTCTGCTCCTTGTCGTCTTAATGCATGTCCCCAACGAGGTCGGAGTACTAGGAATTGGGTCTTGAGATTGTTTCTCTTGAGGACAGAAGCTCTCGCACGCCCAAGTGAACTCCCATGGCAGGGGAAAATAAATATGATGGGACAAGAGATCCTTTCAAACTATTGATTGAGGAATCCCTCACGCAACAGAGGAATGAGATGATGGACAGTTTCGCGCAAATCCTTCGGCGACTACCAACAGGCGAAGCATCTTCTTCGAACGGAGGTGCCGCCCCCTTCAAGGTACAAATAAACTTTGATATTCCTATATTTGAAGGT
>ML776918.1:685374-731050 GCA_009831015.1 Picea engelmannii | reverse complement strand
CGCAGAGGGGGTACCCCCCCTCTGCACTCCCCCGCGTGGAAGAGTGTACATACTTCTGGGGTGTAAATACTTCATGGGGTATAAACACGGCTGAAATCAAGGACCTCTGAATCAGGAAGATAATCAGGCTCCACAACCAACATAATGCTTTTGAGCTCAACATTCCTCCTTTCCTTGGCCTGCACCCAGTGTTCAACGTGGATCTACTTCTCCCTTATTTCCCACCATTATTGGACACCTCATAAGTAGCAGAATAGCTGACACCAACAAAGCTCAACCCCGACTACATACAACAGGCATCCAATGATCAGATTATGGACAGACAGATAAAGGGCACTCGACAACAAAGGATCCATCTTTATCGAGTCGTCAAAGCAGGGCAGCTCCTGCACCAAGGCAAGTGGCTCACCCGGGGCCAAATTCAGCAGAAATTTCCTCATCTAATGGGGGACCTCAACGCAATGGAGACCATTGCTTCCTAAGGAGGGAGGATTGATCCAAATGGATATCGGTGGCCACCCGCCTTTTCCAACTGGCTCAAAACAATTTTCTGACATTTTTGGCAATTTACTATTTTTAGCAGTTTTTCGGGTCTTGAACTTCTAGAGCTGTTTTGAGGCCCTAAACGATGTTTTTTGGGGTATGTATGTTACGATAGAAAAGTTTCAACATGAAATTTTGTTCAAATGTTGTAGTCCTCGTATAGATCTTTCCAATGAGCTATTATATGCCTAAAACGGAGATCGTATGCAAAAGTTACGACCCCGGGAATTCGATGTACTCTCTTACCCAAACGGGGCCCACATGACTTTTGGCGCTTCATCTCCTAGGGTTAGGTTTTTGGATTTCTAGGAATTTTGGCATTCCTGTTTATTGTAAAAATTCCTTCAGAGCCTCATTGTAATCCTTCTTGCGAATGCGCGCTGCCGTCACATCTCTTCTCAGAGATAAGCCGCCACCATTCCAGCAAGCTTGTTTCCGCTGCATTTTACAGTTTCAGCTTATTTCATTATTTAATAGAAAACCAGTTTTACTGTATCTCTGTTATTTTTGTGTTAAACACCTGTTAATAATCTGTATTCATTTCGTTCTGCTCATAAAATCCGGATCAACTCTGGCTCACATGTAGGATGCAGCCATGGAAGTAGAATCTAACATATTGCTTGTTGATTGACTCAGGAATAAGGATGATAGAGACATATCCAGGAAAAGACCTGAAGCCTCCCCATCCATTTCCTCTCCCCTTCCCCTTCAGATGGACAAGGTAACTAAAGTGATGAAATCGCTTTCGGCTAGAATGGAAAGGTGGGAGTTAGAAGGGAAGCCCATGTATAGAAATCCCCAAAATACTGATAATAGAGGCTTCAAGAGGCCTAGTAACAATGTGCCACAGGATTTTCCAAGGGAACAAAGGAGCAAAGACAGAGATGATCAGAGGATTCAAACCCCTCTCCAAAATAACCTAGTTTCTCATGAGGAAGGAGAGTAGATAGATGAGCGCGACCCTGAAATTCACTATATTGAAGACACTTCCCCTTTTCCCCATTTGACTCAATCTGCATATGAAGAATCCCTTATGAACATTCAAATCAATGAGTTGGGTAAAGGGGAAAAGTCCAACAACACTCCTAATAGATACCATCTCAGGTCAAAGAAGATTCACATGAGTCATTGTGATTGTGTTATCATAAACATTTTATTGTAACACTGTTATGTTCTTTTAGTGTTTCTGCAATTTGAATATAAGATGTTCTTGTGTTCAAGTTTTTTTTCTACAGGTTGTTATAAGCTTGATGCCTACGGTAGGCCTTCACATTTCCTCACGGAACTCTTCCTCCTACTCACACTTATTACAACTTATTGTCTGAAGTTAAACCAAGACCTCATCTGCTTGTGCATGCCTGGCCTAGTCTCTGAGTTAGAACGTTATTGTTCTGAGTTTACTTCCATTCATCACCCTTTACCAACAAGTAGTGACATAAACTGATGGGATTCAGGTTTACTCTTGCTGCAATCCAGGAGTGACTTCTGACGCCAACAATAATAACATATTTTTTGCTTTCTCCTTCAGTTTTTCTTCTCCATATCTTTCTGTGAGATATTCTGTTGTTTGGATCTTCTCTTTCTAATTGTGTTTTTGGAGATTTTTCATCTCCTTTCTTCTTCCAACTTTTATTAGGATTTGTAATTGAATTGAATGACTTATTCAAATATTGACTTTTTGTATTTTTTCATTTTTGGGATTTGTGCCCAAACTTATCACACTAGTAACATCTCATTGTATGACAAAACTTTGTTGTGTGCCCAACAAAATTACATCTCCAACATCTAATTGATTTATTGGATTTTCTTGCATATCCTTCCTGTAGTTTCTTGTAGTCCATTTCTTTATGGCCAAAGATATGAAAAGAAAAGCAATAGACTTTGAAGGTGTTTCCTTTCTTGATTTTATTTTGGTTTGAAGTATCTGTCATTCGATTTTCTTCTTCCTTTTTACTTCTATAATTGTCTTCCTTAATAAAGTTCATGACTTGTAATTGATTTGTACTTGAATATTTTCCTTTTAAGAAGGATGATCCTTTCTCATGTTTGTAAATGGTGCTCCATTTGTTATTGTCTTCTTTCTTATTGTATCCAAGACCAGTTTTGTCATCAACTGATTTTTGGCTTTTCCAAATTTTATCTAGGATGGTTGAACTATTCTGGAAATTGACAATCTTATTTGTCTTCTCATTTATCCTTTTGAGATTGACTATTTCTAACTTCAATATTTGACATAATTCTTCCTTTTTAGTCAACTGAATCTTCAAGGCTTATTCCATTTCTTTAGCATGTTTAAGTTGAGTCTTTAGATTGATGACTATTTCTTTTGTCTCTTCCAAGACTTCTTTGCATTTAATAATTTTTTCATATGTATTCAATTCTTCCAAATCTCTTGTTAGATAAAAAAACTTTAGTTTTCAATACTTTGATTTCTTCCTCATATTCTAGCTGAATACTTTTGAGGTTGATGTTTTCTAATTCAAACATATGGCATGATTCTTCCTTTTTAGTTATTTCAATCTTTTGGGCTTCTTCCTTTTTCTTAGATTCTTCAATTTGAGTCATCAAATCTACATTAGTACTTTCATTTATCTTTTTGAAATTGATGATTTCCAATTCCAACATGTGTTAAGATTTTTCTTTCCTTGTTAACTGGATTTTTAGGTTTTCTTTACTTTCTTTAATTTCCTCAAGTTGAGTGTTTGACTTCTCAACCTCCTTTCTAAGATTCACAACTTCTACTTCCATCTTATGGAATGATTCTTCTTTTGCATGACTAATTTCATTCTTCAATTTCTCAATACCCTCTTCTTTTTCTTTTAATTGAACATTTTGCTCAGATATGATTTTTTCATTGTCTTTGAGTATTTCCATGATATGATTTTGACTCTTTTCAAGAAATTCTTTAGTGTAGTCATGAAGAAAACTATAGTCTAAATCATTATGGTCATAGTGGTATACATAGAGACTCTAATCAACTTTCAATTCGGCCTTTTATAATTCTTCTTCTACTTCATTTATGGGATAAATGTTAACATGACATTTTTCTGATTCTTTTAGTACGCTTTTCTTTTACTGTCATGTTTCTTTAATTCTTCCATCCCTTCTGTTAGATTAATAACTTTGATTTTCAAACTTTTGATCTCCTCTTCTTTGTTTTCTAGCTGAAACTTTTGTTCATGCTCTTCATTGTTAGGTTGATCTAGCTTTTGTAGTAGCATCATATCTTTTTGTTGGAGTTTCTCCAACTCTTCCAGAGTGCACAAGGTTGTGGAATCAACATTATCAAGAACATCCTTAGTAACTTCAATATATAGACCATTTCCTGGTTCCATACTAATCACTTCAAATGTATTTATAACATCAGTCTTAAAATCTAATAGTTTTTCATTAGTGAATGCTGAGGTATTCATCAATTCCTTGATGAGGTTGTCTTCCTCATTGTTTACTGAGATCGAATCCTGCATTTCATTAAGATTAGAAATCTTTTTCTCTAAACTATGTTCTTCAATCTGATTGAAGTTTTCTTTTTCTTTGTCTTGATAAGAACTCTCTTCATTAGAGTCTTGTTCTTTATTATGACAGGAATCATCTTCATCAGAGTCTTGTTTCTCGATTTGATTGGATTTCTCTTCTTCTTGTGTTTCATTCTGATAACTATTTTCTATTTGAAGCCATAATTCTTTGGCAAATTTGTAGTGCATCATCTTTTCTTTGACTTGGTCTAACAATCCATTCTGAATTGCTTTTAAGTCTACTGAATTCTTTCTCTTTGCTTCTTTTGTAGTTTTGGATTTTCTCTTTGAAGTAGTTAAGTGCCAATCTTACTTACTACTGAATCCCAAACTCCATATCCTCTTGACTTTAGATATCTTTTCATATTTTCCCTCCATGATAAATAATATGTTCCATCAAATAAGGGAGCTTCATTTGTGGAGATAACAATTTGTCCACCCATTTCTTCTGAATCTACCTTCAGTGTTTAAATTATGCTGAAGGAACCCTCTCTGATACTAATTGATGAAAATGGGTACTTGGCACTGAGAGCGGGGGGGTGAATCAGTGTCACAAAACTTTGGAAAATTTTCCATTTTCACAAATTAACTGAACAACAAATATTTATTTCATTTTCTCAATCAATATATATATATATATATATATATATATATATATATATAAGAATAAATATTATATTTATTAAATAACTTGAATGAATACATAAGATCAATCTTTGAATATCATCTTCATACAATTATGAGAGACCCAACTCTCTATTACAAGACCCAGCTTGTAGTTCTCATATCTAACTGAGAAATAAGGAATCCAATACTCATAACAAGTGCCCGCTTGTTGATCTCAGATCCAACTAAGATGTGAGGAATCCAATCCTCATACAAGACCCAACTTGTAAACAAGCACCAACCTGATAGAATGAACTTTCATTCAATCCATTATATATAAATATATATACTGCAACAAATTCAACTACACTTCTTCTCACCATTATTTCTTGTTTATATAGTCTTCCAACTGGTGTGAGTTTGAAGCATTGTGTCTTTTGATATTTGAACCATTGTACCTTTTCATTTAAAATGATAATCTTAAACTTTAATTAATATCATTTTTCCTTTTTATTCTTTATTCATGTTTTCATGATTTAACTCTCTTTTAATCATGGTTGTGTATTGATTCATCTATCCTCATGAGTTGATCACAAACATGGATCGACTCATTATATCGTACTCATGATTCTGTTGCATTCTCGGTTCACCAACAGATCATATTCGATTATTTATCGATTCTCTGTATTTTTCTGGTGTAATTCTCTGTCGAATGAAATCTGTATGAGGTGCTCCTTTCAAACCATTTTCATATGACCATAGGCGTAGAACCACAAGCTTATTATTTAAGATTTTATTTTAATTTTTCTTATTCCATATGACCATATGCAGTGACTAGGATCTAGGCCAAACGATCACTTGAGCGCTTATCAGAATCATTGGTCACGATTCAATATCCCGATGAGATGGACAGATGATAGAAACTCACCCTTCGGAACTTCGGGATTTCAACTTTTCAAAACTTCTGAATCAGATTTCCCGAACATATCGGACGGTTTACATTTATTTTATGGAAACTGATCAATCGCCAGATTTGATTCTTACAAGGATTAATCCGACGGTTGGGTCTTAATCAAGCATTGAGATGAATGGCCACAAATTACTTCGGGACTTCAGCTATTATACTTACACTATCCTTCCACTGCGTTTTTGATCAATGGTTGAGAATGCAGCCGAAGTATTCTATAGATCAGACGACCCATGTCCACTTTGTAACTTCGACATTCGGGACTTCGGAGGTTTCAGATAGACGCTACTCCATTTTCCTCCTGAGTGATCACCTGTTGTGGTAAGTCATACTACAGTGGAGACCGCTTGCTGTTGGTTAACATTTCCGCTTACAATATCCTTCCACTGTAGTAGATCGACGGATGAGAATGCTCCCGAAGTGATCTTCATATCGGACGACTCGTGTCCACTTCGGTATTTCATCCTTCAGGACTTCGGAGCTTTTGTCGTTTGCTAGTGGTGAAAACTCTTGAAGTAAAACTCCCAGAGTGACGTAACTTGCTTACATCACTTGATGACGTGTCACGAGCCGAGTATCTACCATGTGTCACTCTGATTCTTGATTTTCACGTACCTAAAATGTCAATTTCAACTTGACACTTGTCATTATCTGACTGTGCCACATGTCCTTGCTTACGTGATCTTTCAACATGGTCTATTATTTTTCCTTGCTGACCTGGTCTGCTGACGTAGATCTCCCACACATCCTTGTTGATGTGCTATATTGACGTGGTCTACCATATGTCCTCTTGAATCAGACGGTTGAGGATTACTTTGGATTATCCGACTATCGAGAGTTTATTTCAGATCTTCGGGTCTTCAGACTTCGGGAATTTCAAATCTCAAACTGAATTCTTGAAATGAGATTTTTCCAAAGCATAACCTCCTCACATATTTAGACCCAAAACAAATTATGGTTGTTTGATCAGGATCTTAGATCAATGGCTCGATCTTTTCTATGATGCAACTTTTCCTTGGATTAAATCTAATGGCTCTCCATCTTCTCTTATCCTATCCTTCCTTTTATTTCAATCTGACGGCTAACAGAAATTTAGGTGATCGAGATATTAGATCTCATCCCTTGCTTATCCTTTCCTTCCACTTAAGGTGATATGATGACTAATGGATATTCGGGTGATCGAGATCTCAGATCTCATCCCTTTCTTATCCTATACTTCCACTTTAGAATGATCTCATGGTTGATGGAAATCACATAGTTAAGATCTCAGATATTTTACCTCACTTATCCTATCCTTCCTTACTTTTAATCTGACGACTGACGAAATTTTAGATAAACAAGATCTCAGATATTTCTTCTTATCCTATCCTTCCACTCAAAAGTGATCAAACGGTCGATGTGGAATCTTTGAGACAGATTAACGGTCGACGATGATTGCGGAACCACAATTTGCGAGTGATTTAACTCGACACCCAAACTCCGCAATTGAAGTTGTGTGTTGTTGGTGAGTCAACCACGGTCATCGATCTTTGAAGCTATAAGATCTGACGGTCCTGATTGATTGCAGGATTGGAAATAGCGCAATGTTTAATACTTATTACGATCTCCGCAATCTATCCCTGTCGTTGATCTAGATTTTGGATCCGTTGATCACGATCCTCCAACGATCCTAAAGCCCACGATCACTCATATGACCAATGTCTGTTATATGAGACGATCGACACCGTCAATTTCTTGATCGAATGATTGTTGAGGCTTCTCACCTTTTCCTATGCATTGGTCGACTTCTCAGTCTTTCCATCTATCGAACGACATTTCTAGAATGTGATCTTCATTCACTAACTCTCCTAATCTTTAATTATTGTTTGTGCATTATTTTATGCACTGATAGTCAGTTGCTAATTCTCCTGAGATTTGATCATAGGAACATTGTTGATCCTATTGTGATCAACAATAATCATGAATTTATTTCATCCTTAAGGTGATGTTCTTTTGTCGATTTTTAGTATACGTTTCCTCCTGAGATTAACCTTGTTGCTCTACTTATTGTTTGACATTCTCTTTCGATCATTGACCCTTCATTACACATGGAAAGACATTATTGGCCATCTTGACACTAATGCCAACTATGTAAATAATCATGATTGATTCATGTTGCCATCATAACAACTTATCATAACTGTTGACATCAATGACAACATATGAATGACAATATGTCCAACACACAGATGCATGCAAAGAAGGACTTGGTTGAGTCCTCAGTCAGAATGGGTTTGTGATATGTTTTGAATCCAAAAAATTGAAAGAGCATGAAAGGCTCTATGCCACTCATGATTTGGAGTTAGAATCCATAATTCATTCCTTGAAGAAGTGGAGGAACTACCTCATGGGAAAGAGGTTTGCATTGAGGACATACCATAATGGTCTGAAATATTTGTTTGATCAGCCAACTTTGAATGCTAGGCATAGTAGATGGTTGGAATTCTTCTATGTGTATGACTTCGATATTAAGCACATCAAAGGAAAATAGAACAAAGTGGATGATGCACTCAGTAGGAGAGTGCATGAACTGCATACTACAGCCATTAGAATGTATCAAACTGATCTTAAAGGCATAATGTTTTAGGCTGCAAAAGTAGATTTGTAGTACATGGAGTTGGTAACAAAATTCTAGCAAGGTAAAATGCAATAGAAATTTGAAGATTATGAATTGGGGAATGATGGAATTCTCTTGTACAGGAACAAAATTTATGTACCCAATTCTCATGAATCGAGGAGTATGATTTTGAAAGAGATGCATAATGTACCTTATGTTGGACACCTAGGATATTAGAAAACAGTTGCAGCAGTCAAGAGCCAATATTATTGGCCAGGCATGAAGAAGGAGGATATTAGAAAATAGTTGCAGCAGTCAAGAGCCAATATTATTGGCCAGGCATGAAGAAGGAGATTGTTGAGTACATCGTTAAATGTTTGGACTGTCAAAAGGTCAAGGTTGAGCATAGACACCTAGTTGGTTTGTTGCATCCATTACCCATTCCTGAGTGGAAGTGGGAAGTGGTGACAATGGATTTCATCACCAAATTGCCCAGAAAAAGCAAGCAACTTGATGCTATCATGTTGGTGGTGGACAAGCTTACTAAAGTTTACCATTTCATTCCTATGAAAGTTACTCACAAGACAACCAATGTTCTTGATATTCTTATGTGGGAAGTAGCACGCTTTCATGGCATACCCAAGACAATTGTGTCTAATAGAGACCCAAATTTTACCTCAAATTTCTGGAGGGGATTATTCAAAGGGTTCAGAACAAATTTGAACTTCAGCACAACTTATCATCCCGAGACTGATGGGAAAATAGAAAGAGTGAACCAAGTGATAGAGGATATGATAAGGATGTATGTTATGGACAAACCATCTAAATGGGAAGATTATCTACACTTGGTAGAATTTTCCTGCAACAATGGGTACCAAGCATCACTGAAGATGAACTCATTTGAGACACTTTATTGCAGAAAGTGCAACACACCAATAAGTTGGGACAACCCAGCTGATAGGGAAATGGTTGGGATAGAGTTGCTCAAGGAAATGGAAGAGAAAATGTTGAAGATAAAACATAATTTAAAGGTTGCCCAAGACATGCAGAAAAGCTATGCTAACAAGGATAGAACTCACAAGGAATTTAAAGTGGGTGATCATGTTTTCTTCAAGGTGAAGGCCAACAGAAGTTCCCTGAAGTTGGGAAATTTTTCCAAGTCGGCAGCGAGATATTATGGGCCATTTGAAATCCTAGAGAGGATTGGACCAGTAGCTTGTATGATTGCATTATCTGCATCGATGTCTATACATAATGTATTCCATGTATCATTGCTTAAGAAATATATACCTGATGCTAATCATGTTATTGATTGGAATGTGATTCAGGTGGAGCAAGAAAGCGCTTTGCATGTGCATTTGGTACGCATTCTGGACCAGAAAATCAAACAAATCCAGAATCAAGCCATAGGGATTGTAAAGGTCCAATGGACCTAGTATAGTTCGAGGATGCAACTTGGGAGCATGAAGATGCTATGTGGGCAGAATACCCACATATTTTTGAATATTTTTGAAAATCTTGTTGCAATATGTAAATATGATGCACTAAGGATAGTGCATACATAAGGGGAGGGGATTGTAATACCCCAAATCCAAGCCCCTACTGAATTGTGATGATGTTTAATGAATTTTATAGGCTATTGAGAGAAGTATTTATAAGTTGGGAGGCTTATGTGTTTATTAGGTCGGAGAGCCTAGATTCTAAGGTTAGTGAGCCTATTTTTTTATATGTAATTATGTAGATCATTAATAAAAATACATCGTTGTGTGTAGACCAACCACGAAGAAAGAGTTATGGGGGACTAAGCTCCACTAGGAAGGGAAAGGGAAGGGGGATGAGAGGCTAGGAGAAAAGGGCTAAGCTAGAGGGCTTATTGCCAAGGGAATATAATAATATATTTTCCTAAAAGACTAAGGTTTGGGGAAATAAACCATGTTATCCTAAGTTCCTTTGGGGAAAGGAACGAACTCCAATTGGAGAGGGATGAGATCCCAAGAGAGACATGTGTCAACCTGAGTGCATGCAATTTTATGGGGGAAAATCCATCATTGTGGGGGTTCACTCACCATTCTTGCCATCCTTTTATCCATTCCCTCACGCACTGAGAAGGCAGGCAGTCAGCCATTTTCCACCATTGTTGAACCCTCTACCATCGTGAACCTTTGTAACTTGCGCGCAATGGTATTTTTGTTGAGCCCATACCATGCCTTCTACTGTGGTTACCCGTTTGACTTAGGAGCTGGAAAAAAGAAGCAGGTTGTCAAGCCTATGGTTTTGAAGAGGCGGGTTGTGAGGCTCGTTGATTGAATAAGAAAGTTTCCATTCCTGTGAGAAACTCTCTCCAGGTGAGAGAGATTGTTGGGGAAGTGATTTCTCTTGCAGGGAGTCCAACAATAGCTACAGAGCTCTAAGAATTCATGATCTGGCCTATTGCTGAAGCCCTGGAAGGGAAGTGGAGCAGCCAAAGAATAGTGGAACAATGAAGGTGTATATTCTTGGGGTGGGACAGGCATGTGGGGAATCAGAGTCTTTGAGTGGTGGGAGTATATAGGCTCCTTGGAGGGAATCCTTCTTGTTGCATTGTGCAACTTTCCATAGTCTCATCCTAGCCTATGATTTCCTTTACCCTAGGTGGAGTTTAGTCCCAGCTCGGGGGTGACCCACTGCTGATAGCTTGGAGCAGCGTGGTATAAAGCTAGGAGGTTTGTGGAAGGTCTGCTCGTAGTTGGTGGTCTTCTCATAAAAATATAAGTACCAATTGTATGTTAATTTTACATGTTGTGTTTAAGTACATGTCTGAAGTTTATCAGAATTGTCTGTGTTTATTTCATGTATGTGTTTATTGTGACTTCCACATGAATCTATGTATGAGTAGAATGTCTATATCTGTTAAATTTGCATTATATATATATATATGTATATCATATTTTTAATAGAGTATAGATTTTTGGTAGCATGCCTCGACCCTGACATGGATGGGTACATTACAAGTCTATCCACAAGAACCTACATCTTGTAGAGGTGATTGAAATGACAATATTGTGAGATGTCAATGAAAATAATTCACAAGAACTTAAACTTTATAAAGTGTTACATAAGGTGGAAAATCAAAGGTGGTGATAGCATTGAAGGAAACACCAATCAAGGAACGTGAATCAAGTTTGTAGTAAGGAACAAAGGAAATCACAACACCTAGGCATGTGCACTTGTTGTAAAAAAAAAATTGACACTCAAATGTGTAGAAGGCTTTGAAATGTTAAATTTGAAGAGATAAAAAGACAAACATCAAGCTATGAATATGTGTAGTAACAATAGATGGATGTGAATCCTTTGACATGTGACAACAACATCCCAAGAATATTTATGTTATTTTCTTTAAAGAATTTTTTTTTTTTTTAAAAGAAAGATGTTGGGAGGGAAGTGAGTATTGTCAGTTTTTAATCATTCAATGCAATCAATTTCATATCTAAAAATTACTTCCAAGTGACCTCAAATAGTAAACTAGGGTTGTTATCACTGAATAATTTTACTTTGAAATTATGACTGAAAATTATAGTGGAAGCACAAATATTATAGAGAAATTATCCATGCACAAGAGACACAAAAATTACTCAGAAATATTTTTTAGATTAAGGATCCTGAGGAAAAAAAAATCCTCTCAAAAAAATTACAAACTCAACAAAATTCCATAAAATATTCCAACTTACAAATCTCCCAGAAACCCTAGCTAACATCACCCTATATGGCTTCCTGCATCAATCATGCAGTCTACACATGAATTTGTACGTCACACACGTACAATTGTCCTATTGTGGCCATACGACCCTCCTCACACATGTGAACTACATTGTATGGACTGCAATTAATGCATTGTATGACCTGCAATTTTTCAGATGGAGGTTGTCTTCTTCTCTTCTCTCTCACACATGTGGAAATTCCTCCTTGGCTAAAATATGAAGAAGAAAATAAAGACTAGAAACTCTAGACCAAATTTTCCAAAGTGAAGATTCTCCTTGCTAAAATTTTCCTCCTGAATCTCCTTGGGCAAGAGTGCTTACTCACTCATGCCAAACACATTATGAAAAAATAAGATGTGTGGTGCCTCCTCATATTTCCTCTCCTCTTATAGATTCTATAAGTGAGTTCAAAATCCCATCACTAAACTCAACATTAAATTAGAATTGTTTATTTCTCCAAGTGGGTGAAAAACCCCAACATCAACAATTCCAAGCCCCAACTCTATATAAAATGGGATTTCACAAAGTAAAAATGAAATGTGAGTGCCAACAAAGATTCCCACATGCCCAACACTATGGCCAATGTGAAAATACCTCCCTAATGCTACAAAACATTAACACTCCCTCTTAGTGAGGGAGGTATTCTCCACCACTCCTAGCTTGCCTTTGAAGTAGAAAAAATTCCCCTTCACTTGGGGTTTGGTGAGAATATATGTAATCTTCTCATCTGTGGAAATGTACTGGAGCTTCACAACTCCCTTGGATTCTCCAAGAGTTTGATACATTGGATTCTCCAAGAGTTTGATACAAATCTTATTGTCACAGTGAAACATCGTAGGATCCAACACCTTACCAAATAACATTGCAAGAAGCTTGAAAATCCAAATAGCCTCACGACTCACCAAACTAACTAACATATACTTTGCCTCTGCTGAATTGAGTGGCACAAAAGTCTGTTTCCTGCTAAACCAACAAAACATTACTGATCCAAGGATGAAGAAACCACCAGAATTGCTCTTCCTGTCAACTTCACTACATGCCCAATCTGAGTCTGAATATCCATGCAACCTCACTCCATAACCCTCAACATATCTCATACCAAATCCAAATGTACCCTGAAGGTACCTGATTACATGCTTCACTACTACCCAATGCACCTGCCTCGGCTCAACCATGAACTGGTTCAAAGTGTTGACATCAAAGAAAATATTTGACCTAGTGTTGACCAGATATATCAACGAACCAATCCACTGTTTGTACATCGTGGGATCCACCAAATATGAATCTGAATCCCCCAACTTCTTCAAATTGGTGATCATAGGTGTAGTCATGGACTACACCTATGATCACCAATCTAAAGAAGTTGGGGTCTTCATATTGGTGATCATAGGTGTAGTCATGGACTCCACCTAAGCCATAAACTCTATGAATCAACTAAAGACTTCATCCTTGGTATTTATGAAGAAGATCCATGTCCTCCTAGAATAGTCATCCATGAAGGTTACATAGTACAAGTAACCAATCGAAGATGGAACTGTCATCGGTCCATACACATCTAAATGTACTAGATCCAAGATCCCCTTGGACCCACTATCATTGCTCGGAAAATAATTCTTGGAATTATTTTCAAGTGCACAACCCCTGCATACACCCTAGTGCAGTGCTCCAAACTTTAGAATACATGTAATACCATCCTCCTCGACACTATAAAAGCCCTGTAATACAAGTGTCCCAATCTCCTATGCCAAAGCTCGCATAGACTATCACTGTCATGTACCAATGCCTTGGATGGCTATCCTATCAACCTGTAACGACCACCATCATGAGCACTAATGACCCTTGCTGAGTCAATGCTCGATCCTCTCAGCCATGCAAGAACCTATCCACCTAAGAATGCCACTGCATACCCCCTTTCCTCCATAGATGAGATAGAAAGTAGGTTCTTCGTCAACCTCGACACATACAACACATCACTCATCCTAAGAGGCTTCCCAAACTCCATCTAAAATGAAGTTGTCCTAACTCCCTTGACTGCATACTTGGCATTATCACCAAGCTCCACTTGCAATCCAAAGTCCTCTTCTGACAAACTTGTGAGTGACTCATGTGATCCTGTCATATGACGAGAAGCTCCACTATCCACCAACCAAGTCTGACTATCAAAAACTGTACCAGAAAGGGAGGAGACCAATAAGTACTCCCTTTGAATCTTGTTTGCAACCTCATCCACCTCCGTTGATCAGTTGTGTTACTTCCCTTTCCCTTTCTTCCATTATGGACATTGTGAAGCATAGTGGCCTTGCTTATGGAAATCAAAACTCTTGAACTTGATAAGGTCCTTCTTCTTCCACTACTCTGGAGATGCCTCTCTCCCCGTGGAACATTTTCCTTTTCCCTTCCTATCATGAGAAGCTAGGGCCTTTTTCTCATCATCACTACCTCTCTTCTTGTTCTTGGACTCTATCTGAGCTTCTTCCTAGATGAAATCGATCCACAATCTTTAAAATGGCGGCATCTTCTCTCATGCACAAATCCTTTTCACAAATGGTTCCCCAAGACCCGAGAAAACCATTCAATGCCACATTCACCAACTCTATGTCATCAACTTCCTCACCAATGTCTACAATTTGATGATGAATCTGAGTGATCCCCATGAGGTATATAGCAACTGTATCTGATTTGGACATCTCAAATGATTGGAACTTACGCCTCAAAATCAATTTCCAATTTGTAGTCCCACTTTGGTACAAGCCTACCAAAGCATCATACATTTCCTTGGCTATCTTCTTCTCAAAAATATGAGGAATAAAGTGATCCTTCATAGAATCCAACAACACCCACTTGGCCTTCACTTCCTTATTATTTTGAGCTACCAATTCATGTGCATCATTAGGATCTAGAATCACCATCTCAATGTAATCTTTGATATCATTCTCTTCCAAGAGAAAAATAATCTTAGCCTTCCAGGTCAGAAATTTGTGGCCCTCTCCAACCTATCCTCAACTCTAAGAGTGTCCACCATTGTGTCCAATATTTAGCAAGAACACAAATATAACAACTTGTGTCTCAAGAAGATGACCTTCTCTCTCTAGAGCCTAAGCTCTGATACTATGTCAATTTTTAATCATTCAATGCATTTAATTTCATATCTGAAAATTACTTCCAAGTGATCTCAAACAATAAATTGGGGTTGTCATCACTAAATAATTTTACATTAAAATTATGACAGAAAATTATAGTGGAAGCACAAATATCAGAGAGAAATTGTCCATGCACAAGAAACACAAAAATTACTCAAAAATAATTTTCAGATTGAAGATCTTGAGAACAAAAACAATCCTCTCAGAAAAATTACAAAATCAGCAAAATTCCAAAAAAAACTTCCAACTTACAAATCTGACAGAAACTCTAGCTAACATCACAATGTATGGATGCCTACATTAGCCCTACAATCTACACATGCGACTGTCTTGTTGCAGCTGTACGAACCTCCTCACACATGCGAACTACATTGTATGACCTGCAATTAATGCATTGTATGACCTGGAATTTTTCACATGTGCGACTGTCTTCTCCTCTCTCTCACACATGTGGCGGTTCCTCCTCGACTAAAAGATGAAGAAGAAAAGAAAGACCATAAACCCTAGACTAGATTTTCCAAAGTGAAGATTCTCCTTGATGAAATTTTCCTCCTCAATCCCCCTTGGCAAGAGTTCTCACTCACTCATTCCAAACACATGATGACAAAATAGGATGTGTGGTGCCTCCTAACATTGTCTCTCCTTTTATAAAATCTAAAAGTAAGTTTAGAAGCCCTCAGTAAACTCAACATTAAATTAGAATTGCTTATTCCTCCAAGTGGGTGCAAAGCCCCAACACTAACAATTCCAAGCCCCAACTCTATATAAAAGGGGTTTTCACAAAGTAAAAATGCAATGTGAGTGCCAACAAAGATTCCCACATGCCCGACACCAAGGCCAATGTGATAATACCTCCCCGATGCTACAAAACATTAACAAGTTTATAGTGCATATTAATGACTTGATTATGCAAAGATAATTCAACAACTAATTTGTGTCCTTATAGAAAATGTTCTCTAACTTTTCCTATGATTGGTTTTTAAAGCACAATGCTTATTATGAGTTGTAGGTTTGTTCTTTCAATATAAATTACATATTTAGTCAATGATCCTTGGGTGGAATCATTGTTTTGCTTAGTCAATTACAAGCATACTACTTAAGAGACAATAACTAGATCCTTGAGCATGGCTTATCTCTTCCCTTTTAGCTATTCTCTAACACCCAAAGCCTTCAACATATCATCCTTAAAGGGTTCTCCAAAAAGTCTCTAGAATTCAATTTTTTCAGAACTATTATTAAATCTTAAGTAGGATCGTTCAAATAATGTGTTCAATAGATTTCCATCCTCTATGCACATATCCAATATAACACACTGGACATCAGAAACCATTGACACTCCCGCAATCTCTGTTTTTATGGAAGGGTTGTTTGAAAGTTATGGGTAGTCTTTGTTTTTAATGCTCTTTATTGCAAAAAAAAGCCTAAAAATTTATGTTGCTTAATATTGGCATAAAAATTTATGGGGCATGAAAAGTTACCCAATGATATGTTTGAAGAGATTTCTTTTGTAGACATGACTAATTTTTTGCTTGTCTAATCCAATAACATTGAAATTGGCCACTGAGCATAAACTCTGCAACGTTCAAGGAAAGTTTAGAACTGAACCAAACTGTGTCTAGTGGATTCAGTTGTGAAAACCAACAACTATTCTTTTTTTAGCATGAGACTTATCATATTGGAAGAAGGTTCCATAAGCTTGGGAATTTGTCAGTTGTGAAATGTCAGTGGCACAATTTTTTTTTCCAGCAAAGAGCAACCCTCTCTTTCATCTAGTAAGAATGGTCTAGACCTCATATTGAGATAACTAACAAGGAAAATTAATCCAATTCCAATAATATATCCCAATTTGCATCTATTTAGGCCTGAAAGATAAGAATGAGATCATGAGACTTTAGTTGGAACATTGGAAAATGGAAGCAAAAGGAAAAAACATATTTTCTAGCTAAAAGTAGTTGACTTTAGCTGCTTGACTTCATTATGAAAATACATAATATAATGTGTTTACCATTTTTAAGGAATGTGTGCTTCCCAATCGTAGAATTTTATTGGATTGTTGAAACATAATGGTGACCCACTCAGCTGCACAATTTATACAACATAAGGCATGTGTTGATGTTTTGGGTAGAATTGGGCATACATTCTCCTCAGATTGGCCATATGACTTGGCTAAGGAGAATGGACTAAGCATAGTCTTTATCCTTGATCATGTGACTTGACAAGGACCGAAAAAGACTTGAGGCACACATGCATTTGGCAGACATTCTCCTCAGATGGTCATGTGACTTGGCTAAGGAGAATGGCCCAGGGCGTTGATGTTCTCCATGTATTAGCATTAGGCGAACATTCTCCTCAATTGGCCATATGACTTGGCTAAGGAGAATGACCCAGGTGTAGTCTCTATTCTCGATCATGTGACTTGACAAGGACTACCAGAGACTCGAGGTGCTATGTGGGAAATGAACACATCAACTTGGTGTATGCTATAGAAGATTACATCAACCAAGCTCAAGGACAACCCTTCTAGAAAAGAAGAAGTATCAAGAAGACAAGACGATAACCATTAAAGAATCCTCGGGAAGCAATTGAAGACCCAAGAAGAGAAGTCGCCCTCCACAAGTAAAAGACAGAAAACAATAAAGTAAAATTGAAGACCCAAGAAGAGAAGTCGGCCCCACATGGAAAAGACAGGTGACTTGACAAATATAAATAAAGGCTCATTTCATTTCATTTGACACACTCACTCAAGAAAGAAAGAAGGCGCAAGTTTCAAGGAGATATTCTTTGGGGTAAAATTCATTGCAACTTGAAGTTCTTGGTATTCTATCTTGTGCGCTACCTCTTGGGAGTTGCGCTAGGCTTGGGAGGTGACTCTTTGATATCTCTTGGTCTATTTTGATGATGATAAACTTGTAAACTCTTGAATTGATTCTTCTATAAGAAAGGTTGTTGGGTTTTCTCCCAAGGTTGGGTTTCCCATGATAAATTATTGTGTTCTTGTGTCTACTACACATGGTTAATATTTCTAGATCTTGTTAATTCAATTGCATTCTAATACTTGAGATTTTCAATGTAGTGTTCTTCTGTATACTGTGCATGGTTAATATTTCTAGATCTTGTTAATTCCACTGCATTCTAATAGTTGAGATTTTCAATGTATAGTTATTCTACGATAATTGTGGCATGAAAGGAATTTTTTCATTGAAATTATAAAACAATAACAGATATGAGAATCAAAAAATTCAACATGTTATTAAATTAAGAAAATCATTGTGGTATTTTTCAAACCACCTTCCATTTTATGAACATATGTGCTATAAAGGCTGATTTTCCATGAATATATTTTTCCTTGAGGTTTAGTAGAATTTTTACAGGCTTCTCATGAAATGTTTGTGTAAAAAAGGAGGCCTTTTGAGAGCTTGAGCACTTGGAGATGAGAAGTTGAAGTTTACCCATCTTGCCGAGAAGGAAGTTTATTCTTGTCTTTTGAAATGTTTGTATATCAGGCAGGGGATGTACCTAATACAAGATTTTTCTACTTAAGGATAAGGATAAGGTTACATGCTTTTCAATTATGGCGAGAAGCTGGCTATTCCATATGGTCTCATTAAAACAAGTCCTGCTACTCCTATTCGAATAACCAAAAATCTTCATGTGTGTAGTGGCTGCCACATTGCCACCAAGATTATTTCCAAGATTGACCAGTGAGAAATTATTCTTGGGTTGGCCAATTCAATTAAGTAGTCCGAGTTCATAAGATGAGACGACTACAGAGTACACATGAAGACTATAGTCATTAGCAATCCCAGGAGAGAATCAACAGTAGATCAGGAGGCATTCACGAACCAACAAAGTAAAGTTATTTTCAACTCATAGTCTCCAAATTGAAAATTATATGAATGCATCGAAGGATTACAAAAGATGCATGAGCAGATGGCTAGGATCTAGTAAAACACCAATGAACAAACTAAAAATGAATGATTTCTTCTTTTAAAAACGAAAAATTTGGTGTCAGACATTCTGTCTGCAATTTTATGTGAACTAGTTGGGAGGTCTTGGCAAGTTGACAAATAGTGGAAAACATTGTGTGAAAAAAAGAAGTTATGTTTGCCTAAGAAGAATGGATTTCAGGGGGGGGTGCTCCCACTTCAAGCTTGGAGTCAAAATCATCTCTCTAGATAATGTTGAGTACAAAGACCATCAAACAGAAAATGGTTGACTTGGGTAGGTTTTTCCCTTCATTTTCAATTTTATGCTCAATAACATATTTAGAAGGGAGATTATGAAGTGGATTTGGCAAGAAACTCAGGGCTGCAAGTTACTCAGATACATGATTTGAGTGTGCATTCTGAAAGTGATCTCTATCTTTTGAAGAATTTAGTAGATTAACAAAAGGTGCATGTTGGCCTTCGATTTTCTTTGCAAGATCCTTTTCACACCTAGACACCAGGTGACAATACATTTGTATTTGGCTTTTGGCTTTTACAGTGCTAGTGCAAACAATTCCTAAGGAGATTCATATTTTGGCAATTCTGGCATTTGGGGCTCTGTATCAAGATAGGTCTCATCAGTCAATGCTTTTAAATGCCATCACATCAGGACGACATCATGGCATCTTACCTAGTCTAATGCATAAGGAATTATTCAATGATCTTTCATTTATTTACTTAGTTTCCATATCATCTGATATCCATCTCTTTGAGTGTTACATGGTAATATACTTTGGCGACCTGTGTGTCTACACAGAGTGTTCAAATCCCTGACTAGTCAAGGCCAAAAGACATTTAGCCTTTTATGTCTCTGTCATGGAACATTGCTGGACTCCCAGAATAAATTTCATTCAAAGAAACATTACCTATACTCTAGTAGATAGGTCAATTGGTTTGTCATCATAGCTGTGTAAAAGGAAACTGGACAAGACACCATTGCGGACTTTTCCAAATCTGTTGGAGTTTGTTGCAAGCTAGATTCTAGAATGTTTTAGAGATAATATTGCAGTTTGACGCCTGATTTATCAATATTTCAGTGGAGTTGGTGAGCTGGCCTAGGATGCCATGCTGGGGAGAGAAACAAAAACCTTACAGGATTCAAGAGGAAATTACTTCTTGCTCCAAGCTCGGAACGGAGCAAGAGTACAACCGTTGGAAATCCCTTAGAGGAGCAGAATGAGCCCGTGAGCTCAAAAGTGGTTGTGGAGTCCTTTAGAAAAGATGAGTTAGTAAAAAAAATTATTACCCCACCTTACTAATGGCTTACCAAGGGGTTGGGTATGTTACAACCATTCATGTGAATCGTTTACCAAGGGGTTGGGTATGTTACAACCATTCATGTGAATCGTTTACCAAGGGGTTGGGTATGTTACAACCATTCATGTGAATGGAATGGACATGAAAAATATAGGAACGTTGACAATGATGAATGACAATGCATAGTGGCACCTTAGTATAATAACAAGTAGTTTATTCAAAGTTTATTCAATGAAGAACATGACAAAGATAGGAACGTTGACAATGATGAAAGACAATGCATAGTGGCACCTTACCATAATAACAAGTAGTTTATTCAAAGTTGATTCAATGAAGAAATGTGATTGTGGTTACCTCTCTAAATTTGGTTTCACTAGAAGCTCTCGAAGATGATAATGGTCTACTTTCTCCTCCACTTGATAAGGGTGCATTTTATTACAACTCAAACCACATCAATAGAAATATCTCAGTTCTTTGATGGAATGGACGAGGATGGAAAATCCTTGAACTATGAATGAACATGACAAATATAGGAATTTTGACAATGATGAAAGACAATGCATAGTGGTACCTTACCATAATAACGAGTAGTTTATTCAATGAAGCAAATGTGTTAAGCGGAAGCGACATTAGTGTCAAGCAAGGAACCCTAAGACTTAAAAGGGAAATGGAGCACACATATCCTATGACTAAATAATTGGAGTAGGATAGAGAAGATGGGTTGGGTCTCAAGTTGTTATTATACTATTGCAAGATACAAGATAGATACATAGCCAATGCTGTGCATAGGTGCATTAGCATTGGTATTGAAGATATCCAAGAGGGAATTTTCTATAGATGCTAGTGAACCCGTCAAAGGCATTGTCTTAATGATTTAAAGTTTAGCATGTAAGCTATTGAAAGTGACAATATGATTATAGAAAGTGTGTTAACCATGCTTTGTCCTAGAGGGCACTAGTTTTCTTCCACTGTGTAATGTTGTTGTTGGCAATACGCTTGTGCTTGTGCTAGAAGGAAAGCTAGCGGGTGCTAGCTTTCTTTCATGATGCAATGTTGTTGTTGGAAATTCACTTGTGCTTGTGCTAAAAGGAAAGCTAGTGGGCACTAGCTTTCTTTCACAATGTAATGTTATTGTTGGCAATGCACTTGTGCTTGTGCTAGAAGGAAAGCTAGCAGGTGCTAGCTTTCCATCACGATGTAGTGTTCTTGTTGGCAATGTGCTTGTGCTAGAAGCAAATTTAGCGGGTGCTATCTTTACTACATGGTGTAGTGTTGTTGTTGGCAATGCGGTTGGGCTTGTGCTATAAGGAAAGCTTGCGGGCTCTAGATTTTCTACATGGTGCAGTGTTGTTGTTGACAATATGATTGTGCTTGTGCTAGAAGGAAAGCTAGCAGGCGTTAGCTTTGCTTCACGGTGCAATGTTATTGCTAGAAATGTGCTTGTGCTTGTGCTAGAAGGAAAGCTAGCAGGTGCTAGCTTTCCTTCATGGTGCAATGTTGTTGTTGGCAATACGTTTGTGATTTTGCTAGAAGGAAAGCTAGTGGGCACTAGCTTTCCTTTACAGTGCAATGTTGTTGCTGGAAATGAGATTATGCTTGTGCCAAAATGAAAGCTAGTGGGTGCTAGCTTTCCTTCACAGTGTAATGTTGTTGTTGGAAATGTGCTTGTGCTTGTACTACAAGGAAAGCTAGTAGGAAAAATCTTTTCTTCATGGTGCAATGTTGTTGTTGGCAATATGCTTGTGCTTGTGCTAGAAGGAAATTTATTGGGTGTTAGATTTCCTTCACAATGCAATGTTGTTGTTGGAAATGCACTTGTGCTTGTGCTAGAAAGAAAGATAGTAGACATTGGATTTATTTCACGATGCAATGTGGTTGTTGTCAATGCACTTATGCTTGTGCTAGAAAGAAAGCTAGTAGTTGCTAGCCTTCCTACACAGTGCAATGTTGTTTTTTGGCAGTGCATTTGTGCTTCTACTAGAAGGAAAGCAAGATTTCCTTCATGGTTCAATGTTGTTGCTGGCAATGTGTTTGTGCCCATGCTATAAGGAAATATAGCGGGCACTAGCTTTCTGTTAATGTTTAATCGATTATTACAGTTGTTTGCATTTCAATAGATAACAATAGCATAATCCAAGATCACTGAGAAATACACAATCACAAGAGACACGACATTTATCCTGGGAAGCCCTCTAGGGGAAGAAAACCTAGCAAAACTCCCTTAATATAGATAGCCAATACAATGCCAAAAGATCTCTTAAACTAATACAGAAAGTCCTCTCACTAATATGTGCCACTCTCTCTCTCCTTCTTCTCCAGCAACAGATCCGAAACTTGTCTCTCAATGAGCAAGTGAGTTGTGTGTGTAAGTGAGGTGTTGGCCTCTTTATTTATACAAGTCTGGCATGTGTGAAGTGTCTCTTCACTGGCAGGGTCGACTTCTCAAACTGGGTGGGTAAACCCACCTTTATTATATTTCTGGGCCTCTTTAATATATGTTGGGGCCGACTTCTTATTCTTCCTATTACAATTGTCTTTTGACCAATCCGCAAAAGGGTATTTGGTCCTATTACAATAATCGACATGATCAATCCACAATGGGGATTGATCCAATGAATAATATATCAAATAATAATAAGAATACTCTTTGCAGTTACATTATTTCAACACTCCCCCTTAACAAGAAGGCTATTCTTCAGCAGCATCATGCGAGAGAGAGAGGACAACATCATCAACAACATCAAGTGGGTGAGAGAACAACATCATCAATATCATCTTGGAACACTGAATGGTGTATCTATAAATCATCGGAAGTTTTCTTTATTGACAACATCATCATTCTCAAGGAATTCCATCATCATCTGCATCAATATGTATTAGTATAAAAACTAATACATCATCATCATCACATCACAAGGTTGGCTTATCATAATACAATACTGGATTTACGTCACAGCTATCAAGATGGAAGCTTAGTACTTGTCTCATCTCAATGTCTTGCTTTCAAGCTGGAAGCAAGATACTAGACTGGATTTACGTCACAACTATCAAGATGGAAGCACAGTACTAGTCTCATCTCATCATCTTGCTTTACGTCACAGCACTCAAGATGGAAGTAAGATACTCATCCTGCTTTACATTACAACCATCAGGTCAGAAGCAGGATACTAGACTGGCTTTACGTCACAACTATCCAGCCGGAAGCTTGGTGCTAGTCTCATCATATCATCTTTCTTTACGTCTGACAACTAGGTCAGAAGCAAGGAACATCTCATCTTGCTTTACGTCTGAAAACTAGGTCAGAAGCAAGGAACATGTCATCTTTATTTATGTCTGATAACTAGGTTAGAAGCAAGGAACATCTCATCTTTCTTTACGTCTGACAACTAGGTCAGAAGAAAGGAACATCACAACTACTCCCCCTTTCGAGGAAGGTCCTTTTGGACTATGCCAAGATTATCTCGGAAGTACTCAAACTTCACACGAGATAGGGGCTTAGTCAACACGTCAGCAACCTGTTCATCTGTGCTAATGTATTGGAGCTTTAAGGCTCCTCTCTATACCATGTCACGGATGTAATGATAATGAATCTCTATGTGCTTCGACCTGTCATGGAATATAGGATTCTCTGTCATTTTTATGTAGCTCTAGTTATCACATAGAATCAAGGTTTCTCTTATCTCTAAGTCAAATAGGTCGGTCAACAACTTTCGAAGCCATATAGCTTCGCAGCTGGTAGAACATGCAACAATGTATTTTGCTTCCATTGTGCTGAGAGAAATACTATATTGTTTCCTACTCTGCCACGAGATCATAGCTAATCCCAAACTGAAACAACATCCTGAAGTGATTTTCCTATCAGAAACACTTCCTGCCCAATCTGCATCAGTATATCCACTCAATGTGAAATCATGNCTGAGACCATAATCTATTGTACCTTTAAGGTACCTCATCACATGTTTTGCAGCCACTAGGTGAACACGTCTGGGTTCTACCAGAAACTGACTCAAGGTGTTCATGGAAAAACAAATGTCTGGTCTGGTGTTCGTTCGGTACATCAACGATCCAATAATCTGTCTATACAATGTGGCATCAATCAATTCTAAGAAAGTATTTACCAATAGCTTTAGCTTCGCTTCCATGGGTGTATTCATGGGCTTGCATTCCAACATGTCGAATCTCTTCAAGATTTCGACCGTGTACTTCCCTTGGTTAAGGAAGATCCTCTCAGGACTCTGCCATACCTCAAGACCTAAGAAATAATGCATTAGGCCAAGGTCTTTCATTTAAAATTCTAAGGCAAGTCTCTTTTTACATTCAGTGATGAGCTTTTCTTCTCCAGTTAAGAATAAGTCATCCACATATAGCAGTAAGATTATTGGATCATTGTTCATGATTTTGAAGTAGAGGTTAGAGTCTGCTTTACTCTTGGTAAATCCTAAGCTCATCAAGAAACTGTCTATATGGCCATACCAAGCTCCAGGAGCTTGCTTCAATCCGTATAAGAATTTCTTCAATCTGCAGACATGAGACTTCCTGTCTTCAACCTCAAATCCTTGAGGTTTCTCTATATACACTTCCTCTTCAATGACACTGTTTAGGAAAGTTGTCTTCACGTCCATCTAGTGTAGCTCCCACTTCATCTTAGCTGCAAGTGCTATGATGGTTCTGACCGAAGTGTATATTGCCACAGGAGAGAATGTCTCTTCATAGTCAATGCCTTCCTTCTAGGAAAATCCACGAGCGACAAATCTTTCTTTATACTCCTCAATACTTCCATCAACAACATGTTTTATTTTGAAGAGCCATCTGGAGAATACCACATCTTTATTCTTCGGTCTGGGAACTATTTACCATACTTGGTTCTTCATTATGGATTGGTATTCCTCTTTCATGGCATCTGTCCATTCTTTCCTTTGAATGGCTTCTTCAAAAAAGGTAGGCTCCTCTTCTAGGAGATCACACATTAAAGCCATATAACTGGAGAATGACTTTGGTCTTTTCACCTGTCTTGTAGTTCCTTGGGGAACATCATACTTCTCTCCATCTTGAATAATCTCTCTAGCCCAAGATGGCTTTCTTTTATGGAGGATCATCATCTGAGGAGGTTATTGCACTTCTACTATATCATGGTCTTCTAGAAGTTCCTCATCAGGGGAAGTTACGACTTCCCTCACTGGTTCTGCAGCTCTGGGAACCTCCCTCATTGTAGTATTGGGGATTACGGGTTCCTCTTCATATACCTCTTCAGGTTGGCATAGTTAAGATTTCTTGACCGTTGCATCTTCATCAAAGGTCACATCCCTGCTGATCTCAATGTGATGTTGACCTGGTATATAGATTCTGAAGGCCTTGGAGACCTCACAGTATCCCACAAATATTCCCTTCTTTCCTGAAGGGTCCAACTTGTTTCTCTTTTCTTTAGGTATATGAATAAACACTGGATGGCCAAATATTTTGAGATGGCTTACCTTTGGCTTCTTTCCGTTGAACATCTCTTTCGGTGTCTTGAGCCCAAGTGAACTATGGGACAATCGGTTTTGCACATAAACAACTACCATTGCTACTTCTGCCCATAAGCACATAGGAAGATCTTGATCATGGATCATAGTCTTCACAGCTTCCAATATGGTTCTGTTCTTTTGTTCAGCTACACCGTTTTGTTGGGGATTATAGGGAGTAGTGAGTTCCCTCTTGATCCCAACATCTTTGCAAAATTTCACAAATTCTTTTGAGGTATATTCTCCTCCATTATCTGACCTGAGTATCTTAATCTTCCTTTCAGAAAGGTTCTCTATCAAGGCTTTGAATTCCTTGAACTTGTTGAACACTTCATCTTTAGATTTCAATAAATATATCCAAGTTTTACGAGAGCAATCATCAATGAATGATACATAATATACATACCCGCTAATGGAGGATGATGGAATTGGGCCACATACATATGAATGGATGAGTTCTAGGACTCCTTTTGTCTTGTTGTCCCTCTTCAGAAACAGGTTCTTGATATTCTTCCCTTGTCCACATCCATTTCATATGTCTTTATGTTCACCTTTGAGTTCTGGTAAACCTGTGACTACTTTGCATATGTATGGTAGTGCCTTGTAGTTGATGTGGGCTAACCTTCTATGCCAAAGTTCACCTGAGTTTTCAATGGCGTGGGTCATGGAAGCCTCTAAGTGACCCTTTAGTTTATACAAGCCATTTTCTTCATTTCCAATGATGATTACTTCATTTAAGGTTTCTCCTTTAGCCCACATAAGAAATTATCCATCTATAAAGGCAACTTTGAAGCCTTTCTTCTATAAATCTGAAATGGAGAGTAGGTTCTTCTTCAAGCCTGGTACATATAGTACGTCCTTCATTTTTAGTGAATTCTCTGAATTCAGTTTATGGTTTGATTCTCCCACTCCCTTGATGGGATATTGGTAATCATCTCCAAGTGTCACTTTCTGAGAAAACTTATTTTCTGAGATACAAGAGAGAATATTTCTTTGTCCCGTCATGTGCTTGGATGCACCACTATCAATGAGCCAAGTGTCCTCTCTAGGTGTTACAGATCCTGAGAGGTCCGAGATCAAGACATGGTCTTTGAT
Source organism: Picea engelmannii (assembly GCA_009831015.1). NCBI lineage: Eukaryota > Viridiplantae > Streptophyta > Pinopsida > Pinales > Pinaceae > Picea > Picea engelmannii. The sequence continues at coordinate 704,107 of ML776918.1, read as the reverse complement.
CTGCTCTCTTATCATCTTTGGGGGTGTCTCTTCATCTTTGACTACATGGGCATGGAGCCTCTTATGTTTTCTCTTGTATTCTTCTCGTCTGGCTAGACAAAACTTTGCAATGTGTCCCATCTTGTCACAATGATAGCATTGTACAGATGAGTAGTCCCTTTCCTTTCATTGTCCTTTCTTTTGAAATCTCCTTGGATGAGATTCTTTATAATTGAATTTGTTTGATTGTTGAGGATCTTTATGAGTCTCCTTTTGGAAGTAGGGTTTCTTCCTTCCTCCTTTGGTGTGAGTAGCTAGTTCTTTATCATCATCCCTTGCTAGTAACGCTTCACGATTCACTACTCTTGTTTCTTCTTGGATGTATTCTTCCCATAGACTATCAAACTTCAGTTTCTCCATTCTGGCACATATTGTTTGGATGAAATCATCCCAAGGTCTTGTGAGACAATTTAGGGCTGTCATTATGAGTTCGTCTTTGTCTATGGTATCTCCAATAGCTTCTAGATGTTCTTTGAATTTTGAGATTCTAGAGAAGTATTCCTGAATCATTTCTCCTTTCTGCATCCTTGTATTCTTTAGTTGAGTTCTTAGATTCATATTTCGGTTTATGTTCTTTCCTTCATATAGTATGGTCAAGGCATCAAACATTTCTTTCAGGGTCTTCTTATATGACGCATAAGGAATCAGGTGGTCTTTGATTGAATCTGTAATGATTCTTTTGGCCCTGATTGTGTCCTTTTGATGCTTTTCCTTTTCTGCAGCATCGGCAGGTTCTGGTACTTCTTCTTTGACAAATATTGCTAGGTCATTCTCTTCAAGAATGAGCCAATCCTATACTTCCAGGCACAAAAGTTTTCCACTCCTTCTAACTTGTCAACAAGCTTAACGCTTGCAGACATATTTACCTGGAGCTAGGAAAATGAACGAAAAATGAAAGTGTTCAAAATAAAAAACTAAACTTACTAGGTGGTGCGCTTGGCTAAGGTGAGTAGCCTGGTGTGTTTGGATCTGAGAAAATCCAACTTTTTCTCCTTCAAATTTGATCTGCGTATTTCTGGACTGGTGCTTTTGGTACCTCTGGTACTCTGGCACTTCTGGTACTTCTGGTACACTAGTTTTCTAGTACTTCTGGTACTTTCTGAAACTAGGGTTTCACTTTTTGGGAGATCCAACCACTGAAAAGGTGCGCTAAGAGTACCAAACTGATCCTTAGGGGAGGGCACACTTTTCTAGATGGTTTTGGGGCTGAAAAGATTCACCATCAAAAAGCCCTAATTTTCATGTACGACAACAGTGACATTTTTCACTTGTGAAAGATGCTTCCTTCATCTTGGCTCTTATACCATGTTAATGTTTAAGCCATTATTACAGTTGTTTTCATTTCATTAGATAACAATAGCATAATCCAAGATCACTAAGAAATACACAATCACAAGAGACACAACATTTATCCTAGGAAACCCTCTAGGGGAAGAAAATCTAGCAAAACTTCCTTAATATAGATAGCCAATACAATGCCAAGAGATCTCTTAAACTAATACAGAAAGTCCTCTCCCAGATATGCGCCACTCTCTCTCTCCTTCTTCTCCAGCAGTAGATCCGAAACTTGTCTCTCAATGAGCAAGTGAGTTGTGTGTGTAAGTGAGGCGCTGGCCTCTTTATTTATACAAGTCTGGCACGTGTGAAGTGTCTCTTCACTAGCAGGGCTGACTTCTGAAAATGGGTGGGTAAACCCACCTTTATTATATTTCTGGGCCTCTTTAATATCTACTGGGGCCGACTTCTTATTCTGCCTATTACAATTGTCTTTTGACCAATCCACAAAAGGGGATTTGGTCCTATTACAATAACCGACATGATCAATCCACAATGGGGATTGATCCAATGAACAATATATCAAATAATAATAAGAATACTCTTTGCAGTTACATTATTTCAACACTTTCCTTCATGGTGCAATGTTGTTTTTGGAAATGCATTTGTGTTTTTGTTAGAGGGAAAGCTAGCGGGCACTAGCTTTCCTTCATGTTGGAATGTTGTTTTTAGAAATGCGCTTGTACTTGTGCTAGAGGGAAAGGTAGTGGGCGTTATCTTTCCTTTGTTGTTCAATGTTGTTGTTGGAAATGCACTTGGGCTTGTGCTAGAAGGAAAACAACTAGCAGGCAATATCCTTTCTTCATGGTGCAATGTTGTTGTTGGCAATGCTTTTGTGCATATGCTAGAAGGAAACATTGAAGACACTAGCTTTCCTTCATGTTGGACTATTGTTGTTGGCAATGTGCTTGTGCTTTTGCTAGACAGAAAGATAAAGGGCACTAACTTTCCTTCAAGGTGCAGTGTTGTTATTGGCATTGCAATTATGCTTGTGCTACATGGTGTAGTGTTGTTGTTGGAAATGTACTTGTGCTTGTGCTAAAAGGAAAGATAGTGGGCGCTAGCTTTACTCCACGGTTCAATATTGTTGTTGGAAATGCACTTGTTATTGTGCTAAAAGGAAAAATAGCGGGCACTAGATTTCCTTCATGGTGTGGTGTTGTTGTTGGCAATGGGTTTTTGCTTGTGCTAGAAGGAAAGCTAGTGGGTGCTAGATTTGCTAAATGGTGTAATGTTGTTGCTGGAAAGAGCTTGTGCTTGTGCTAGAAGCAAATCTAGCAGGAATTAAATTTTCTCCATGGTGTAATTTTGTTGCTGCAATGTGATTATGCTTGTACTAGAAGGGAATCTAGTAGGTGCTAGCTTTTCTTCACAGTTCAATCTTGTTTTCAGCAATGCGTTTGTGCTTCTTCTAGAAGGGAAGCTAGCAGATGTTAGCCTTTTTTCAAAGTTCAATGTTGTTGTTGGCTATGCACTTGGGCTTGTGCTAGAAGGAAAGATAGTGGGCATTATCTTTCCTTCATGGTGCAATGTTGTTGTTGGTAATAAACTTGTGCTTCTGCTAGAAGGAAATTCAATGTATGCTAGCTTTCCTTCACAGTGCAATGTTGTTGTTGGTAATACACTTGTGCTTGTGCTTGAAGGTAATCTAGTGGGCACTATCTTTCCTTCATGGTGCAATGTTGTTGTTGGAAATGGTGGATACTAGATTTCCTTCACTGTGTAATGTTGTTTTTGGCAATGTGTTTGTGCTTGTGCTAGAAGGAAAGCTAGCATGCAAAAAATTTCTTTCACAGTGCAATGCTATTGTTGGAATTGGACTTGTGTTTGTGTAGAAGGAAAGCTAGTAAGCTAGAAGGAACTAGCTTTCCTTCACAATGCAATGTTGTTTTTGGCAATGTGTTTGTGTCTGTGCTAAAAGGAATTCTAGCGGACACTAGCTTTCCTTCAAGTTGCAATGTTGTTGTTGGAAAGCGCAGGTGTTAACCTTCCTTCACGTTGTAAGGTTTTTGTTGGCAATCACGGGTGCTAGCTTTGCTTTAGGTTGTAATGTTTTTGTTGGAAATGTGCTTGTTCTTGTACTAAAAGGAAAGCTAGCGGGTGCTAGCTTTCCTTCACGATGAAATGTTGTTGTTGGAAATGCACTTGTGCTTGTGCTAGAAAGAAAGCTAGCAAGCGATATCTTTCTTTCACAGTGCAATGTTGTTGTTGGCAATTTTGCGCCTATGCTAAAAGAAAAGATAGTGGACACTAGCTTTCCTTCACATTGCAATGTTGTTGTTGGAAAGCATGGGTGCTAGCTTTCCTTCACGTTGGCTAGATTTCCTTCATGTTGTAAGGTTGTTGTTGGAAAGTGTGGGAACTATCTTTCCTTCATGGTGCAATGTTGTTGTTGTCAATACGCTTGTGCTTGTGCTATAAGGAAAGATAGTGGGCACTAGATTTCCTTCACAGTGCAATGTTGTTGTTGGCAATGTGATTATGCTTGTGCAAGAAGGAAATCTAGTGGGTGCTATATTTCCTTCACGGTGTAATGTTTTTGTTGGAAATGTGCTTGTGCTTATACTAGAAGGAAACCTACCAAGTAAAAAATTTCCTTCATGGTGCAATGTTGTTGTTGGCGATGGGCTTCTTTTTATGCTAGAAGGAAACCTAATAGCCGCTAGCTTTCCTTCACAGTGTAATGTTGTTGTTGGCAATGTGCTTGTGCCTATGTTAAAAGGAAATATGGCGGGAACTATCTTTCCTTCACGTCACAATGTTGTTTTTGGAAAGTGCAGATGCTAGCTTTCCTTCATTGTAATGTTGTTGTTGGAAATGCACGTGTTCTTGTGCTAGAAGGAAAGCTAGCACGTGCTAGCTTTCCTTCATGGTGCATTGTTGTTACTAGAAATGCACTTGTGCTTGTTCCAGAAACAAAGCTAGTGGGCATTGGATTTATTTCACGGTGCAATGTGGTCATTGGCAATTTTCTTGTGCTAGAAATAAATCTAGTAAGTGCTAGCTTTCCTACACAATGTAATGTTGTTGTTGGAAGTGCATTTGTGCTTATACTACAAGGAAAGCTAGTAGGCACTAGCTTTCCTTCATGGTGCAATGTTGTAGTTGGAAATGCGCTTGTTCTCATGCTAGAAGGAAATATAACAGGCACTATTTTTCATTCACAGTGCAATGTTGTTGTTGGAAATGCATTTATTCTTGTGTTAGAATGAAAGCTAGCGGGCACTAGCTTTCCTTCACGCTGGAATGTTTCTTTTAGTAATGCGCTTGTACTTGTGCTAGAAGGAAATATAGCAAGTGTTATATTTCCTTCATTGTGCAATGTTGTTGTTGGCAATGCGCTTATGCTTGTGCTAGAAGGAAAACAACTAGTGAGCATTATCTTTCTTTCGTGGTGCAATGTTGTTGGCAATGATTTTGTGCATATGCTAGAAGGAAAGCTAGAAGACACTAGATTTCCTTCATGTTGGAATGTTTTTGTTGGGAATGCACTTGTGCTTGTGCTAGATGGAAAGCTAAAGGGAACTAGCTTTCCTTCATGGTGTAGTGTTGTTGTTGGCACTATGCTTGTGCTTGCACTACATGGTGGAATGTTTTTGTTGGAAATGTGCTTGTGCTTGTACTAAAATAAAATCTAGAGGGATCTAGCTTTACTCCATGGTGCAATGTTGTTGTGCAAATTCACTTGTGGTTGTGCTAGAAGGAAAACTATTGGGTGCTAGCTTTCCTTCATGGTGAGGTGTTGTTGTTGGAAATGCACTTTTTCCCTTGCTAGAAGGAAAGATAGTGGGTGCTAGATTTGCTACATGGTGTAGTGTTGTTGCTGGAAACATGCTTGTGCTTGTGCTAAAACGAAATCTAGTGGGCATTAAATTTTGTTTCAAGTTGCAATTTTGTTGCTAGCAATGTGCTTATGCTTTTGCTAGAAGGAAAGCTAGCAGGTGCTAGCTTTCCTTCACAGTTCAATATTGTTGTCGAAAATGTGCTTATGCTTCTACTAGAAGGAAAGCTAGTAGACGTTCACTTTTTTTCATGGTGCAATGTTGTTGTTAGCGATGCACTTAGACTTGTGCTAGAAGGAATGATAGCGGGTGCTAGATTTCCTTCACAGTGCAATGTTTTTGTTGGAAATATGCTTGTGCTTGTATTAGAAAGAAATATAGTGGGTGCTATCTTTCCTTCACAGTGCAATGTTGTTGGAAATACGCTTGTGCTTGTGCTAGAAGGAAAGCTAGTGGGCACTAGATTTCCTTCACGGTGCAATGTTTTTGTTGGCAATGCAATTGTTCTTGTGCTAGAAGGAAATCTAGCAGGTGCTAGCTTTCCTTCCCAGTGTAATGTTGTTGTTGGCAATGTGTTTATTCTTGTGCTAGAAGGAAAGCTAGCAAGTGGAAGCTTTCCTTCATAGTGGAATGTTATTATTGGCAATGGACTTGTGCTTATGTAGAAGGAAAGCTAGTAGACACTAGCTTTTCTTCACGGTGAAATGTTGTTGTTAAAAATGTGTTTGTGCCTATGCTAAAAGGAAAGCTAGTGGACAATAGCTTTCCTTCATGTTGCAATGTTGTTGTTCGAAAGCGTGAGTGCTAGATTTCCTTCACGTTGTAAGGTTGTTGTTGGAAATCCCCAGTGCTAGCTTTCCTTCATGTTGTAATGTTGTTGTTGGAAATGCGCTTGTGCTTGTGCTAAAAGAAAAGCTAGCGGGCACTAGCTTTCCTTCATGGTGCAATGTTGTTGTAAATGCACTTGTGTTTTTGCTAGAAATAAATCTAGCAGGCGATATCTTTCTTTCATGGTGCAATGTTGTTGCTAGAAATATGCATCTTCTTGTGCTAGAAGGAAATCTAATAGACACTATCTTTCCTATGCAATGTTGTTTTTGGCAATGCACTTGTACTTGTGCTAGAAGGAAATAAAGTAGGTGATAGATCTCCTTCATAGTGCAATTTTGTTGTTGGAGGTGCATTTGTGCTTGTGTTATAAGGTAATATAGAGCCCCTTTCATGGTGTAATGTTGTTGGTAATGTGCTTGTGCTTATCCTAGAATGAAATCTAGCGGATGCTAGATTCCCTTCATGATGCAATGTTTTGTTGGAAATGCACTTGTTCTTGTGTTTGAAGGAAAGCCTGCAAGCGCTAGCTTTCCTTCACATTGGAATGTTGTTTTTAGCAATAGAAATTTGAATATTTTTACAAAAATATCGCCAAACATTTTACATTTTGCGTATTAAGGACTAGTAATATTAGCCTAGGTTTCTACATTTTAATATAAATTTCCATCCTTAAAATCATCCCTGGTTCTCAGAATTAGACTTGGAGAATAATATTACTGTTTCATTGTATGCAATATGAATGCCTAGTTGGTTCCTCCTACTATGCCTTTTAAGTGTTAAATGTTGGGTTTCAAGATGGGTTTCAAGCTTGTATTGGCTTTGGAACAAGATAACTTAGATCCACAATTATGAAACAATAAATATATTCAATTCTAATGTTGTTGTGGGCTCTACATTTGTTCTTGTCGTAGATGAAAAGTTAGTAGTTGCTAACTTTCCTTTAGGAACAAGAACAAGTATGTACCATTGCTTTGGGTCGCTTTGTCCTCACATTCCCTTTTAACACAAGCCCATGTAACAATACGAACATGCTTTTCCCTAACCATGATTTTGATTCCCCTCCATGATGAGCCATGCTTGTTGGTCTTTAGACAAATCAAGGAGGTGATTTAACCCTAACCAAGGTTAGTGTCATGATGTTTTCATCGACAATGCACTTATGATTATGGTAGATGGAAAGCTAGTGGTTGTTAGCTTTCTTGTATAGCACAAGAACAAAGATTAAATCGATGCTCCGAGGGTGACTTAGTCATTTAAAACACCATGATTAGTGTTTTTCCTTTGTATGTGCCCTTTTATTGGTTGTGTAACATGCTAAGAAGATCCATGATGATGCAATAAGAACTGTATTTAAATCTCATATTGTTGTTGGCTCTACACTTGTGCTTTTGCCAGAAGGAAAGAAAGAAATCATTAATTTTCCTTTTGGCACAACCACAAGGCTTCGAGCTAGCTATAATAGTGGTATTTATGTCCAATTTTGGAGTTTATGAAGTTTAGGGTGTTATTTCAAAGTGTATAAGAACAATGCACCTAAGATGGATTCAAATGGGCTTGAAGTTGTCACTCAAAATTCATGCAATCAATGCTCTCGAGGAGATTTTATTCTAACAATCACCATGGTTTTTGTTTTGGATCTATGTATGCCCATTTATTATATTTGGAAAAATCCAATAAGATCCAAGATTATGAAACAAGAAATGTATTCAAATCTGATGTTGTTGTGGGCTCTACATTTGTTCTTGTCATAGATGGAAAGCCAACGGTTGCTAGTCTTCCTTTAGGAAAAATCACAATTATGCAATCATTACTTAGGTTTTTCCTTTTTACTAACATTCCCTTTTAACATAAACCCATGTAGCAGTATTAAAAAACTACACCCTCACCATACTTCCAATTCCCTTGTGTGACGAGCCATGCTTGTTGGATGCTAGACAAAGCAAGGAGGCGATTTCACCTAAACAAAGGTTAGTGTCGTGGTATTCTTATCAACACTTGGAAATAAAGATAGTGGTTGTGGTTGTTATATTTACTTCTAGCACAAGAACAAAGATCCACTCATTTCTCTGGGGGTGCCTTTGTCCTAACAATCACCATTGTTAGTGTTTTTCCTTTGTGTGCGCCCTTTTATGCCTCTAAAAGAAACTAAGAAGATCTATGGTGTAATAAGAAGTGTATTTAACTAATGTTGTTGTTGCCTCCATACTTGTTCTTGTGTTGGAAGGAAAAATAGTTTTCAAAAATAGTTTTCTCTAGCTTTCCTTCAGGCACAAACACAAGGATGCAATCACAAGGTTACAAGTTGGGTAGAATAAAGGGGACTCTTGTCCAATTTTGAAGAATATGAATTGTTGGGTGTTATTTCGAAGTTCATATACATAATTTACATAAGATGGATTCAACTGGCCCAAGATTCTCTCAATCCTGATGCAAAATCAATGAAAGAAGCTCCAATGTGGGGTTGGGGTTCATGCAATCATTTCACAATTTTCATAGAATTTGAAGCAATTTTGGGGCATCGAATTCCATTTCTACACTTGGGTTTTATTGTTAGAGGAAATTTAATTGAATGCTTGCAATATATCCTCTTTCCTTTGTGGTGAATATTACTTTGAGTTCTTGAAGATTTCTTATGGAAATGGGTTTTGAGATTTGAATCTAAGATTGAAAATACAATTGAGAGATAATTCCCAATCCAAAGCAACTAAATGTCATATACATGTATGAATCATGATATCAATCAATTAATGCATGTTTTATGAGACCACATAATGGTTATGAGTTATTTCGTGCAGCCCAGTCTCCAATAAATTTGTTGTGCATAGTCAATGTTACAATACTCTTTATCTTGATTTATATAAAATAAGGCATGTACATTTGTAGTTTCATTTTAAATATTAGAAAAAATTGATATCAATTCTTTGGAAGCATTGCTAATGAAAATATGTTTTCAACAATAATCCTATTAACATTATTAACTATGAAATGAAAGAGTTAAGGTGAAATTCATGGTATAGACCCCACACTTTGAGAGATTAATGCAAAATTCTTTATCAATAGCTTAAATTTTTGGTCCACCAAGATTGTATCCTAGAAAGGAACATTAGGCTCATTCCATATACTAGATTTTTATTTTACTCTTCCAAGGAATCACATAGTTCCTTTTTGGTTCTATTTAGTGAGTGAAACAATTGTAGACACTTCAAAATATGGAAAATGCTAATATTAACTATATTTAAACCTCCAAGATCCAATATAATATTTGTTATTTCCATTAAATAAATCCAAAGTGACAAGCTATTTTAAAATCATGGGATCAATATTATTGCTCTAATGAAATCCACAAAAATCCATAGATTCATGGGATCAATATTGTTGCTCCAAAGAATTTTGAAGACTTGTTTTCCTCTAAGGTAATAGCTCCTAGACTAGCAGTCCTTGAACCTTCAATATTTTATTAGATGGGTCCCTAAATGCAAGCTCAGAAGACCGTCCATGCATGTATGCAGATTCAAAACTAGATGCTACCTCCCATAAATTCATAGGATTTTTCTTAGCCAATTATAGAGATGCAACAGGCTGCAATAGAATCTCAAAGCCTTGGTCATTATTTGATGCAATCACCTTTCCAATCTTCTTCATATGGGTTGGTATCCCTTAGTAAAATTTCACCTCATTGTGTGGATGTGGAACATCATAATGCATGTGGGTCTCCCTTATCACTAGCTATGAAAGCAACCTTAAATTCAAGAATTGTTTCTTTTTCCAAGAGGGGAAAATAGAGCCATGATTCTTGTGACTTGGGAGCTCATTTGATTCCCAATTCATGGTCTGATTGGGGATCTCCAATTGGTAAAGTTGACTAGGGACGTCAAGGAAAAAAGTTGAACAAATTAAGAAAGTCGACATCATTTGGCTCTCACAATTATGAAGAACTAGATTTGTCTTGGGTTCAAAAACTGGTAAAAAACTACACCATATGGTAAATATGGAGGAAATATAAGTTGTTATGGAGAAACACCACACAAGGAGCAAATATAAAATGTTTACCATTCAGTTTTGGGTGCCTAGATTGAACATATGCAACTTTATTAGATTGTAGTTTGAGATTAGGATTATTTATTTGGATTTGTGGTAGGGTGGGCTGGGCTCATTTAAAATTCAATTTTTATTTTTTTACTATTTATGTTATAAAATTCCCCACTTTAGTTTAGGAAATAGTCTAGTTTTCTACCTTTTATTGGAATTACACTAGTAGGAAATTTGGGATGGAAGCGTAGAAAAAAAAAGAAGAAAATTTGAACACACAATGGAATTCCTAGTAGCACGTTGACAAACTAGATATATCTTAGGTGGTATACCAAAGAATGACTATTGTTTTTGTTGACATGGAAATTAAAGATGTTGTTTTGTTTACTTATCATTAGCAACCATATATATATATTCTTTGAAAGAATCAAGCAGAGAAATGTTGTCAATTGGTTCCTCTGCACAATTCCTTGGAAGAAATCGAAGATGTGGCATCTTGTAGCATTTTTAATATATCAAATGTGTAATCCATAATTGGGTTTAGAGAGTAACCTTTGAGGTCGTAACTGGGAAAAACAAATATGTTCGTTGTCTACTGTTATTTTTTGTGCATAAACTCTCAACTAAAGTTTGCAAGTGGCAATTTTGGGGTAGCATTTTTTCACATTGAAGTGGATGGTTGTTAGTCTTCACATGTTATATAAGCTTTCAATTTTGTAGAATATAATGGAACAACATTATTTTATAGTTGATATATTTGGTAAGATTTCCTAGATTGATGGCATGTACATTTTGCAAAATTGAAATGATGACAATCCATTGTTTGCCATGTAGCTTGAATTTATTGATTAGGTGGAAAGGAATTTTGAGACACTCCAATTTATGCATAATTTTGTTTGAAACTGCAATTTAAATCTTTTGTGACCTTTGTAAGGTTATAAGAGGCAGTTGCTTCCAAATCGTAAAACACTTGCACAAATAGTTGTATTAGATAGTAATTGCTTTTCCACCATCTTGAAGAACTTATCGTGTGATGAAATAGGTTAGGTATAGATTAAATAAATAGGTAAAGATGGAATGGATAGAAATATTCTCCCGGAGAATTCCCTCTGGGAAGGTCGAAACATTTAAAATTTTTAAAATATTGGATTGGAAATGAATGAAACGAAAAGACTTCAATCCAATTCTTTTCCAAGAATGAAATCCTGTCAAATTTTTCGACAATAGACATGCTCTAAAAGGATTGCCCAAAACTATAAGTGGACTTTGATAAGGTACCATTGTATTGCCTTTTATTGTTTCAATATTTTTATTTATTGAAAGTGAATTTATTTCATAAATGTTTTAGAGCTCGGGGAACTCCTTCCTTGTTGCCTTTGTCTTTGGATAGTAGAGTCTTTTCTTTTCCTATAAACATGTTTTAATGCGTGGTTAGCTAGAACTTTTCATGTTGATATCATTGTATCATATCTTGAATGTATAAAAAATATGGAGTTTTATTAAACTTCTTTTTAATATCATTTTCAAAGACATTATTGGGTTACTATGGTCGGAGGGTATTTTTTCTAACTCTAGGGAAATAAATGAAATCTCTCTTACCTAATGTTATAAAGGGTGCTAGCTCAATGGAAAAACACCTACCTTACAAGCAGGACATTGGTGGCTTGATTCCTCCATGCCCTAACATAAATTAACATAAGACATTGCAATTTATTTTAATAAAATGATATTTATGTTAATTTATCTCAATGGTAAGCCATTTGTTTTTATACGTTGTTTATATATTGTCTCTAAAGAGACAAAAGTCATATATTCTATGGAGAGAGAAAAATATTTGCATAGATTTGTAAATTTTGGTATCTTACTCTCGTATACAAATTCATTTATTAATTTTTATTTTCCTATATGCATTAATATGAATGTATTTATGTGATATGTAATTTTTGAAAGAAAATTTAATGTAAATAAAGTTGCATTTCTTAAAAAAAAACATAGAATTAATTAATAATCAGTGCTAAGTGGACTATTCAGGCTCATTGGAGATGTGTCATAGATGAATGTCTTTAAAGTGTAAAGCATTTGATTTCCCTGTTCATAAATTTTTGTAAATTTGTACTCTTAAATCAATTGAAATCATCCCATATAAGTCAACAAAGAACAAAGAGATTTAATGTATTTTATTTACTTATATACTTTAATATGAGTGTATAAATATGATATATAATTTTTGAAATAAAACTCCATAAACCAACAATGCATTTATTCCAAAGAAAACTTAAAAAATCCTAATAATGAATGCTTAGTGGACTATTCAGGCTAATGGGAGATGGGTCATAGATGAATCACTTAGAACTTTTTAAATTATAAGGAATTTGATTTCTCAATCCATACCTTTTTGTAAATATGTATTCTTAAATCAATTATTTGTAATTGAAATCATCTCATATAAGCCAATTCAAATGCACAAAGTAATTTATTGATTTTTATTTTTCTATGTTATGCATCAATATGGGTGTATAAATGTGATGCAATTTTTGAAATAAAACTCCATGTAAATAAAAATACATTTCTTAAAGCCCAAGGGGTTGGATCCAATGGTGGAAAGCGAGGAGTTTTTCACCATTGGGAAAGGTTCAATTCCTGTGAGGGCCTAACTTGGAGCCACGGGAGCACCTTGAGGTAGTGGTTGAACATGTGGTTGCACCAAGAGATATTATATTAAATAATATCGTGACCTGTGCACACATAAGTGGATCAAATCCCACCCCCATGTCCTCCAATTTTTTTTTGTCAATTCCCGGTAGCTCAATCGGTTAAGGTGTGGGTTTCGTTTGCTAGGCAACCTGAGTTTAATACCCTTACAATGAGTTTAGTCAGGAGAAGACACCCAAAAATCTAGCCATGTTAAGGGTTGGTGCAGCCCAGGCCAGGTGTGATCCCCGGGTGATTTTGATGGCTTAGATGCCCATGGGTTGTGGTTTATTAGCCAATGGTTAAAAATGTTCACCCAACAGGTTACAAAAACATTTCTGACAAACCAAAAAAAAAATAGAATTAATTGATAATGAGTGTTAATTGGACTATTGCTCATTAGAGATGGGTCATAAATGAATGTCTTTGAACTTTTGCACCCCGGAACATTTGATTTTCTTGTCTATAACATTTTGTAAATTTGTATTCTTAAATCAATTATTTGTAATTGTAACCATCTCATGTAAGCCAACAAGACACAAAACTATTTATTGAATTTTATTTAGTTATATGCATTAATACATGTATAAATGTGATACGTATTTTGGAAATAAAACTCTGTGTAAATAAAGATACTTAAAAAAATAGAACTAATTAACAATGAGTCCTAAGTGAATTATTCACTCATGGGAGATGAGTCATAAATGAATGACTTTTTTTTTCTTAACTAAAACAGTTATGAATTTTATTAATTGGAAAATCCAGCTGGCTGCAGCCTTACAACCTTCACAAAAGCCTTCTACCTTCTACATTCTTATACAAGCTGCTGTCATTTTCAAGGAATATAAATTTTTACTGGGTCTCCATCGTTTATGCTGAGTTCTCCTTAGGCCAAGATGCATCCTTTGTTGGCTAATTTGTCTGCTTCTTTGTTTGAGTCTCTAAGTATATGATAGCAGTTGAAGGAGGTGAAGTCTTTTAGAATGTGTCTTAACCTTTGCAGATTCTTGTTTAGGCCAGCATCATTAAACTGTCCTTTCGAATGTATCAGTTTGATCAAGATTTCAGAGTCTCCAAACGCTTGTAGCTCCTGATGTCCTCTTTCCTTGGCTATCTGGCAGACTTTTATCAAACTCAAGATTTTTTCTTGGTTGTTGGTTCATTGTTTGAGTCCCCAGCAAAAAGTTTCAAGTATTTTCCCTTCATTGGAGTAAATGATTCCTCCAGCTCCCACTATCCCAGGGTTTCCCTTGGAGGCACCATTGAAGAAGACTGAAATTATACCTTGCTTCTGCCACCAAATCTGAAATATGTCGTGATTATCTCTTAGCCTCCACTTTGTTTCAAGATGGGATTTTTCAGTGCTATGGATCCGAAGGTTCAACACGGAGGCGCCGAGCCACTTCTTTTCTTTCTGCTACAGCGAGGTGTTGGTTTTGTGGTTTTGAGAGATCAAAGTTTCTAGGAGGAGGCCTTTTTCTTTCGTTGCTACCATGTTGGGGGTCCACTCTGTGTTGTTGAATATTTGCTCATTTCTTGCTAGCCAAAGCTTCCAACACACGTACTTGGGGATGGATATCCAGAATCTGGCCCATAAAGTTTTCAGAGAGAGCGAAGGGTAACTATCCTTCCAAGTTGTGAATAGATCCACTACTGAGATGTTGGTGGGGGCAGCTACCTTGAGGCCATGGAGGATGAGTTGCCAGAGTTTTTTTGCGAAGTGGTAGTCTAAAAACAAGTTATTCGAGGTTTCCATGGCTTCTCTGCATAAAGAACATCTGTGTGGATCGGCAATATTTCTTTTCAATAAATGAATGACTTTGAATACATGGTTAAACTTGAATATTAATATCTTAATTTTGATAATTTATTTGTAGTTACATTAAACACTAATCATTAATAATAAAATAAAATGGGGACATAAAATTCAACTAAAATCCTTGAAAAATGTGTTTCAACATGTATCTCTCTTCTACATTTAAAATATTTATCATTTTCTCCTTTTGGTGAAAGTAATCTAGGAGAGATCGAGAGATCGACATCCCTTCCTTGCGTACTACTCTTCAAAGACCCTTTCTTCCACTGCCTACTCCTGGCGTTGGTTCTTAGAGGCCATTTGCTTACTTCAGTCCACACTAGGCATCTCAATGGGTCGAATTCCTCCATGGAATATACTAAGGATGTACAAAAAACTCAATGTTGATGAAGTCCTTGTAATAATATTTTTCCAAATTTATTGAAATATGTGTTTTATGTTTCCACGTATAGATAATTTCTTCCTTGATTAGTCTTCTCACTTCGAAATAGATATTGTGTTATAATGTAAGATTGTTATAGAGATATCATTTTCACGCTTTGATTCTCTACTTATAAAGTCTTTTCTTTAAGGAAAACCTATCATGAAATTATAATGTCTTCCCTAATTATCATTTTTGTCTCACATATAGAGTGGGTTTTAAGAGATGTCATGTTTTCCATTTTTGATCTCTAATTTTGTGGGTTATTGTTTCAACCATTTTCATCTCATATAGAATGGGTTTTGAGAGATGTCATTTTTACATGTTTTCCCTCTACTTTAGTGGCTTATTGGTTTGATCATTTTTGTATCACCTATAGAATGGGTTTCGACAGATGTCATTTTCTCTCTTTTTTCCTCTACTTATGGTGCCTTTTTTTAGGAAGAGCCTATCACACTAGATTATAATTTCTTTATTTTATATACTTCAACCATGGTTTTGTGGGTTACCATTTTCATTTGACATATAAATTGGGTTTTGGGAGATGTCAGTTTTACACTTTTGCTCTCTATTTTTGTGGGTTATTGGTTCAACCATTCTCATCTCACATATAGAGTAGGTTTTGAAAGATGTTAGTTTCAAACTTTTACCCACTACTTATGGTGACTTTGTTTTAGAATGAACCTATCACTAAAATATAATTTCTTCCTTAAGAAACACTTTGATATATCTAATCATTTATCTAAGACATACATATGTTTCTACCTATAGATGATTTCTTCCTTAAGCAATCGAATCACTTCAAAATAGATATTATATTATAATGTAAATTTGTTTAGAGATGTGATTTTCACACATTTACCCTCTACTTATAGAGGCTTTACATCAAGGAAAACCTATCACAAAATTATAATTTCTTCCTCGGCATCTTTTCCATCTCACATATAGAATGGATTTTGAGAGATGTTTTTTACCTTTTTTTCTCTCTACTTTTATGGGTTATTGGTTCAACTATTTTTTCCCACATACATAGTGGGTTTTGAGAGATTTCATTATTACATTTTTTCCCTTTACTTTTGTTGGTTATTGGTTCAACCATTTTTTTCTCACAAAAAAGAGTGGGTTTGAGAGATGTCACTTTCACACGATTACCCTCTATTTATGGTGGCCTTGTTTAGGAAGAACCTATAACTAAATTATAATTTCTTCTTTTTTATATTTAAACCATGTTTTTGTGGGTTATTGGTTTGACAATTTTCTTCTCACATATAGAGTGGGTTTTGAGAGATGTTATTTTACACTTTTACTCTCTATTTTTGTGGATTATTGGTTCATCCATTTTCATATTTACCTATAGAGTGGGTTTTGAGAGATGTCATTTTTACATTTTTTTTCTCTTTACTTATGGTGGTTTTCTTTTAGGAAGAGCCTGTCATTTAATTATAATTTCTTCCTTATGCATCAGTTTCATATACCTAATCATTTGTCTAAGACATGCTTATGTGTCCATCTATAAATAATTTTATCTGTAAGCAATTCGATCACTTCAAAATAAGCATTGTGTTATAATCTAAATTTGTTATAGAGATGTCACTTTCACACATTGATCCTCTACTTATGATGGATTTTCTTCGAAGGGAAACCTATTGCCAAATTATAATTTCTTCCTTAAACATATTTTCCGTCTACCTAATCATTTTCACGAAACATACTTGTGTTTCCATATTTCCTTTTTAAGAATTCTTATCACTTCAAAACATGCATTACAATGTGTATTTGCTATTTGATTTATTAGTTTATTTATATAATTGTGAATGATTTGAATATTGTTGTATTTATTTATCTATGAGTTCTTATTCAACCACAATTTCATTAAAAAATGTTATTGAATTAACTCCATTTTAATATTGTTCTGATTGTGATGATGTTTGAATTTATCCACTTTAGATCAACATAAAATCACATCTTTTGATCAATCCATTCTTTGGAGACTATTGAATTAATTCCACTCTAATAAAAGTTAATAGAGAAATGACACCCTCTATTAACTAAGGAATGTTAAGATTTGGTCACATTATCAATAACACATAATAATAATTCCCCTTACCATGTTGGATTAGCTAATTCCCTTGCTTAGAAAACATTTTCCCTTATCATCTTGGACCAAAAGAGCTAGTTGAAATGGTGTTTAGTGATATTGCACTACTAGGGGAGGAAGCAATGTTTAATGTTGGAGTATACATTTCTAATGCATGTGAAACACCTCTGTTACTATTCGATTGTGACTGGTTTGATGTAACACCAACATTAGTATATGATTCTAGATGATTGATGTCTATAAAGGGAGGTTGAGTGGTTATTGGAAGATTTGGGTCTTTGTTGGTGAGGAACATGATAACTTTAGACATGGAAGGACGTAATGTTGCAGAAGCATGTGTGTAAAGGAGAGCCACCTGGACAACTTGTAGTACCTCATCCTGCCAATTTTCTTCGATGTTGGGATCAATTATGTTTGAAATGATGCCCGATAGATAATGGTTCCAAATCTACACCATACATATATTATATCTTTCAATATATTCACATTTTTTTTTATTTAGAAGGTTAAATGAAGATTGTGTGTATTGTGTTGAGACCATTACCATTGTCAAGAGAGATGGCATGTCATTAGCATGCATAGCGATTATATTCTTTCTGCCACTAATAATCTCCAGAACTAGCATCCCAAAAGCATAAACATCAACTTTTTCTGTCAAATGGCCATGCACAAGATATTATGGAGCCATGTAACCTCTGCCAAAACAAAAATAAGTATCAATCACATTTTTTTTTAAAGAATGTTCATTTTCCTTTATAATTTATTCTCACCAGGTTCCAACAATTGATGTGCTCATATGAGTTTGATCTTCAGAAAAATGTCTAACCAACCCAAAATCCACAATCTTAGGCTTGAAATATTGGTCTAGTAGAATATTTCTATCTTTTATGTCTCGATGGATGATGTGCACATATGATTCTTGGTGAAGATAAGCTAGCCCACGAATAGTTCCTAATATAATCTCAAACCTCCTCTGCCAATCCAACAATTTGCCCATGTTTTCCTCTATTGCAAAGTAAAATTTTATCACAAATAAATTAAATATAACTTGGAAACAATAATGCTTGATATGTGTAGAATGACTGTAATGAAAATCAATTTATAGAATGTAACGTCCCGCTCTGGCACGCTTACAAAACTTATTATTTGAGGACACTTGCTCGCAAGTGATCTGGACTTTTTTGATGTTAAAACATTTATACTCGATTATGATGCGTTATGATAGATGACATGATGTATTACTATTGTTATATACATGTGCTATTGACTCAGTTTATTTGAGTGTGCAGGGTTTTTGACCTGGAGGATGCAGAGGCATCGACGGAACCCTTGGACTCCGGATTGAGTCAGGGAGTGTGATATTTGAGTTGATTTATTTACCATGATATTTATTGATTTGATGATATGTTGCTGACATGTTCTGACATGATGGTTGATGATGTAGGCTGACGATAGCTTGCCGACCAGACTCACATATGGAGTAAAGGGGCCACACATGATTTCCAGAGAGGTGGAGGGAGAGGTGTGGACAACAGCCCTGCCACAGCTTACTAGCACTCCCGTCGTGGCTCGAACTGTAGGTTAACGATTACCTAGTTCGAGAGGATCCACGATGTCGTGAGGGCAGACTGCGATAGTCGCTCACAATGATTCTAAGGGGCACGCAATAAGGCGGGGGCCTTATTCCTTAG
>ML776918.1:624601-652601 GCA_009831015.1 Picea engelmannii | reverse complement strand
GGAGAACTTACTAATTATGGAAAGTGGTTAAGTTAAGTGGACAAGTGGTTATAAGTGGGTTAACCCTAAAATAAGGAAAGTGGGTTAAGATGGTTAGAAGGTAACCCCTTGAGGAAGCTACATAAAAGTATAAATAAGAGGCAAGGGCCTCTCATTCAAATCACACTTTAATATCTATTTTTGTGAAAGGTTATTTGGGCAGGTATTATTGATAGAGAAAAAGTGTGGCAGGAAAAGTGTAGTAGAAAAAGTGCGGTAGGAAAATTGCGGCAGAAAAAGTGCAGCAAGAAAACTACGGAAGAAAAAGTGCGCCAGGAAAAGTGCGGCAGAAAAATCACAACAGGAAACGTGTGATAGAAAAACCATAGCAGAAAAAGTGTGGCAGAAAAATCACGGCAGTGGATTCGCGACAACATAACGCTACAAGAAGAAAAAAGGGTATGGTTCTCATATGTGTAGTGTTGAATTTATGAATCAAGTTGAGGGTTTTCCTTGTAAATATGTTGGATGCCCTCTTGGGAGTTTATGGCTTGCCGTAGAGTTGATCTGAGGCAGATCTACGGAAGTTTAGTATTGGTTCATGTTTGAGGGATTTTGGTTGATGTATATTGCTAAAGTTATTGCTACAGATAGAGGTTGTATAACAGTGAGGTTCTAGCACATGGTTTGAGGTACAGACTTGTGGTATAGCGTTTGAGGTATATGTGATCAGATCAGATCTGGATGATGAAATTGATGAGGCCTTTTGGTTGAGGTACATGTTAGGTACATGGTTGAGACAAGTAGTTGATGAGTTGGCACATACATGAGGTGTATAGTTGATGATGTTGGTACATTTTGATGAGTCATAGTTTATGTGTATTTGATGCATGAATGGTACATATTTGGTGCATGGTTGATGCACTCGTTGATGGTACAGGTTGAGGTACAGGTTTGGTGCATGGTTGATGCATTTGTTTATGGTACAAGTTGATGTATGGTACATGTTGGCACATGTTATTGTTACATGTTGTTACAACTTGTTTGGTGTAGATTGATTGGTACAGGTTTACAGTAGTATATCTCACAATGATAGTGTGACAATGGTTCCATCATTCTACTTATATTTTAGGGACGTTGGACGGGGCAAGGACATGTGGTTGTAGCCACCTTTGGGTTGTAGTTGGAGAACATAGGGGGGTGTAGCCTCCTTCTGGTTGTAGCTAGGGAATTGGGGAGTTGGAGCTTCCCTCAGGTTGTAGCCTGAGAAACTAGGGGGTTGGAGCCTCCTTCTAGTTGCAACTAGAAAACAAAGGAATTTGGTGCTTCCAATGAATGTAATTCTTAAAAACATATAAGAAAAAACATTCTGTGGTTTTCTCCTGCTTTGGGTTTCCACATAAAAACACTCGTGTACTATGTATGTGTATGATTTCTCATTTGTTCATTGTTTATTTACTTTGCAACTATTGGATGATAATGCTACATTGATATAACACTTTCATTTTGTGGTTAAAAAGGATTGAATTTCTCTATTACTGATTCACCCCCCCTCTCATTAATCCAACAACACTCATTTACCTTACGACATACATTATGAGGTTGCGGACAGGAGACACTAACTCGGGTTGCACTAAGCACAAATGGAGATGACTTGGCTAGGAGAGTGGGCGATCCCAACATGTGGGCAATACAATGGAATCATATGCCCTGGGTGACATGAGGCATGTTAATCATAGATGATTTTAGGGGCTAAATTTCACTCATGGGATAATTTTTTGTGGTTTTTCCCAAAAACATATTCGCTATTCTAAAAATTATTCGCCCAAATTCTAAAGGAAAAATAATTTTACCTTCAAAATCACCAAAATTTTATATAAACTATGTAAAATCCTTATAAATTTGAATATTTTTACAAAAATATCGCCAAACATTTATAGTTGGCATATGAAGGATTAGTAAGATTCACCAAGGTTTCTACATTTTAAAATAAATTTCCATCCTTAAAATCATCCATGATGTTGATGGGTTGGCATGACCCCTTGGCACATCTTGCGATGAGTTGGGTCAGGTCGATTAACCAAAGGATGTGACGGTCAAGTGAAGCGATGTGACAGTTCATGTGAGTCGGCGAGAATATTCACAATGGTTCGGGCTGGGTGAATGTATATAGAGGCATTGGCTAGCTGTTCTACGAAATGACTTTTTTCACCAAAATCTGACGATATAAATTTACAAGAATCACTATTTTTTGTTGTTAAAAAAATAGTGATTCTTTGGATTCAACATGCCGAAAAACTTCCCTAGCACTTGGATTATATAGAAACAAGCACTTGAATCTACAAATCCAACAATTTCTTGTTGGATTTTGGACAAATATCCCCATAAAAAATCATCATTTCGTAGAACCTTTAGCCTGTGGCGTATATCGTGGATGGACGAGCTCAACATAAGACAAGATGTTGGTGGAGCAAGTGAGTTGAGGCACAAAAGAACTCGATTGTTGCATGAACTCGGCCTGACACATGACTTGGTGAAGGTGACTCACCTAAGTCACTTGGCAATTAACTTGGTGAGGTTGCCCCGATGAACAAGTCACAAAGGTCAAGCTAGTGGGGTGAGAGGCCGAGCTAGTGGGGTGATTTGGATAGTGCGACGACAGGGAGGAAGTCTTTTTGTGGAGTGAGGCGAACTTAGTCGAGTAGAAGGGTGGTAGGTGTATAAGGCAAAGGTGAGTCGGGTGAGTCGACCTCTTTTGTAACTCTTGTAAAGAGTCGCACACTCTCTATTATGTAAGAAACATTGTGGCATTATATCTATTGTAACATACTTGTATAATAAGAATACAAGGGTGTTAGGCACCTATGGCGGTGCTCAACTTTCTATCTGTTCCTTCTCTTATGTTTGCGTGTTTGTATGGTCTTAATGTTGAATGCTCAACTGTTAATTGTTGAACATTGTTGAACATTGATAACTCTCTAAGTGTATAAGTGTTGCAAAGCCGACCACTGTTGGGTGTGTGTCAAGGGACCTTGCAAATCATCTTGTAGTTTGGAATGGAGTATGGATAGTTCCAAGTGAAGAGGCACAGTCCAAACAAAATACTCTTTATTTGATCAAACCGCCGAATTGAAAATGCCATAGTGTTGCATGACTGAGAATGAACAAAACTTGAAGGTTCGGGTGGGACTCCTTGGGGGACATGACACACTCATAAAAATAAAAAATGATAAAATCACGTTGATAATTTCTTGTATCCATCTTTTATATATTTTCTCTTTTCTATATTTTCAAGTGGATTTTCAAGTGGCTTGTTCATACAAAGATTTGTGTTATTACAATGTTTACCGATCTTAAAAAATATAAAGGTATACTATTGGGTTTGAACATTTAAAGTCTATCATACTTCTATCAATATTATACAAGTTATATCAACATTATATAAGTTCTAAGTTAGTTTAAAGTAAATTTTTATTAAGAAAAATGCTTTTCTTTAATGCTTGTTTATATATAAATATTACATATTTTGAAAAGATTTAGGCGAAAGATTATACTAAATGAATATTTGCGGGGGGGGGGGAGAGATATTTAACAGAAATCCGGCCAGAAATTGTTGGACTTGTAGATTTAAGTGATTATTTATGTAGAATCTGGGTGTCCTGGGAGTTTTTCAGCATGATGAATCCATTTATGCATTCAGAAATGAATTCTGAACAACAAAAAATAGAAAAAACCATTTCGTAGAACAGCTAGCCAAAGCCATTTTGAAAACATGATTATAAAAAAGATGTCATCTATCTTTTTGACCTTTTTCACGGACAACATAAATATGCATGAAATCACATCATGGGGAAAAGGAATATAGACAACATAAATATGCATGAAATCATAGGAAAAAGAAATATAGACAACATAAATATGCACAAAATCACAGGAAAAATAAATATAAACAACATAAATATGCACGAAAATCAGGGAAAAACAACGAAATCACAATGAAAAGGAATATAGAGTAACTCAACTAATTTCTAGTGGACACTCCACTCATCATTAGGGACAAATAAAGCTGAAATGATAATAGAAAAGAGTGTTTGGGTGGATATTTATAGGGTTAAAAATTAAGGCTAGCCATTGTGGAAGAAAGAGTTACAACCTAATGTGAAAAATGACTAAAATAGTAACAGAGCCATTGGAAATAAAAAACTATTTAATGCTAACGTCCAAATTGAAATTAAAAGAAAAGATTAAAGAAAATAAAGTTTAAGAAACATAATATGTTAAGATTGTATTTCAAGGAATGAAAAAGATGGTTATAAATGAGCAGATGGATAAAGTAAATAAGGTAAAAAAAATATAACATTAGAGCGGGGCATAAAAGATAAAAATTAAACCAAGAAATGAAAAAGAAAGAAGTAGAATAATAATAAATAGAATAATTTTTAAAATAGAAGGGATAATTCGAATAGTGGGTTTCCAAGATTGGCTAAGTATGTAGACATCTTCCTGATTCAAATTATTAGGATGTTTTTCAATTTCCAATGCTTCGTGAATGATACGAGAGGAGTAAAAGGGATACGAATCTAGAATTTTAGTTTGGTCAAAGAAAATGAGATGATTAGATTTGTAGGAGTTTTCGACAATAGCTGACTTAGATTTAGAAGCTGTTAGCTATATGTTCATTGAGACATACTTTAAATGATCTACGAGTTTGGTCTATGCATGATTTTCCATAGGAGTAAGAACGATTGGAATAGCTACCCAATTAGTCCAAGGCATGAGAGAGCTCAACGTGCAGATGCATGGCAAGAATGGTTGAAGTATGAATGTAGTAGTACATCATGAAGAACAACATAATTGGATGAATTCGTGATCTTCCTAAGGGAATGTTGTTTGACAGTGGTTGCAGCAGCTGAAGATGAGATCTGAAGGTGGGGTAAGGCACATCATGGAGATCGTGTTCGATGAATGTTGTTAGGGTTGAAAACAACTTCTAGTGGGGGAGGATGTAAAACCCTCCCGACACTAGCCAAGCACGCACGCTCCTTTGGCAAGTTCAGAGATGATTTTGGTCGACGAAGTTGGGGAGAATGTGATCGGTTGGGTAGGAAACCATGTTATAAGGTTTTGGTAGAAGTGCCTTGGAATCATGTCTTGGGCATACAGACCAAAGGGGACCCATGCCCCTTTACCTTGCGACAAACGTTATGAGGTTGTGGATGGGAGACATTAACTTGGGTTGCATGAAGCACAAATGGGTTTGACTTGGCTAGGCAAGTGGGCGAGCCCGACGTGTGAACAAGAAAATGGACCTACATGCCCGAGGTGACATGAGGCACGTTGATGGGTCGACATGACCCCTTGGCATGTCTTGTGATAAGTTGGGATGGGTCAACTAACCAAATGATGTAACAGTCAAGTGAAGCAATGCGACGATTTAGGTGAGTCGGCGAGACAAGTCACAATGGTTTGGGTTGGGTATGTGTATATATATATATATATAACAGATGGACGAGCTTAGACAAGGAAGAAGAGAACAATGAACTTGGCACACAAGATCTCGTGGAGCATGTGAGTTGAGGCATAGAAGAACTTGGTTGAGACACGAACTCGGCTTGGCACATGACTCAGTGAAGGTGACTCACCTAAGTCACTTGGTAAGTAACTTGGTGAGGTCGCTCGAAGGAACAAGTCATAGAGGTCGAGCTAGTGGGGTAAGTTGGACAATGCGACGATAGGGAGGAAGTCTTGCTGCAAAGTGAGGAAAGCTCGGTCAAGCAGAAGGGTGGAAGGTGTATAAGAAAAAGGCAAGTCGGGTGACTCGACCTATTTTATAACTCTTGTAAAGACTTGTACACTCTCTTTTCTATTAGAAACATTGTGGCATTATATCTGCTGTAATATACTTGTATAATAAGAATACAAGGGTGTTAGGCACCTTTGGGGCCGCCCAAATTTATATTTGTGCCTTCTTTTACATTTGCATGTTCCAAGTGAAGAGGCATAGTCCAAACATAATAATCTCAGTTTGTTTGAAATTTCGAGTTGAAAATTTATACCAAAGTGGACGAAACTTAAAGGTTCAAGCATGACTCCTTAGGATGTGACACACTCATAAAAATACAAATAAATGATAAAATTAAATTGATAATTTCATGTATCCATCTTTTCTATATTGTCAAGTGGCTTGTTCATACAAAGATTTGTGTTATTACAATGTTCAAGGATCTTAAAAATTCATTGAAAAAAAAGACCAAAGATATACTATTGGGTTTGATCATTTATTATTATTTCAATTCCATCATACTTTTACCAACATTATATAAGTTATAATTTAGTTTAAAGTAAATTTTTATTAGATAAAATATTTCATACTTTTACCAACATTATATAAGTTATAATTTAGTTTAAGTAAATTTTTATTAAATAAAATATTTTACTTAAATGTTAGTTTATATATAGATATTACATATTCTAAAAACATGACTAAAATTAAAAACATTAATAAAAGAAAGAGGATTGTCTAACTATTCTAAGTTTTATGTTTTTCGCCCAAATCCACCTACCTAAATATACACACGGAAGAGGAATATACAGTAACTGAACTAACCTGGAGCAGGGTGATTAATAACTTTTCTTTTCCAAATTACAATATCTCTGACCAACATCACCACAATAACCACACCACCAATGCTCGATCCCAGCAGTGTAATATGACCTTTTCCTTTTCCTGCAGAAAATAACAATCGTCCATATTACTGACTGAATTAGCAAATGCTTTTTGAGATTTTCCCAGTACTCTAAATATGTACGACAAGATTACCTTGATTTGTTGCTCTTGATCGACCCGGTGATGGCGATATAGAAGAACTACTTCCACTTTGGGGTGAGAGCAAAGGAACACCATCACGGTATAACTTGTAGCTGGCATAAAGGATCATGCAGTTGTCTGTCTTCATGTTTCCTTCGTTAAATCTTTCTGGACAATAGCTCAAATTTGTGTAGATACTGTGAGGCATAGACTACACTGATTCATACTAAGGTCTCTGCAACATTCAACTAGACTATAAATCCCACTTTCATTTCTTGTATTGTAACCCACACTACTGGACACAACATCCTCGATGAGCTTTCTCACACACTGTTGAGACTTTGAGATGATATTTTGACTCCCGATATAAGCATAGAATACACTGGTGAGACCTCAAGATAAGGCTTTGAGATATGCACAGACCCACAATGGGTAACATGGCACACCCACAATCATGGGCCATCAATGTGCTATATAAAATACCAACCTTTGGGAAAATAGTATTTAGATTGAAAGATTTTTTTGTTGTCCAATAGAAATAATAGAAGTGACTTTTCTTGTTTATCTCTGTGAAATAGGGATTTCTTGTTTGATTTTGATAGTTTTTATGTAGTTTCTTTAGTGTTGATAGTTGAGGATATTGAACCCTGGAGGTAAAACAATGCATCATTATAAAGGGTAAGACAAGAGAATTTGTCCTAATTGTTGAAGATTTTAAATGGAATATGTCTGGAAGCACATGGCCTACTTTGGGAGATTCGCCACACATAAATCAAACAATGTTGGTGAAGATAAGAGACTTCCTACGATACTACCCGATGATTTGAAATATAGCCCTCTGTCTCATTCTTGATTGTTGAGACCATCAACCATGCTACCTTGATTGTTGAGTCTCATTCTTGATTAATGAGACCATTGGTCATACTACCTTTATATAGCTGGACATGTACTTGTACAAAAAGGTATTAGATAATTGTTGTTATAATAGAAGCATCAATGCTTGTTTTTATTAATTTCCATTTCTAATGGGTTTTGAAGTTTTTTCATGGTTTGGATGTGCCCTATGGACATCTCCTTAATCACAACAAAAATTGTTTTTGTATTCACAAGAAAAATTAACAAAAAAACATATTATACATATTATTTCAATGTTGGACAAACATAAATATAAAATGTCATGTGAAGAGCACTTATAAAAAGAAACCCATCATAAAAAAAAGTTGTTTGAGTGATAGAAGTGCCCGTCAAATTTATACCTTATCAAGCACTTTAAAGTTTAAAACATCACATTTCTAAAAGAGCATAAAATAAAAACAAATAAATGAAGTTTCAACAATTTCATTTATGTTTTCTCCAAATAAAAGTCATCGTACTTTGAATTTCATGGCTCTTTACAATATGGAAAGTAAGTTGAGCATGTTGTTGCAATACCAATGAATTCAGAACCACCTTCAAATTCCCTTCCAAAGCATTGCAATCCATGATAACTTTCCCACCACAAGTGGATCCCTCCAAATCAGTGGGATTATCCAACTGAGTTGATGTTAATGTTAGTAGAAAGAGCACTGAGGAGAGAGATAATTTGGATTTTGTAGTAAAACTGAACTGAATCATTTCCGTTGTGTAATTACAAACGTTGGAAGAGGGCATTATGTAATTGAAGTTCATTGTATTTAGGTTAACTTAAAAAGAATCTGTGTTCCATGCAATTTCCTTTCCGATTGATAGTTAAGGAAATGAGTAAAGACAATGCGTGGCTTGACTTAGGAGTCAAAGTCTCACTTTCTCCAAATAAAGATTTGTATGTCGAATTTGGTGGCTCTTTCCCACCTGTCGGTTCTTTACAACGTCTATTGTTTACAATGTGAAAAATATGTTTGAGCACAATATATATTTTCTTAGCATTTTCAAATCAATACCTTTTCTTAGAAGTTATGCCAAAATAAACGTGATCCAATTTTTCATTGAGAGTGCTTTTGGGACAATACTTTTGTCTTCAATTCAAAAGTTATACTAGCATACCCATGAAGCAATAGAAAAGAAACAACGAAGTGAATTCGAGTGGTTATGTTGTTTAAAGATCATGGGATTTTTGTATTTGGGAGGATTTAAAGTGATGTTTTGGACCTATTATTTAGATCCTCATTCTTAGATGCAATTACATCTAATGCATCTAATGAAGCATGTACAACCCTTGTGTGAACTTGGGAAAATCAACATATTTGGACCTGCAATTACGGAAGAAAAAAACTGATCATGAGAACAAATTGATTTCCTTCTATAAGCCTTCATGCCACCATTGTGGTCATTGTGGTCAACTAAGGGAAGAAGACAACGCCTCTTAGACTTATGCCAAGCTTCATTTCTAAATATGTATGACAATATTACATTGATTTGATTCCCTTGATCAACTAAGTGAGGGTGGTATAAAATAACTACTTCCACTTTGGGGTGAGAGCAAAGGGACACCATCACCGTATAACTTGTAGTTCACATAAAGGATCATGTAGTTGTTTGTCTTGGCGTTTCCTTCATTAGATCCTTCTGGACAATAGCTCAATTTTTTGTGGATCGTCATCGGCGGGTAGTGTAGGTAAGAGAGAGTGCACAAAGAAAATTCCGACAAAGAAAAATATTTCATCGTTTAGTGTTAACTAATGCTACATTGCCACATGTGAGGGGAAGAAAACTTATGCATTGGTTGATGTATGGGCCTCACGTGAAAGGTAATGATGAGGTGTTACATGGAAAAAGGTTTGATGATGTCAGTTGGGCTATGACTAGGATAGAGAAAGGGCACATCATTGTCAGAAAATATGGGTAGGTGCATGAGGATGATGGGGTGCCATTAATTTTTTACGATGACATTACGAAGCGTCGGCGACGACAAAATATGAATATGGGGAAAGTAAGCACCATTTGACACAGTCTCGGTGATGAAAAGGTATGGAGGAAGTGATGTCAAAACTAGGTGAAAGACCTAACTTTGATGCCTAAATTCCAAGCATATAGATGAAGGTTCAAGAGTGATGTCTCATGAAAAAAAAAGTGTGCCTCCACACAATAAGACTAAAAAATTAAGTGGGGGGGGGTTATTGTTGTTCCGTCACAACAGCAGGGTAACACCATCAAATGCTCCTTATGGAAGGAATCACTCCACAAGTCATGTTTGCTACGAGACAATAAAATTCAACACATATTTAATACAATGATACTCATGTGTATTTATACTTTTTCATGAGTAGTCCTCGGGGTCTTATGCCAACTATCCATTATTATTATATTATTTACTTTTAATTGAAAAGTGGGCATATTATTTCCTTTTAATTACATAGTGGGCTTATTCCAATATTATGGCCAAATTACATTTATCATCCCCTCGAGTACCTCCCTACGTACCCCATATTATCATCCCTAGGTACATTACATTCAACATAAAAACAAAAATATCACATTGGTAGGGTTTTATGTCCACTTTCACTTCCACTTTAAATAGAGACTAGGAGGAAGTGATGACACTAGAACTTGGTCTCTCTTTCTCTATCCTTTTTATCAACTCCTTTTTTGGGTCTTTTCTTTCTCCATATTTCTCATCCAGTCTAGATTTCAAGTTAAATCCACCAAACTCTGTGAAGGGTCCAAAATTTTTCTCTAGAGCCGCCATGAGAATGGCCATGTTGTGAGAGATGTTAGTGACTTGTTCTTATATATTTGAAAATATCTCTTTCGACTCATCCCATGGATTAATACTATACTTATCCACCATGGCTAAGGCTTTCAAACTTTATGCCAATTCCTGGATCCTACAACTTCCCATGAAAACCCCAAAGGATGTTTCTCTAATAGTAATATGATTTGTAAACTGTCATGGATATTCCACTAGAACAATTCATCACAATAGATCTTATAATATTTCTAAATATCTTATTGCATTGTATTTTACATAGATTATAGATTTAATGTTACTAGGTTAATGCATGCAATACTAAATAAACTAAAATTGAAATGAAAGAGACAAACAAATAACACACAATGAACACAAGTTGTATCATAGGAAAACTAGATATTTAAAAAATCCATCTAGAAGGTGAGGCCTCTTCTCTTCTCTTCTCTTCTCTTCTCTTCTTAGTTATGAAATTCAAACACAAAGAAAATGGATTTCACTATGGATTTTCCATGGACATTGTGGCTAATATGTATGCTATAAGATCTTCTACTACCTTTCTTCTTCTTCAATATCCCACTCCTAGAGGTTTTTCTCAACTAAGGAACTTTAAAAATATAGTAAGAATGGAACCCCTTCCTTTCCTAGTGGCCCAATGTTTAACATAAACCGTTAGCCATATAGGGTTAGGGTTTTTGCATTCCTCAACCCCAAATTAATGATAGGGTTTTGCACCCTCTAGAGTATTCTTAAAAGTCCAAATGTGACTAGATCCACATATGTAAGTAATGGAAGCTGACGTGGAATCCACTCACTACCATGGTGGTCAACAAGATAGGTCAACCTACATGAGGTATAAATTTCAGATATGAACTCTAATTGAGGTGATTGAGGTGATTGTTGCACCACTAGAAATCTCTTGAAGTGTAGAACAACATCGAGAGGTTGAAACAAAATATCACAAATTTTTGACCCCAAAAATGGTTTTTTAAGGCCTCAAACGAGCCCGAGAGGGTTCTAGACCCCAAATCACCAAAGTGGGACTTGCCCATAAAATGGAACCTATAAGCCAATAGCTCCAATTTTTCCACCTAGAAAGTACCAAAATAGATGAAAAATTATATAATGATCCATTATGGATATTTTTGCATAAAGAAAAATTATAAAAGGGTCGATATTTCTCTTCACATCTCATTGAAAGAAGATTGGCTTGTAATTGCACAAGTGTTGCACCCATCTTTGTACTCTAAATCTAATATAAAGATATATTTTTGGTTGTGGTTGAGTCCCACTTTGGGACATGGGATTCTTGTTTTCTAAGTTGAAATGGGACATATTGTGTTGTTCGTTTTTAGTTCTCTTGTTTTCTTTTTCTTATTTTCAATGGAGATAATCAACATGGTGTTACCCAAATTAATTGACAAAAATTATTTCTATTGAAGCAAAAGAATGCAACACATATTTATCACTAAAAAATTATGGGAGCTTGTAACTAAAGGGTATGATTATCCTTTTGATGAAGAATACAAATCATTGGATGATGATGGAAATAAATCTTCAAAGGAGCTTATAAAGAAAGATAATGAAACTCTTCCTCTTATAGGGAGTGCAGTTAATGAACCAATCTTTCCAAGAATTAGTGCAGTAGAATCATCTAAAGAAGCATGGGATATTTAAAAAAACACATATAAAGGTGTAACAACAACTAAATTACCAACATTAAGATACAAAATTGAAAATTCTAAGATGTGTTATGATGGATCAGTGAATGATTATATCACATAAATGCAGAATCTTGCTAATCAAATGAGGTTGTTGGGTGAAGACATTTCAGAAAGAAGAATGTTTGAAAAATATTTGAGAAATGTTGCGCCTAAATTTATTATGGTCACCAAAAATATTCTAGACTCCAAAGATTTAAATACAATGAGAATTCATGAAATGAGTGGTTTCTTGCTAATTGTTGAAGAAAGCACCACAAATGAGCACATGGAAAATGATTTTTACATGTGGTTTAGAGGAAGAGGAAGAAGAAAAGGAAAACATTATAATCAAAGTTATCAAAATCATAACCAACATCAACAATAATCACGTAATTCACATAATTATCACAGAAATGCATCTACCTCAAGAGGTGGAGGAAGAAGTCCAAGTTAGTTTTTCAGAGGAAGAGGGAGAGAAGGATATTGTGGAAGAGAAAGAGGAAGAGATGGGTCTAGAGAAATATATGGAGGATAATACTACTTTTTTTTAGTGAAATTCACATCTCGAGAAACCCACTGGGCACTTCCCCTCATTCCAAGGATGGTAACCAAGGTAAACTAGCTAGTTATAGCTTTGACAACCTAACCTATTGAAGACATTGAGTGAGGCCCACAATATTCATAGAGGTAGCCAGTATGGGGACTTGAACCCATGATCTCCTTCTCGTAATTCACAACACTCAAGCACTCGAGCTAACCCACTAAGCTAGAGGACAATGTTACTATTGTAACCAATTTGGTTATTTTGAGAAATATTGCATAGATAAAATGCATGATTTTTGCAAATAAAGGTGTTAATACTACTATTGAAGAAATCATAAATGATAATTGTTGGTACAGGGGCAGACCCGGTGTTCAATGCTTCAACAACGCACTAACAAAACCCTAACTACTGGTCCTTTCGACAACACCTGTGAAGAAGATGAAGTCTCACCCAAGGTGGAGGCAGGGGGGGTTGCAGGACTCAAGTGTCTACAGCCTAGCTGGGACACAGATCTGTGATCACAATACTTAACAAAGCACTTAGAAATTCATCCATCTTTAACCCTTTATTCACATTGCAGGTAAAACCCTAATTACATAACAATGTAGTATTCAACAAGATCTAACACATCCAAGCACTTATCACATAGAGATAGATCAGATCTAGCATTCATTCATATCACTAAGCACTAAACATTCATCCAGAGTAATGCACTGAGAAAATAAATACATAAACACATGAGTAGCACAACAAAAAGCACCATAACACAGGATATACATGGTTCACCCCCAGTGTGGGGCTACGCCCACCAACTCTTTGTCTTCTTTATTATCTTCTTTCAATCTCTTACATGCACAGAGCCACAAAACCAACTTCGCATAGGACAGGAGATATGCGCGCACCTCGAAAAATCCTCCTTCCCTGAGTAGATCTAAGCACAAAGCCTTCTTACAATTGTTTTCACTTAACTCTACAAGTTCTCAACACACAAGATTAACTTATCTAACTAGTTTCTTGCGCACAAAGACTACTAGCCAAGCACTAAGCCAATCAATGACTAGTAACTACTTCTTACATCGCCTAATTTCTATTTATACATTACAAAAGGGGCCTAAACATGGGTAAACCCATGGGTCGACATCCCATACCTGTTACATAAACCCAAAACCCAAAAAGGCCCACAAAAGGGGGCAAGATCTCGCGATCTCAGCTTTGCCCGATACTCCATCTTCGACCAGCTTGTCGAAGTCTAAAAAATAGTAAAACACGACCAAGTTTCTCCAAAACTTGGTTGAGGGCCAACAGGCCCCCAAAAATCACATGTGACTTGTCCCGAGTCACTCTGATCTGGGTAACTCTGCCTTGAAGGCCTCAAGCTTGGCTCGAGCTGCATAGACATGCTACTTTGCTAGAGCCTCTTGCTCAAAAAACTCTTGGATTATTGTCTCAATGATAGGTCCTTCTAAGCACTGTTACACTATGGTGACCACTTGTTCTAGTTGTGCACCTTGTCCCTCAATCTCCTCAAAAAGTGTGCAGGCTTCATCCTGCATTGGTTGGAGCCTCTAGGTCACTTCCATGACTTTACTCTGGATGACATGGACCTGTTGCTGAATTGTGTGTTGTTCCTGGGATCTTTTCATCCTCTCGACTACTAATAGTGGCTTTAACCGTGCTTGCATTGTTGCTGCTTGTTTCTTTTCCTCCTGGAGTTGTGACTCCAATGTCCTTAGTTCTGGGTCCTCTGCAAGGCACTCGTATGTCTATGCACTTTGACTACTGAGTTGTTTGCATTCTAGGGATAATGCCTTTATTATCTCGACTGTGCTCCGGGCAATTTCTTCTCTCTAATCTCACACTTCCTATGGAGTGATCAGCAGTGCTTGCAATTCTAGTTTGGCCACTCTTGCTTGGAGTTGCTGAATGGATTCAATGAGCTTCCCCACTTGGCTCTTAGTTTCTTCATCTTCCATTTGTGCCAGGCCTATCACATAGTGAAGTTCTCTATTGACTGCTTCTTTAACTCCAATCTGCTCCACGATCAACTATTCTTTTTCCTTCTGGATCTATGCTCTATCCTCTGCAAACTTCGTCTGGAGGTCATCTTTTTCTTGCTGTGCAACATGACGTTTCTCTAGGGATTCTTCTTTTGTCTTCTTTAATGCCTCTATGGCATGCTCCTTTTCCTCCTAATCTGTTAATCTGCGTAGCTAGGAAGGTTCATCTCCTACTTCTATGTCCCCTAATGACAACAACACAATAGACATTGCACGGCTCGAATAGAGAGCATGTTGTACCCCTTTGAGCTCTTCTTCGATCTTGTCATACATTGTCTCCTGTTTGGCTTCGTTTTGCTGTAAAATGTCCTCTAAGGTATCTGATACAACGACAATGATGACGTCAATATCATCCACCATGAGCACAGTCTGTAATGGAGGTATATTGGCTTTGAACTTCTTTCGTGATGAAGGTTTCTTTGGGGAACCCTTTCTTTTCTTGGATGTCTCGGTCTTTGGAAGGGGATCTTTAGGCAGTGTCACTTTGCCCTGTTCCTACTTTTCTTCTTCCCCTTCATCCTCTACTTTGTCTACTTCATCACCTCCTCCTCCTTCAGGTGAATCTTGTGTAGTTTCCTTTGATGTGTTGTTCATTTCCTGTACCTCTTCCTTCTTTTTCTTCCTGTTGCTACTGGGTGCATCATATTCTTCTCGGGTGACTACAAGACTTTCAATGAGGTTGGGGTCAGAGAGTTATGTTTGTTCGACTGGTACAAGGAAGTCCGTAGGCCATTCCTTGGTGATTTCCTTTATATCTTCCTCGATGAGTTTGTAATAGGACTGGAGATATTCTTTGTGTTCATCTCCGCGTGCAATGATACAGATGAAGTACCTATTTGCGCAGAACTTTGCTATTGGCCTGAACCTATGAAGCGTATTCGGTATCATGCGAGGGAAGGATTCAATGGACCTCTTCAACTGCAAATAATAAGTGTGAAACACTGCATTGGACTGCCATTTCTTCGCCATGTCGCTCGAATACCATAGCGTAGTGAACTTTGCGGTCAGTGGTTAAGACAACTTGATCTTAGGGAAGGTCACTCCTTCCGGAATCTCCTCATAAATGAAGGAAACGAGAATCACTAGCCAGCTGAAATGAAACTAGTAGCCTTGTTCTTGTGCTTCGTGACAATATTGTGCTAACTGGTTGACGAGGTAGCTCGGCCCAGCTCATATTCTTTCCTTTGATTCATTTTCCTGTGAGGTCAACGAAAAACCCCGTGACCTGTGTTGGTCTGTTCTTCCTAATGAGATTTCCAGTGATCAACTGGAAATCTAGGCACATTGCGCCATTATGGATGTAGGCTACCTTGTAGCCTCGCTTCCCT
Organism: Picea engelmannii; assembly: GCA_009831015.1. Classification (NCBI taxonomy): domain Eukaryota; kingdom Viridiplantae; phylum Streptophyta; class Pinopsida; order Pinales; family Pinaceae; genus Picea; species Picea engelmannii. The sequence goes on along the minus strand of ML776918.1, from coordinate 636,518 downwards.
TTCTCCACATCGTGGTAGGTGTCTTTTATTCGCTGCACCAGGGCATGATTTGCAACTTTCCCTAGGTAAAAATCCTGAGGGTCTGGTCCTTGCATGCTCAATCCAGTGATCTGGTGGATCAACACTGGATCTACTGTGATGCGCCTATCCAACCATAGATAACTTCCATGGTAGCACGACAGGAGGAGTTTAACGCATGCGTTAACCTCCTGATGTCTACCGAAGTGTGGTATCTTTATCACATTGAGAATTGTTGATCTTGCGATGTCCATGGTCCACAGCTGGGGGATGATCTTCGACTTCTTCCCCATTGTCTTTGTCAAATACTTGTGTGGTGCGAGCATTCCATATTTTTTACGGTCCCTTAAGTTGAAGTCATTGATATTCAGTGTCAGAATCTATCCTAATTGTGGTCCAACTGTGTGTATCCCCTTCGGGAGGTACGTAGTGATCAATGTATAGTCGAAGCCCCTCAATACACTATCATGACTAACCACGCCAGCCAGAGGTGGGATATAGTCGAGAAGGATTGATGGGATGAGCTTCACATTTTCCAATTCATCATGATTCTTGCTTCTCTTCTCTGTCACAGTTCAGGATGGCCCAGATCGACGTCTAGTCGATGGGGATGCTTGCACTCCTTTCTTCGATGAGGCCTTGCCTCCTGCGAACATGACCTTCTCAACCATGAGGTCTATGAGGATTTCTTCGACAGATTTCTTTACTGCACTAAGGTTGCCTGACATACATGCTCGAGATCAGATATCTCGGGCCGGTGAACAAACAATCAAGGTAGCAGAACGGATGGAGAAGTCTCAATAAGTGTTGCACGAAAGAAACTAGTTCTTTGTGGACCCAGATAATAACAATTGGAAAAAGTGTTCACGGTAAGATATTCAATGGGTTAAATAGACAACATCGTAACAAACTCCTCCAACAGCCAGAAATGCCTCAATCAATGTGATTCCAGCCGTTATGGCGCAGTCCCAATGGTTCAATGGCGATCTTTTCGGCAATAACTGCGTTTCTAGCCATTCTAGAGAGTCGTTCTAATGGTCGGGACACCTCCAATGGTCATATGGATTCATTGTGGTGAAGTGCCAATCTACGCTATTTTTTTATTCCGACGAGGTTCAAGTTTTGTAGACCTTCCTTCTGTGAAGTCCTCTCTGCAACCTCTTGCAATTTTTCTAACTTTGCTTTCTTCTTATTGAGATTTCTGGATTTCTTTCCTATGATCTACATCTCTGGATTCCTCTTTCCATTCTTGTTCTTATCTTCTCTTAGTATAGTAACTTCACACCATTGAGGGTCTTTCATAGGGTTCGAGGGTAGTACTTCTTCTCTTACTATTTCTGGAGTAGGTGCTCTACTCTCCTACATGGATAGGTTCTTTAAGATTTCTTGTGTCCTTTCAACTTCGAAATCCAGGTCTCTGGCCCTTAGTTGCTTTGACTTGTCCTCCTGTTCTTCTATTAAGCATGCTATTCTCCTGGCCATGAAATCCCTTAATTCTTTTTTTTTCTATTCTATGGCTTCCTCTTCTTCCTTCCTTCAGATCTGATCTCTCTCAATCCAAGTCCTTCCTAACAAAAGTGCAAAAGGAGCGATGTTCTCAGCAAACTTAATGAGCTCGAATTCTTATTCTATTGATGTGCCATGAGAAACCATAGGTACATGAGTAAGTCTTCCACATAGGGTTATCAACTTTCCTTTAAACAATCCTATTCCTCCCAATGAAGGAACCATAGCAAGCTTTCCTAAAATTTCCTAAGTTCTTTCTGTCATAATATTCACTTGCTTTTCTACATCCAATACACAGTCTATATCGAAGTCTCCTATTCTTGTTTCTATGCACTCTTTCTCTTTTAAGATCTCTGATAAACTGATGTCTCTGTGATCATTCAGTGTTTATTTCATCTGCAATAATATAGACTCTGATTCTATCTGGTTCTTTAGCACATTCTTAGTTTCTTTACCTTCCTCATGGTTTTCTTATCTCGTGTTCATCTTCTCAACTTTAGCAATCATTCTAGGGAAATCCAAAACTTCATTCCCAATAGCTTTACAACAAAGTAAAATAGGACCTCTATCAAGGAATTCCTTAGCAAGATGTCTCAGTTTTCTACAACTATAACAAAGAGCCAATCCTCTCTTTCTCTTAAACGATCCCCAACCTTTCCTGTACTGCGCACTTGGATCACAGTGATGGATCTGCAAAAAACGCTTTCCAGGATCCTTCATCCATTTTTTAGTCCAACAATTCTTTCTATGCATAGGAATAACATATATTTCATTATTTCTATCAGATCTATTCATATCACATCTTCTTTCTTCTAGTTCTACCCTAGATTTTATACTAGGACAAAATCTATCAAACATACCTAGATCCATTCTTCTGAAACAAAAATTTCCACTTATCTTACCTTTATCAAAGCACAAAGCTTTAAGATCTTACCTCTATTTTTTAGATCAGAGTTCTCTTCTTAGCATAGAGCTTCACAAGTCAAGTAGAATACTGTGCACTACAACAATAGATCTATGGACAAAGCTTTCTCTTTTCTTCAGTTCCCAACAATCATAGTTTCAGGTCCCAGCAATGGAACCATTTGTTGGCATAGGGGTAGACCCGGGGTTCAATGATTCAACAACGCACCAAAAAAACCCTAACTACCAGCCCTTTCAACAACACCTGCAAAGCAGATGAAGTCTCGCCTGAGGTAGAGGCAGGGGGGGTTGCAGGACTCAAGTGTCTACAACCTAGCTGGGACACAGATATGTGATCACAGTACTTAACATAGAACTTAACAATTCATCTGTCTTTAACCCTTTATTCACATCATAGGTAAAACCCTAATTATAGAACATTGCAATATTCAACAAGATCTAACACATCCAAGAACTTAACACATAGAGATAGATCAGATCTAGCTTTCATTCATATCACTAAGCACTAAACATTCATCCAGAGTAATGCACTAAGAAAATAAATACATAAACACATGAGAAACACAACACAAAGCACCATAACACAAGATATATGTGGTTCACCCCCAACGTGGGGCTACATCCACCAACTCTTCATCTTCTTTATTATCTTCTTTCAATCTATTACATTCACAGAGCCACAAAACCAACTCCGCATAGGATAGGAGATCTGCGCGCACCTCGCCAGATCCTCCTTACCCGATTAGATCTAAGCACAAAGCCTTCTTACAATCACTTTCAATTAACTCTGCAAGTTCTCAACACATAGTATGCACTTAGCTAACCAGTTTCTTGTGCACAAAGCCTACTAGCCAAGAACTAGGCCAATCAATGACTAGTAACTACTTCTTACATCACCTAGATTTCTATTTATACATTACAAAAGGGGCCTAAACATGGGTAAACCCATGGGCCGACATCCCATACCTGTTACATAAACCCAAAACCCAAAAAGGCCTGCAAAAGGGGGTGAGATACCGCGATCTCCTCTTCACCCAACGCTTCATCTTCGACCATCTTGTCGAAGTCTAAAAAGTGGTCAAACACGACCAAGGTTCTCCAAAAATTGGTCGAGGGCCAAAAATAATTTGTTTATATCTAGTTTAATGGAACATAGTGAAGAAAGTGAGGCTTGGTACACTGATACATCATGTTCAACACATATGACATCTCAGGAGGAATTGTTTACTAGAATAAATGGAAATTATTCTAGTAAAGTGAAATTTGGAGATGATAGTGCTTCAAAAGTTAAACATAAATGTATATTGGGTATCCCAACATTGAAAGGAAAAATAATTTTATTAATGATACATTATTTACACCAACGTTTAAAAATAACCTACTTTATGTATGGAAAATGAAGGAGAAAAATTACAAGTTAGTGTTAATAACAAAGAGTGTTTAATCATGGAGAAGCTCAACATAAATGCAGTTGTGGAAAGAGGAGAAATGGTTGTAAATAGGATTTTCAAACTCACTTTTTCCTTAGGTGAGTCGCATTGTTTGAAGGATATAGAATAAGTGAATAGAAATTTTTGGCATTTGCAAATGGGAAATTTGAATTTTAAGAATTTGGTGTTGATGAGGAAGACTAATATGGTGAATAATTTTCCCTATCTTGAATTTGATGGTGAAATTTGTGAAGGATGCATAGTAGGGAAGTAGCATAGGGAGAGATTCTCAAATAGAACTTAGTCTAGAGAACATATTTCATTATTACATTTAGATCTATGTTGTCCCATGGATAATTTGTCCTTTGGAAAGGCAAGATATATCCAGACTTTTATTGATGATTATTCAAGAAAAGTATGGGCATATATTTTGCAAGAAAAGTTAGAAGTTTTTGCACATTTTGTTCAGTTCAAGGAATTGGTTGAAAATCATAGTGTCTTGAATATTCTCACCCTTAGATAAGATAATGGGGGAGAATATAAATTCAATGAATTTATGAATTTTTTCACGATGAATGGTATAAGTTGAGAATTTACAAATTCATAGAATCCTCAACAGAATGGTGTCATAGAAATGAATAATAGGACAATTGTAGAGATGGATAGAATTATGTTGAAAAAAAAGCAACTTGACAATGAATTTTGGGTTGAAGTAGTTCATACAACAATCTACACTTTGAACAATAGTTCTATGAGAGAAATTTTGGATTTGATTCCAAAGGAAACATGGTCAAGGTACAAATCTAACTGTGTGCATACATGAGAATATTTGGATGCATTTCATATGCACATGTCCCTAAATAAAAGAAGAATAAATTGGGTGATAAAAGAATTAAGTGTATTTTTATTAGGTGTAACACAAAAAATAAAAGTTACAGGTTATTTGATCCCCAAGAGAAGTACATTATAATAAGAAGAGATGTTGTGTTTGGTTAGTAGGGAATTAGCTAGAACATATTCACATTGAATTAAGCAAGGATGAAGTGGTAATTAGTGATTGTTTTAATCTAGGGAAAATTAGGGGAGTGTTACCAATAGTTCAGTACATAAGAAAGCATAAAATCACATATACATACATATAGACAGAAACATACAAAAAATAGTGGAATCCCAAAGAACAACCTTTATTATATAGATGATTCAATACAACACAATGGATAACCTATTCTATGATACATGCTTGTCTATTTATACTTACCTGTTCATTTACCATGCAGTTGTAACTACTTAAATGCTTGGGTCAATCAGTTAATAGAACTCTCGACCGACTTATGCTTTCAAATTCAACAGTCAAATGCCTAACTCTTAGTTGACTATTGGGTCTAGTTGATAGATTCGAATAGCCCCTACAACATCTCCCCCCACCTCAATTCCTTGCTCGTCCCGAGAAAGAGGGGAGTAAAACATAATTTTCTTTTACATTGATTGTTTACAAATAGAAATGATAGAAAGAGAAGGAGAGAGAGAAAGACAAAATTTTATGGTGCTTGAAGAAGTTATCTAGCTTTGTTCGACCATACTTTAGTGTCTCTTTCCACTTCATTTAATGCACGAATTTGGCATCATCCTTGATTTTGAGTCTACAATCAGCTTTTATTCCTACAAAAATATGTTACTTGAAATGATCTTTTGACATTTTTTTTCTGCTCTTTGTCCAAGTAACCTGAACTGGACTGTGACTTTCATTATTAGAGATGATTCTTGAGTGCTCCCCTCATTCTGAGAATTAAGTGGATGAAACCGCAGGGGGGCACTCCTTCCTTCGCATGCAGGTGAATCTCTTCTTTGACATCCGTAACCATGATGTTTGAACAACTTCTGGATTTTGAGGATTTGGTTCAGGAGGGCCATCATATTCTATGCTTAACAACCCTGTGGTAAATGTTTAAAAACTTAACTACGTGCAAAATAATATTTTCACTTTCCTCTAACTCTGATATATAGAGTTTGATTTATCTATATTGAAGGAAACTGATAGGGTAGTAGGACAATTCACACATGATTTAGTCTTTAGTGACACATAACTGCAGGATTAGTGATGGTTGTTATCCTTTGCTTTCGAGTCGACTATTGTTGATATGATATTTATTGTGTTTTTGTATATTGAAAAAATCTTTACGGTCTTGATGAGAGATATTGTCTGTCCTCACCTATTGATCCATGGATGTACGTGACTTAACCATGATTTTTGAAGGTATGGAAGACTCGTGTGAGGAGACATCTATGTCAATGTTGAACTGACACTGATGTGAGGCTCATTTGCTGTAAAAAGTGACAACTTCCAATTGATTGGTGTATGTGTCGAGTTGATCCAAAGTTATATTAATGGTTGTGCAATGGTCTCCTCTATCACATAGAGAATTAATGTTTTTTTCGGGTTCGTTTGTCCTTTCTTGTCATGTATTAAGTGTACTATCCTTCTTGAATTCAAAATTTTTGTGGTGTTTTTTCTCTTGCTCTACCGACTAAGTCTCCTCTATTAATCCATGGTTGATACATGGTTCAACCGACTACTTATTTTGTATTGTCTAGTTTCCTCTTGTCAATTCTTCTTAGTCGACGTTCTTGATAATTACTTCGTTCGTTTATTTTATTGTAGTCACATCTATGATGGCTTCACTCACTTGAACCTTGCTCGCTTGATCTGGAGACGCCTCGATCAATCGATTGTCGTTTCATGAGGATTTTTTGTAAGTCTGGATATCGAGTCATGTGTCGATATCGTCTTTGTCCAATTTCTCTATGGCTTATTTCTCTCTCCATTCTTCTTTTCCTTTACTTTTTCTTCCAATATTTGGAACTTATTTAATACTTAAATTTTCCTATAACAATTTCTTGTACCTGAATGTTATATCAGAATTATTTATAATAAAATTTTAGTTTATTAATATAAAAAGGATTTAGTACTTGATACTTAGTATTATTAATCTACATTAATGTACTTCGACTTTGAACAAACTGTTATATTTCCAATTTGGGTTGATCCTCATTGGAATAATTTTCGACAGACTTTGCCAACTGGGATACTCATCTCTATGTATTATACTTCTTTAAATGAACACCATTAATTACTTTTTTAAATGGGTGCCCCAACAAAGTTCGAATTTGAACAGTGCTTGCCGGTAGAATATCTTCTATTACATAAGGGCCAAGCTATGTTGTCTCTAACTTCCCAGGTTTTCCTTTGATTCATATGTCGTATAGTAGGACCAGGTCTCCATTCTTCATCTCCTTCTTCTTTAGATGAATATCATGCCATGATTTTTGTTGTTGTTTTTGAACTTATTGGTGGTGCATTGCTATCAATCTTCCTTCTTCCATCTTATTCAATTGGTAAAGTCTATCCTTGTTGCTTCTGTCTTGGTCAAATTTAGCAATAGATTCTACTCTGTCTAAGTTGTCCCAAAAGTGAACTAGTATCGCAGCTTCTTATCCATAGACAAGTTTAAAGGGAGTTTGTCTAGTCGATATCTTATAAGCATATTTATATTCCCATAAAAATGAAAGAATTTTTTCGTCCCAGTCATTCCTATCGATGCCACATATTTTAATGAGTCCTTTATGTAGTATCTTATTAAATGCTTCAACAACACCATTTTCTTGGGGATGGTATGTCATTGTTCTTCTGTGATCAATGAGAAATTTCTTTCGTAGGACTTGGATCATCTCATTTACAAAGTGTGTCCCTTGGTCATTGATTAGAGTTAGTGGACATCCAAATATTGTGATTATGTTCTCATAAATGAATTTCACTGCGACCTCTTTAGTGAATGTATTGACTAGTTCTGCTTTCTCCCACTTAGTCACATATTCAACTGCAATGACAATATGTTTTGCACCTATTCTCTTTTCTCTTTAAGGAAATGGACCAACAAAGTCGATGGAACATATTTCAAATGGTCGATTAGGATTGATCAACTGTAATGGAATTTCATTCTTCCACAAAGGTCGACCCATTATTTTATAACTATCACATTTCTGGACCTGTTCCCGATAATCCTTATGCAAATCTGGCCACCACAGACCCTACTGAAGTATATTTCATGTTGTCTTGTCGGTCTGAAAGTGGCCCCCAACTGGTACTGCATGTGCCTCATTGATAATGTATTCTCTTTCATATTCTAGAGCACATATCCTTAATACGTCATCATGTCCCATTTTGTATAAATATCCATTGATGATTGTGAATGGTCCTTCTTTTAGACATAACAATTTCTTTTTATTTGTCGAGAGATCTTCGAGTGCCTTCCCTTCCTCCAAGAAATGTTCTATTTCTTCCAGATATTTTGGTGCCGCTTCAACACATAATAGATGTGCATCTGGAAGGTCTTCCTCTATGTTGGTTGGGTCCTCCCCTATCTCCATTTGGGACATATGGTCGGGCCCGACGTTCTTTTTCTTGGGCCAAACAATTATGTCAAACTCAAATTGTTGGAATAGTAATAATCAACGACATGATTTTCCTTGATGAACAGGTTTATTGACTAAATATTTTAATGTCTGATGATCTGTAATGAATGTGAATGGGTTCACCAGTAAGTAGTGTCAAAATTTCTGCAAATCGAATATCATCGAAAAGGATTCTATTTCTTTGGTCGAATAATTTAATTATGCTTTATTCAACTTTTGACTGGAATACACGTTCGGGTGGTCAATTTTGTCGTTGTATGGTTGCGCTAGAACCGACCTAACAATGAAATTTGAAGCATCGACATGGACGTGAAACCTTCTCGACCAATCGAGGATTGTAGTATGGGGGCTTCAATCAGTTTTTTCTTTAAAATTTCAAATGACTCCTAGCAGTATTGAATCCATATAAACTCAATTTATTTCCAAAGCAGCTCATCCATTGGGAAAGAGATATCTGAATAGTGGTGTATAAATTTTCGGTAATACCTAGTATGTCTAAGGAAGATTTTAATTTGTTTCTAATTTACAGGTGGCTTCAAGTTGAGGATGATTTTGATTTTTTCCATGTCGACTGTTACATCATCCTTACATACCACATGGCCTAAGAGAATTCCAATTGGTGTGGAAAATATGCACTTCTTAATACTAAGAGACAGTTGGATTTATTTGCATCACTCCAGCATTAATCTGAGCCATTGTATATGGTTTTTGAATCGGTTATATATAGTCCAATCATCAAAGTAGACAACCATTGTCTTGTAGATGTATTATTGAAATCATATTACTACTATTCTTGAAAATACTGTTGGTGCATTCTTTATCCCAAATGGCATTACCCTATAGGTGAAGAAGACAAATTCAGAGGCAAATGCCATCTTCGACTGATATTTTTTAGCTATAGGGACTTGATTGTATCCTGAAAATACGTCTGTGAATGAGTAGCATTCATGACCTACAAATTCATTAATTATTTCATCGGTGAATGGAGTGGGGAACAGATCTGTTAAAGTTAGTTTGTTGAGACATATTAAGTTGACGCAAATTCTTAACTTTTTAGGGTCATGATTCTTTGGTTGAACCACCATAAGACTTTCCCAGTCTACTTTGTTGATTGGCTATATGATGCCTACTGATAATATTCCTTTGATTTCCTTCTAAACGATGGGCTTGTATTTGTGAGATAATTTGTAAGGTCACTTTTTGATTGGATTTTCTCCTGGAATGAGTTCAATTTTCATTTCTCCCATTTCTTCTACAAGTCCTTTTAGCTCTTTATAGTCTCGTGCAAATACATCTTGATATTCTTTGAGTAAGTTGACTATGTCGATTGTCTCCTTCTCCATCCAATATTTTCCTACTCGTGCCATTTTTGGTTGATGATCATTTGATATATTAAACTCTTTTGTCTTTAATTCATCATTCATCCACTCTAGTAGTTTTTCTTTTTTGAGATGTTGATCCCCTTTTTTTATTTTGGTGAAGCTTGTCGGAAAGTCAGGATGTTCAATTTCCTCCTTTTCTTCCTTAGATATTTTTAATACTAATTTTACATGGTTTTGCATCACTGGGTGGTCATTTCAATCAAAAAATTTGGCCAGGACATGTTATATTTTCCATATCGATTCTTCATGTTGTTGAAACATGTCGATCCTTCATCGACCTTAATCTTCCATTTTTCCTTTTGTATAGATGGTGTTGGTTTTTCTAGGAATCTTTTAATTTGTTATGTTTTTTTTCTTATATGTTCCTTCTCCAGAATATATTTGAAGTCTTTGATAAATTTTTCTTTAATGTCATACCAATTGAGTGTATGGCCACATGATTCTTCAATTTTGTACCATTTATTTGGTATTTCATCTAGTGTGTTTGGAAACATGTGTGGCTATACCTGTTCATCTCTATATCCTATTTTGCGCCATTTATTCTCACAACAATGGGTATGTTCGAATGGGTCGTAGCCAACCTTGAAGATAGGGATGTCCACTGCTTTGGATAGTTTCTTTTCTCCAAAGCATTCTACAAAGTAAGTTGATATAGTTGTCCATGTTTACAGTCTTGGGGAATGTGTTTCCCACCATCTTGCATCTTAGACTGTAAAGGTTTCTATGAGGCTTTGAGTTCTACCTTGTTCTCTGACAGATTTATAAATTTCCTTGACATGCATTGACATAATGTTTTGTTCATTGTAGCATAGTGGATTTTTCATTGTGTTGTCGGTCCGAATAAGTGTAGGAGTTTTTCAAAGTCTATTTTCATACACTATATGTACTTCTTGAATTGAATAGCATGTTCTAGAACATTTAATTGGGATGGCTTCAATGGTCCAAAAATATTTTGAGTACACCTCATAATTTTTTATCTGTCAGTCCTATAGAGCTAAGTCAGAATTGTGTCTGACTGACCGGGGATATTTTGCTAAGATTTATCCTTGTGTGTTTGGTTATATGTAATATCTTTGTTCATTAATTATTTGGTACATACATCATGCTTCATGACCTTAGTTGTAACATCCCCCTCTGGCACATTGAGAGAACTTATTGTTTGAGGACACTTGCTCGCAAGTGATTCGGATTATTATGCTATTAAAACTTTTGATTTTGATTATGAGGCGTTATGGGATGATGACATGTTGTTTTACCACCTCGACATAGACAGGTGCTATTGACTTGGTTTTACTGAGTGTGCAGGATTATGGACCTCAAGGATGCCGAGGCATTGATGGAACCCCTTGGACTCTGGATCGAGTTGGGGAGTGTACCATTGGGGTTTGATTGTTTTACTGTGATTTTAGTGCTTCTGATTAGATTATATGATATGGATATATTCTGACATGATTCGTTGATGATGCAGGTTGACGATAGCTTGCCGACTAGACTCACATGTGGAGTAAAGGGGTCACGCACGACTACCAGAGATGTTGAGGGAGAGGTGTGGACAACAACCCTTCCACAGCCTACTAGCACTCCCGCGGTGGCTCGAACTGTACGTTAACGATTACCTAGTTCGAGAGGACCCATGATGTCATGAGGGAAGACTGCGATAGTCGCTCACGATGATTCTAAAGGGCACGGAATAAGGCGGGGACCTTATTCCTTAGAAGCTCTTAGTCTCCCACAAGTTCACCTGGCGGAGTATTGACTCCAGGGGTTTTTGATGTCTATCAAGTCAGTCAAGAGGTGAGTGACACCCTTGGAGCATGTGGTGCATCCTGAAGGGCACGTCGAGCAAGAAAAATGTAAAGAAGCGAGTGACACCCTTGGAGCACGTAGTGCACCCTGAAGGGCATGTCGCGCAAGGGAACAAATGAGGCGAGTGGCACCTTGGAGCACCTAGTGCATCCTGAAGGGAACATCGTGTTATTTTGATAAATGAATGAACCTAGACAGCCTTAGGATGAACAATGTGATAAGAATTTTTAAAAAAAATTTCCCTAATAAAATATCGCCCATCACGAAAATTAAGGTCTAGGTCTAAATCATACTAGTGGTAAAATTTTATCCTTTTTATTATATATATATATATATATATATATATATATATATATATATATATATATATATATATATATA
>ML776918.1:571857-624082 GCA_009831015.1 Picea engelmannii | reverse complement strand
TATGGAGGAATGAAGGGGATGGGTGACACTTGTACGGGGAGGAATTTTTAGGAATTAAATTTTAAAAACTTAATTAAACGAGATTTTAGGAAAGTAAGGAACCACGAAACTCTATATAATGAAGGGAGGAGATGGAGGTTGGGTCTCTTCTTTTTGTGTAACGTTACGCTGCAGAAATATCTACTTGACTTAATTAACTTGTGGGAGTTGGGATACCCAGCTCGGTGAGGAGTGGTAGCTCGACCTTGCAAGGCGAGCTGGGAGCTAGTCGAAATCTCTAGATAGTGAGTGTGTGGCCCCTTTGCGGCTTGGGGGGCTAAAGGGGAAGAAGAGTACCCCTAGCATTGGCTGGGAGGTACTAGTGTAGTCTCGTCGGTCGACACGCGGGAGTTGCAAGGAGCACGCGGGACGTCCACTCCGAACAAGCAATGGTACACTTTCTTTGTTTTGTATGGTAAATTGTTTTATAACTTATGCTTGAATTTGCATTTTACATTGGGTATTCTGGCAATGAAAAACAAAATGATTTATGGTCTGCATTTTTATTTTGGGTATTCTGGCAATCAGAAACGATATGAATTCATCTTTGCATTTTACATTGGGTATTTTGGCAATGAAAAACGAAATGATTTCTGGTCTGCATTTTTATTTTGGGTATTCTAGCAATGCGAAACAAAATGAATTCATCTCTGCATTTTACATTGGGTATTCTGGCAATGAAAAATGAAATGAATTCATCTCTGCATTTTACATTGGGTATTCTGGCAATGAAAAACAAAATGATTTATGGTCTGCATTTTTATTTTGGGTATTCTGGCAATGAGAAACGAAATGAATTCATCTCTGCATTTTACATTGGGTATTCTGGCAATGAAAACGAAATGAATTCATCTCTGCATTTTACATTGGGTATTTTGGCAATGAAAAACGAAATGATTTTTTGTCTACATTTTTATTTTGTATTCTGGTGATGGAAAAGAGGAATTATTCTTGTCTGCATTTCGTTTTACCTTTGGGGCGATTTTTCCCTTGATGAAGACTATGTTTTACCTTAAAATTTTGCTGCCATTTGATTCCTGTTAAATCCCACATTTTTTCTTTTCAATTCATCAAATTTCCTGCTGTGAAAGACCATGATTTTGGGAAATTAAAAATGGACTGTGTTGCATGATGAATTCGCCCAGGTTTTTCTTTTCAATTCATCAAATTACCTGCTGTGAATGACCATGATTTGGAAATTAAAATTGGACTGTGTTGCATGTTGAATTCGCCCACGTTTTTTCTTTTCAATTCATCAAATTACTTGCTGTGAATCAACCACTTTTTCCTTTGAAAACTTGTTTGCGTTTTACTGTTGAAGGCCCACGAAATTGCCATTCAAATGCGTGGCTGAGGTTGTTGTAAATGGTCACAGTTTTGCCAATAAAGTTTGACTAAAATTGCTGTTCACACCCATGATTTTTGCTGTGAAACTAAGTTATGTGTTGCTGTCTTGATTGATCATGAAATGCCTTTAAAACTGTGACAACATTGCCCTTAAATGATGGGCTGTGTCTGTTGGTGATTGGACGAATTCGCCTAATTAGCTGACTACGCCTTTAATCTGTAAACGACCTTGGTTTTAGACACAATATCCTCGGTTACACCTTAGCCTTAATTTCCTTCTATCTATATTTATGGTTAACTTTTGTTGAACAACAAGTGTAATAGTCAGTATGTTGTACATTAAAGTTGCTATTGTTGTTAGATAGTGCTTGGTACACTAATATTGTTATAGTGTTGAATAATAGCATTATATTGGAAATGGGTAGCAATGTATATATAATTGTTAATTGGCTAATGAATATTTTGTTAGATTATATTTGTAGTAAATGTCTAAATCGTGCTTTAGACTTGCTATTTGGGATGGTTTTTAAGGTAAATTTAGAATTGCCAATTGTTGACTAGTTGTGATTTAGACTCACTGACTTGTTTCGCTTTTAAGGTTAAATTAGAATTGCAAATATTTGACTAGCTGTAATTTGGACTGGCTAAATTAGATATGTAATTGATGTTAGTTGAATTTATAGATATTGCCTATTTGGTAACTTATACCCGCTAATTTGAGTCGTAATTCATGTTAAGTTCGACTGGTAATTCGTTGACTAATGGAAATTAGACTGGTTAATTGATATGTAATTAACACCATTTTAAATCATAGATATTGACCATTTAGCCTTGATTATCGGTTGGGTTGTTGATGAAGTCATTTTTAGCTTGTGCTTCTTGTTCAGGGTGTTGATGTTTATTATAAGTAATGGTTGTACTTGGTTATGTAAACGTTTAATGTGATTGGTTTTGCTCACTGTAAGGGTTCTAGTTACTTGTGTAATTAATTCTGGGTCCATTGGGTTGTTAGGATGATTTTCCTTAGCTTAGTAGGCTTGGTCTGCTTGTGTCGGGCGAGATGTAGACACCTCCTTGTTCCTCAAAATAGTCACCAGCCTTGAGACCTTAAATGGTCAAAATCAATGGGAACCTGGGATTGAGCATTGTTTATGTGTCCTAAAGGTCCTAACCATTGCAGGGTAGGACGGGTGGGTAGTCATTCTTATTCTTCATCGGTTGAATGTCGTACATTGCTTCCACGTGCTTGATGTGCTTTTATGTTAGGTCATTTTGTTTGTTGTGGTGTGAGTTGCATGCATTGTGTTCGTTGTCGTGTTGCGATGTTGAGTATAATGTCATTATTACCTTCTTACATACAAACACACACAAAAAAAATTGAACTTGTTATGTGAGGCTTGTTGTCATAATGAAATGGGAGATTCGTTAAATATGGTATCAGAGCGGGTTCAACCGGCAACTTGGGATCGCTACAGATTTCGTTGATATGATTTGATTATAATGTTGCTAATTGAGTTGACTTGTATTCATGTAGGTAATGATGGTTAGAGGAAGATACGAAGGCAGACAATGGGGTGCTAGGGGAGGAGGCACAACGCCTCCAGTAGCATCCACGCCTAAGGGGTCTGACCCCCAGGGAGATGAACAGGTTGTCAGGCAGGAGTAGATAGCAGTGGGTGATGTGGTCGAAATTATGAGATCTTTTCAGCACATGTCTGAGGCACTGATCAACCATTTGGATAGAGATGAGGCCAGGGCGTCGACACCCCCTGAGGTTCCGCCATGTGCTCCGGTCAGTATTGGTAGCGTTCACCCTGAACTCGAGAAGGTCAAATTTCTCGAGTTCTTTGGTGCCCCGGATGATGCAGTCGTCGAGGCATGGTTGGAGAACATGGCGATGTGCTTTGTACTTCGCGATTATACCTCCAACATGAAGGTCTACATGGCGGTCTTTCAACTGAAGGGGATCACTCTTGTATGGTGGAAGACGCTCCTACCACAGTTGAACGTGGTCGTCGAAGATGTGTCATGGGAACTGTTCGAGGAACGGTTCCGAGGGAGGTACCTTTCAGAGGAATTCATTGAGCGTCAGCTCAATGAGTTCAATGCCTTACGACAGGGCGATCGTACGTTGCCCGAATACGAGGCCCGTTTTATGGAGCTACTCCGGTATGCTCCACATTTTAACATTGAGAAACTTAAGGTCAACAGGTTCGTGTTCGGCCTTAACGGAAACTTACGTGCAAAGTTTAGGATTTCGATGCCTCAAACCTTGCATGATGCCATCCAGAAGGCCCTCGTAGTAGAGGAGGAGCTTATCAGCAAGGGTCAGACCAAGACTCCAGCAATACCAGCAAGGTAGGTGTCTTATGGAGCACAACAACATCAGACACCAACCATACATATGCAGGGATATCGTGGCTTCCAGAGGGGATCCTCTTTCACTACACCTTGGTGATCGATGCCTCAGCAGCAGACACCTTATCGGGGACCACAGCATGAAAAGCAGCGTCGACCGCAACAACAAAAGTTTAGGCCTGTTTATCAGAACAGACCAGGATTCCAAGCCAATGGGCCGTCATCTTCTACTTCGGGTACCAGGACTACTAGGCTGAATAAGGGGTGTTGGACATGTGGGGAGCCACACTACCATCGTGACTGCCCTGTGGAGAGGAGTAGAGAGTTCGGATCAATTGGACCCCCTATCGTGGGAGATATGGGCAAGTCCCATCGGATTCATGTAGAGGTGAATAACCACCAAGAAGAGCATCAGTCGACTGTGCTCGAGATGACAAGTACCATCACTGACCAGACCCTTAGTATTTTGATAGATCCCAGTGCTACCGAGAGTTTCATTTATGGTGTAGTGATAAAAAGGATTAAGGTAAAGGCAGTCGAACAAGATGAGTTTAGCTTCGTAGAGATGGCTTCAAGAGCCAAACAGAAGGTTGGAGGAAAGGTTACAGGCTGTACCCTTAACCTGGGAGAGTTTGTCACGAGGGCCAACCTATATGTCATGATCTTAGGATCTTATGATGTTGTAATTGGTATGGACTGGTTGGAATCGCATGACGCGATACTCAACTGTAAGATGAAAGGGTTGATCTTGGTCGATGATGAGGGATAGAGACGTGTGATTGTAGGACAGAACCAGGGAGTTTTCCTAAATTTCATCTCTTCCTTACAGCTACAGAAGAGCATGTGCAAGGGGTGAAAGATTTATGCGATCCTTGCATTAAACAAGAAGGGATTAGCGGAAGGTTTAGAACACCTTCCAGTGGTGAGAGAGTTTGCGGACATATTTTCGAAGGAGTTAATTGGGATGCCACCAGAGAGGGAATTGGAGTTTACTATAAACCTAAAACTGGGAACAGAACCAATAGCTATAAATCCTTATTGGATTTCAACCCCAGAATTACAAGGGTTGAGAATGCAACTAAAGGAGTTGTTGGACCTGGGACTGATACGTTCTAGCGTGTCACCGTGGGGTGCACCTATTATTTTCATACGAAAGAAGGATGGGTCATGGAGGCTCTGCATTGACTACTGTCAATTGAACAAGGCCACAATCAAGAATCAATATCCGTTGCCGAGGATTGATGATCTGTTCGATCAAATGAAGGGTGTGACGGTGTTCTCAAAGATCGATTTGCAATCAGGGTATCACCAGTTATGAATTAAGGAAGATGAGGTCCCTAAGACCACCTTTAAGATGATTTTTGGACATTATGAGTTTACTGTTTTACTGTTTGGACTGACAAATGCCCCAGGGGTATTTATGAGTTTGATGAATGGGGTGTTCCGTGAGTACTTGGACAAGTTCATCCAAGTATTCATTGACGATATTTTGATTTATTCTCGAACGATGGAGGAGCATGACGAGCACTTATGCTTGGTACTACAGTGTCTGCGAGAGCACAAATTGTATGGGAAGTTATCCAAATTCTCATTTTATCAATCGAAGATCCACTACTTAGGGCACGTCATCTCTGGTGAAGGTATCGCTGTGGATCCAGCAAAGGTCGAGGCCATTATGGAATGGCATACGCCAACGAATGTCCCAGAAGTGCGTAGCTTCATGGGTTTAGCAGGATACTATCGATGGTTTGTCGAGGGGTTTTCGAAGATAGCAAATTTGATCATGGAATTGCAGAAGAAAAACCAGAAGTTGTTTTGGACTGAGAAATGTGCGGAAGCATTTCAGAGGCTCAAGGAGTTGTTGACAATAGCACTAATACTAAAAGTCCCCGACATGGACGTGGACTTCTTGGTATGCACTGATGCATCCAAGGAAGGCTTAGGCAGAGTCTTGATGCAAGATGGACGAGTAATCTCTTACATTTTGAGGAAATTGAGAAGGCATGAGGAGAACTACGCAACGCACGATTTGGAGTTGTTAGCCATTGTATATGCCTTGAAGGTTTGGAGACACTACCTTGTTGGAAGAAAATTTGAACTAAAGACTAACCACTTTGGACTACAACACATCTTTATGCAAAGCGACCTAAACGCGTGACAACGACATTTTTTGGAATTGCTTAGCGAGTACGACCTCGAGATTAGTTACATTAAAGGAACAGTGAACTAAGTGGCAGACACATTGAGTCGAAGACCGCGCATCTTTTCGGTGCTGCCTCTTCAGACGAGTCTACGTGAAACTATTCTAGCCTTACAGTGTGACGATGACTGGTACAAAAAGATCAAGGGTTTTATCGAACAAAACACAATGATGGTACCATGATTTTAAGGATTTTCATTTGATAGCGATGGTTTATTGAGGTTTAAAAATCAGATCTATGTACCGCCGAATGATGAGTTGATGATGTTGATCCTGAGCGAGGCTCATAGAGAAGTTTACATGGCTCACCTGGGAGTCACGAAGATGAGGGCAGACCTTAAACCCTTATTCTTCTGGAACAGAATGAAGGAAAAAATAGTCAACTATGTGGCCAGATGTCTAGAATGTCAGTAGATAAAGGCTGAACATAGGCACCCAGCAAGATTACTACAACCACATGCTATTCCAGAATCGAAATGGGAGGTTATTTTGATGGATTTTATTGTTGGATTGCCACTGATGTAAAGTAGACATGACTTGATTTTCGTAGTAGTAGACACTCTGACGAAGAGTGCTCACTTTATTCCTATGCGTACAATGTATCAGGCACTTGACATAGCTAGAGTTTTCATCAGTGAGATTGTGAGGCTACATGGCGTGCCTAAGAGGATTATATCCGCTCGAGGATCGGTGTTTACTAGATGATTTTGGATGAGTTTCCAGGAGGCCTTGGGAACCCAACTTAAATTTAGTACTGCATATCACCCAGAGACTGATGGGTAGAACGAATGAATGAACCAGACCTTGGAGGACATGTTGCGCATGTATGTGATGGACCAACAAAAGAATTGGGAAGAATTTTTTCCACTAGTGGAGTTTTCTTACAACAACAGTTACCAGAGCACCATTAAGATGGTGCCTTTCAAGTTTCTTTACAGGCGACCATGTCAGACGCCTTTGAGTTGGGATCGGCTTGAGGATAGGGTCCTAGTAGGACCAGAAGCGATCCAAGAAATGGAAGAGAAAATGCAAACAATAATACAAAGGATTAAAGAAGCGCAGGATTGACAAAAGCATTATGCCGATGTGCACTGTGTCGACCGTAGTTACGAGGTCGATGATCGAGTCTTCTTGCGGGTTAAACCACATAAAATTTTGATCAAGTTTGGGAAGGGAGCTAAACTCTCTCCTAGGTTCGTGGGACCTTTCGATATTGTGGAGAGAAAGGTGCCCATGGCCTATCGACTAGCCTTGCCTGACTCTTTGAGGCGTATGCATGATGTTTTTCATGTATCCATTTTGAGACATTATATTAGTGATCCTACGCATGTTATTGACATGAGTTCCTTGCAGGTATCAGATGAGGGGGTGCTCACATCTGAGCCGATCTGCATCTTGGATCATCGCATTTGACAACTACGATGTCAAATGATAGAGTAGGTCAAGGTCTAGTGGGACAATTATAGTCCGTACTTGGTGACTTGGGAGGATGCATATGATATGCACCAGCAATTTCCATTTTTGTTTGATAGATAGACATATGATACTGTGATACACTTTATTTTGGCATATATACTGTGAAACTTTGGGACGAAGTTTGGACCAAGAGGGGGTGTATGTAACATCCCACTCTGGCACACTGAGCAAACTTATTCTTTGAGGACACTTGCTCGCAAGTGATCTGGATTATTATGCTATTAAAACTTTTGATTTTGATTATGAGGCGTTATGGGATGATGACATGTTATTTTACCGCCTCGACATAGACAGGTGCTATTGACTCGGTTTTAATGAGTGTGCAGGATTATGGACCTCGAGGATGCCGAGGCATTGATGGAACCCCTTGGACTCTAGATTGAGTCGAGGAGTGTACCATTGGGGTTTGATTATTTTGCTATGATTTTATTGCTTCTGATTAGATGATATGATATGGATATATTCTGACATGATTCGTTGATGATGTAGGCTGACGATAGCTTGCCGAACAGACTCACATGTGGAGTAAAGGGGTCACGCACGACTACTAGAGATGTTGAGGGAGAGGTGTGGACAACAGCCCTGCCACAGCCTATTAGCACTCTCGTCGTGGCTCGAATTGTAGGTTAACGATTAGCTAGTTCAAGAGGACCCACGATGCTGTGAGGGAAGACTATGACAGTCGCTCACAATGATTCTAAGGGTTGTGCAATAAGGTGGGGGCCTTATTCCTTAGAGGCCCTTAGTCTCCCACAAGTTCACCTGGAGGAGTATTGACTCTAGGGGTTTTTGATGTTTACCAAGTCAGTCAAGAGACAAGTGACACCCTTGGAGTACGTGGTGCATCATGAAGGGCATGTTGTGCAAGAAAAATGGAAAGAGGCGAGTGACACCCTTGGAGCACCTAGTGCGTACACCTTCAAAACAATGGTTTTTATAAGAGTTGTTTAGTGATGGCTTGGAAAAGATAGCAATTTATATGGACTGATGCTAGGTATGCATGATTAGTCCAATTTAGGGTTATAACAGATGCCCCCTAATGTGTGAGGTCAAAAGAGCATCTAATGGCTGAAATACATTACAAATCTTCACCAATGTACGAAGTGAGTGAGCCCAGGGACCAACGTTCAGGAGGTGTCATCTGTAAAAATAACAATTTGTCTGACCAAGGCGGGCATACCCATGCTCAGGATGAAATAAAATCATGGCTTCCAATCAAATACACTGCATATCCATGTCATATAACTATATAAAGTGTAGCCACGAGTAGTACACATCGGATCTACATCGCAAATTCAAAAGATATAGATGTATGGTATCCATCTTCAAGAAGCCAATGACACCTAATGGATGGAGATGAGGTCTTCAGAGCTCGAGAAACAACTTCAAAATCTTCAAAACTCAGGTAGGAGTTTAATATCAGTGTATGAATTCACTATCCAGGGGTCTTCAATGGCTCGTCGGGAATAGACAAGAGGATCTTGGTGATCAGTGCAGAGAACTTCATTGATTTCAAACAAGGACTTGATTGGTCTTTCGGGGTGGTCAGGCATGAGGACAAGAGACAAATTGTAAAAGGGACAAATCAAGTTTAGTAAGACTTCCCTTGGACGAAAGCATGAAAAGAGATGAGACTCAGGCAGCATGGAATTGACATAAGTTCACGGTGCAGGAGGCAATGCGAACTCTCTATATGTTTGGAAGGGTAACCAAATGGAGGAGGACACAACTCTATGTAGCGATAAAAACTTCCTAAGGTCATATTGAATCCTAGATCTTGACGAACAAATGAAAGGATGTGCTTTGTCCAAGGGTGACTCATTGTGCTGTCAACAAAAAGAAAATACTTTTCCCTTCCTCTTTTGGGGGTATATTTGATTTTTTTGTCTTTTTCAATAATCTTGGAAATTTTGAAAAATAATGAAAGAATTCTACGTTACAAAGGAGGACTGAGTGTTGCAGACATACTATTTCCAAGTGCAAGGAACACACTGATGCTCAGAAAAAGGGGACATATGCAGGAAAAGGACACTCGGAAAAATCCTCCATGGGTCAAGGTGTCAAGATGTAG
Source organism: Picea engelmannii (assembly GCA_009831015.1). Lineage (NCBI taxonomy): Eukaryota > Viridiplantae > Streptophyta > Pinopsida > Pinales > Pinaceae > Picea > Picea engelmannii. The sequence continues at coordinate 614,591 of ML776918.1, read as the reverse complement.
AGGCAAAGTGCTACAAGGCTTTCGTATAAGGCATGCTTCAGATGGTTCAGTTGAGAGAAACATGGAGCCAACATTAGGCCAAAGATGCAGGAATGCAAATGCGATTAATAAGACACAATGATAACATCCTTCAATGTAATTTTAGCGAGCCCAAAGAAGGTAAGCTCGATGGTTTTTCATTTTTAGAGAGTCTAAAAAAACGTAAAAGGAGACTCCTCTGGGTACCTTTTTCGAAGGTAGTCTAGTCGGTTCAAAAAAAAGGGGTAAACTAGCACCGAATAGACGTCTGTTCAAAACCATTTTAACAAGTGTGACAAAGACAAGATAACTCAGAAATCTTTTCATTTTTAAGGAGTCTGAAAAGAACTTAACTATGGACTCCATTGAGGGATGTTCTTCTTGACCAATTTAACGAGTTTGAAGAAACAAGCTCACTCGAGGATCTTTTCAATTTTAGGGAGTCTGAAAAGAGCTTAACTATGGAATCCATGGGGGTTCCTTTTTCATAGATTTAGTCCCTCAGGCCTGAAAAAGGGTTTAAATTATACCTGAGAGTACTCTTCTAGAGAACCGAGGCTCCTAGATTATACCTTTGTTCATACTTTTGACCATCTAGACTGAAAAAGGGGTAAACTATCGCCGGACATACATGCCTTCAAATTTCAGTTTAGCGAGCGTGAAGGGAAACAAGATCGCTTAGAAATATTTTCATGTTTAGAGGGTCTGAAAAGGGCTTAAAAGAAGACCTGTTGTGTTTTGGGAGTCCCAAGGGTGAGGTCAAGAGTGATAATGAATCATGCAAATGAGGCTCAAACTTGTAATCAAGAAAAACTAATAAGGACTCCCAAGCCTATAATGATTGAGTGATGACATGGACGCCAAAATGCAACTAGGATCTACCTAGGGCATCCATGTGAAAGTAGGCTCTACCACCAAATTATGACACTTCTAGAGTAGGAGTGAGGGTTCTGTGTCACAATTCGGTGGGGTCGATCCTATGGAAAAGTGAAAAAGTGAATGAGATACAAAAAGCGGAGGTAGAATCCTAACTTAGATGCAAAATGTTGAAAAAATGACTTTTTACCAAAAGACCTTTAAAAATGACCCAAATCTCAAAAAGTTTCCCAATACCCAAAGTAACATGTATCGTAACATCCCCCAAGAAACTCAAGAACCATATTGAACAATTTTCAAGCTAGAAAAAATGACAAAAGGGTCCAAAAAATGACAAAAAATGGCCAAAAAGTTTATAAATAGAATGTTGGTAGCTCATTATCACTATTGCAAATTAAGAATTGATCAAAAGTCAAAAAACAACCCTTTGCCGAAAGAGTTGATTCTGGGAGCTTCAGTGGACGAAATGAACTTCTGCTTGGACCAAGTAAGTACAAACTAGCCCCTCTTGCAATTCATTCTTCTTTTTTTGCATTTATTTTTGTGTTTTGAGGGGGCGCTGATCTTTAAAGAGGTCGGCCCTGCATGTATGCAGGATTTCCAAGCACATCCCATGTGTGCACATGAGAAGAAGATAAATTTCCCATGTACACACGCGAATGTCGCCAAAACAGCAAGAGTTAACTCTCCATCCACTTGTCATTTTGAAGGATGTATGTTCATTGAAGAGAGAGGGAGCATGAGGAAATTGATTTTTTGGTCTCTGAAGACCCTGCTGCTATCGTTGTTTTACCACAATGCGGGTTGTTAAAGTTCTTCCAATGTCTGTTTAAGAGGGAACAACCTAGGTTGCTAAATGCTTTGATAGATTACTAGCATCCTGACACAGAGGAATTTAAGATCGAGGGCCATTCATTGACTCCAACGACTGAGGACATTTACTTCCTGACTGGTCTCTTGAGGAGAGGGGATCCAATCAACTTGCACACTTTCCCCCCCAGGCCTCACAACATTGAGGAGTTGATTGGACTCCATTGCGAGGCTGGTACTGAGAAAGTAGGTTCTCAAGTGCCTATACATAAGACCAACAACCTATCACTCAAAGTGATAGTTCTACTCATTGGGCGGATCACTAGATTTGCAGCTTTACATCAGGCGTCCCGGGCACACATGCATTGTGCGGTACAATGCTTAAATGCACGGATTTTCAACTGGAGTACCACCATGATGGATTTCATGAAGAGACAACTAACTGTAGAAATTTCGATACAAATTAATGTATTCCTGTGATTCTCCCAATCTAACAATTTCTACCACTTGTTAAATACAGAATCACTTCTACTATTATTATTGCGGAAGCAATTACACCACGATCACAACCACAATGCACAAAGTGAAATATCAATAACACATAACACAAAAGTTTTACCGGGAAAGTGTAAAGCTAAAACCCCCACTATCATATATTATGTATATCATGAATCATGAAACAATCTCATACAAAACTCTAATCCAAGAGCTCTCAGTACAATACAATCGTCTCACACTGTCATACAAAAATTAGCAAATACATGTGCCAATTTCCGTGTCCAGACAGCCTGCCTCCTCTGCACAATCTATGCAATTCAAATTCTCACAATGAATTGAATGAATACAATTGCCTCGTTTGCACATGCTCATAAGCATATCCAATGCATGTGTGAACAAATCACAACTGATAGCCAACTGTCCCTTTCACCCGTTATCTCAACTGGGTCTCCAATGGATTTGACATGCATGCAGTTAACCATGGAGAATATTCAGTTGCATGTGAGTTCACTGATTGTGAATTAATGAATAATTAATTCACTGAACTCTCACTAGTACAACTGAAATTAACTCACTTAACTACACTTATAATTCTATTACAAATCCAAATCACTCAGTTATGAACGAGATAATAGATTAATATTTATTGTCTAATTTAATTAAGGGAAAAGTAAATTAGACACATGTTTCTTGTTGACTTTTCAACACTCCCTCTCAACAAGAAATGGATTATCCTTCACCCCAATCCTGTCTCTATGATATTCGAATTTTCTCCTGGTGAGTGCCTTCGTCAGAATGTCCGCATCCTGATCTTCCGTAGGAATGTATTGAAGTAACATGATCTTCCACTGCAAACAATCTCTGAGATGATGATACCAGATATCTATATGCTTAGATCTGTCATGAAACATAGGATTAATCGAGAGTTTAATGCAACTTTGATTATCACAATAAATCACTATCGGATCTAAATGAGACCCAAACAAACCAACCAAGATCTTCCTCATCCAGATAGCCTCACATGCAGCTTGACTCACTGCCATGTATTCCGCTTCTGCTGAACTAAGTGCCACGGATCTCTGTTTCTTGCTGTACCAAGAAACGACTATAGATATGATACTAAAGATCCCCCCTGATGTGCTCTTTTTGTCCGTTGGGTTTCCCACCCAATATACATCCGTGAAGCCATGCAACTTCACCTCATCCGTCTGTCTATACCATAATCCATACTCAGATGTTCCCTTCAGATATCTCATGACATGCTTACCCACCTTCCAAAATAGTTTGGTAGGCTTAACCATCGCTTGACTTAGCTGGTTAACCATGTAGCAAATGTTCGGTCTCGTGTTCACTAAATACATTAGCGAACCCACTAACTGTCGATAGACAGTAGCATCCACTACTTCTCCAGAAGTAGCATCCTCTTTCCTCCGGTTTCCTGGAAGAGGAGTATCCATCGGTTTGCAGCCCTCCATGTGAAACTTACGCAGTATCTCCCTTGCATACTTTCCTTGAGACACAAAACGTTCACCATCTTGCTGCCATATTTCCAATCCAAGGAAATAATGAAGAAGGCCCAAATCCTTCATCTCGAACTCCTTTTCAAGGTCCTCCTTGCATGAGTGTATCAAATTCTCATCACCAGTAAGTATTAAATCATCAACATAAATCACAATGATCAAAAGCGTTCCCTCCACCACAATTTGGTATAGGTTTGCATCTGCTTCACTTTTGGTGAAGCCTAATCCGGTGAAATAGTTGTCTATCCGAGTGTACCAAGCACAGGGTGCTTGCTTCATCCCATACAGTGCTCTCTTAAGTCTGCACACATGTGACTCTCTGTCAAAGGTCTCAAAACCTTCTGGTTGTTCAATGTACACTTCTTCCTCAATGATCCCATTGAGGAACATAGTTTTTACATCCATCTGATGAATGCACAAACCCATCTGCGCTGAGAGTGCAAGGATGGATCTTATGGAAGAGTACCTTATGACAGGTGCAAAGGTCTCACCATAATCTATCCCCTTGATTTGTGAGAAGCCCCGGGCCACAAACTTGGCCTTGTATTTCTCCACACTCCCATCAATAGCTTACTTTACCTTGTAGATCCATCTCGAACCTACCACTGATTTATCAATCGGTCTTGGGACAATTTCCCATACACTATTTTTGACAATGGAGTTATACTCCTCTACCATAGCATCAACCCAAGTGGGGTCCTACACTACTTCCTGAAAGGAAGATGGTTCAGTCACAATACATTTTCTCATGAGAGCCATGTGTCCAGCAAATCGATCAGGAGACTGACTTTGTCTGCGCTGTGAAGTAGGGGCTCCTACATCCTGTGCAACATCTAGTCTCAATCTATCAGCTTCCGTGGTGCACTTTCTGCCATTTCTGATGGATGGCTCTGCTTGAGTGGTTTCCTCCACTCCATGAACCTCCTCATGTGGTTGATCCACATCTTGAGACTCATCCATCGGAACCAATAGTTCCTCTTCTGCATCCAAGTCTAGCTCCCTCTCAAGCAACAACCGCATGGCTTTCCCTTCATCGAATTTTATATCCTGTCACATAACAGTCATCTTACTGTTCAGAAAATACACACGATAAATATGGGGTGTTTCTGTGTACCCCAAAAATATCCCAACTTCAGCAGTCAGTTCCAGCTTCTTCCTGGCATCCTTGTTCACATGCACAAAAACAGATGAGCCAAAAAAATTTAAATGCGAAACATCAGGTTTCTTACCAGTAAAAGATTCTTCAGATGTACTCATGCCAAGTACTCTATGAGGACAGTGGTTCTACACATAAACCACAGTATTGCATGCTTCTGCCCACAAATGCATTGGTAGGCCATGATCATGCAACATTGCTCATGCTACACCCACGATCATTCTGTTCTTTCTCTCCGCGACCCCATTTTGTTGTGGGTTATGAGGCACTATGAGTTCTCTTCAAATTCCTTCTCTGCTGCAGAAGTCTTTGAATTCATTAGAGATGTATTCTCCACCATTATCGCTCCTTAGAGCCTTCACTTGCTTCCTCGACTCTTTCTCCACCAATGCTTTAAACTCACAGAACTTTGAGAATGTTTGATCCTTCTTCTGCATGAAGAATATCTAGCATTTACGAGAAAAGTAATCAACAAAAATAACATAATACCTGTGTTTTTCTGTTGAAGAAACTGAGAATGGTCCACACACGTCCGTGTGAATTTTCTCTGGGATTCCCAAAGAACAGTTCTCCTTTTCATGAAAGGTGGACTTTACATACTTCCCCAAGGTGCACCCCTTGCACTGATCTAACTGAGCAAGTGTTCCCATTGGAAGTCGAGTAGATATTTGCTGCATGATCTTCAAGGCTCCATGATGAATATGGCCCAATATCCTGTGCCATAATTCGCCCTCATCTCGGCTCACCACTTTTTCTACCTTGCCTATCATAGCATTGCAGCCATCTACCTCCAACATATAGAGATTCTTAACCCGAATCTCTATCTTCTTGACTTGACCTATTGCTTTATGTCACAAGTAGGCTTTACCACTGCTAAAAACAACATCATAACCTCTGTCCTCCAACATTGCGACTGAGACCAAGTTTTTCTTTAGACCTGGAACATGCATAACATTTTTCAATTGAAATGGTTTACTTGACTCCCTCTGAAAGGTAATGGTACCAATACCAGTCGCACTGTATCTTCCATCGTCGCCCATCTCTATATGCATTCTGATATCTTTCTCCTCCAAGTCAATGAAAGAATCTTTATCTCCCATCATGTGGAAGGAAGCGCCACTATCCAAATACCACACCGATCCCGATGCACTTGAAGCCATGGATGCGATCAAAGCGAAGTCAAGCTCAAATTGTGAGACAAGAGCCTCACCAGTTGTAGATCCAACAATCGTCTTGTTATTCTTCTTCTGCAAACAGTTAGTAGCGAGATGCCCACGTTCGTGACAGTGAAAACACTTCACTTTGGAAAAATCCAACTTCTTGTCTTTAGACTCAGATTTTGATTGGAATTTCTTCCCTTTCCCTTTCCTTGCCTTGGCAGTCAAAGCACAATCCTCTTCATCATCACGCTTTGATGAAGATCCATCTTTGTTGTTCAGCCTGAACTCCTCTTTCACCAGATCCAACCACAGTCATTCCCAATCCAACAATTTTTCCCTTCCATTGACAGAATCTTGATAACTATGCCAACTCTTGGGAAGCCCTAGGAGCGCCAAGCTCACCAAATCATTAGCAACGACTGTTATTCCCACACTTCCAAGCTCATCTTGACATTGGACAAACTTCGTGAGATATTTTGGAATAGTGTCACCTTTCTCCATCTTGATCTTCATGAGTTTATCTTTGAGCGCCAATTTCCTATGGTCGCTACTGTTTTGGAACAGATCCATCAAAACCTTCCACATTGCATATGGTGTGGTTTTCCCATGGAGACTTGAAACAATGTGGTCTCGTACTCCCTCCAATAGAATCCTCCTCACGTCTGCCACTTTCTTTTTCCATGCATCAAGATTTGCAGTTTCTGTCGCATCCGGCTTAGGAACATCTACGTCAATGTAACCCTTCAAGCCATAGTCTTCGAGCACTGCTTCCATCCTATCCTTCCAAGCAATGTAATTAGATCTTCCTTCGAGTTCATACTCCAACCTCAATCCATTGAAATACATTTTTGATCTTGAATCAAGTCTCGCACCAAGAAAATATTGCAAATTTGAATGTTATCCAACCACCAAAACTCAACTTCTACAATCCCTCTTCCCTGGGAGGTTCGCACCCCACCTTAGAGTAGCCTGAGGGAAATTCACACCCTGCTTGTGTGTAGCCTACAAAGTTTCTTGGGAAGTTCGCACCCTGCTCCACTGTAGCCTGCGAGAATGCCAATGAAGTTCGCACCCTGCTTCATTATTAGGGTGAGGGAAGTTCGCACCCTGCTAGTTTATTTTCCTATTGTTAGTCTCTAATTTTGTCTTGGTTTAGTGAGAAACCCTTGTCCTAAACCCTCCTTACCCATTCCTCATTTTCCGTTTTCAACTATTTTCTATTTTTTAGATTTTGGTATTTCATGGTTTGCATTATAATCTTGATGATTTATTTAAGATTGATTTTGAAAAACATTGTTTAAATTTGAAGTGTCTCCTTTTCATCCCGTTGGAATTTTAAAAATTCAAGTTGTCAAATGCACTACGGGAATAAGCCTATTCCCGTAGCGCCAAATAATCATGCCATAAATTGCACCTGCCATCCCGATTTAGTTATGATGACATGATTCATGAATTAAGAGTTTGTGTGTCCCCACGAAGTTTGGAAATCATTTCCAAATCCAACAGTTTCATAATATAATTGTTATGCACGCGCACAGGGTTCATTTCAAAATCACCTGTTGTTTATTGATTATTATATGTGACCTATTCGAGTTGGTTTAGTTCAGCCTTGCAGGGAGAAATACAGATATCCATTCAAAGCAACAGAATATACCAACAATTGTAGATAGTGAATTTGGAACCCGAGGACAACAGTTACAGAATTGAGTTTAATGGCGCCAAAGAGGAGAGGACAAGTTGCCAGAATCAAACCAGAAGGTGCCGAACTTCTTGAAGCCTACCCTCAGATGGCCCAAAGATTCAGAGACGTCGGGTGGTTTGAGTTCCTCACCACATTTCAAGGTTATGACGAGCAGGTTTCAATGGAATTTGATTTGAACTTCAATGGTCACGAGGTCGAAATTGGTAAGATGTTGATGCTAGTGACAGAGAAAACTATAGCCAAGGATTGTAGGCTCGTGGTTGGAGGGAAAATATGGTGGAAGAAGGAGCACGTGGTCACTGAATTTGTAAATCAATTCCTCCTTCCAGATAAGAAAAATCCAGATTGGAGAAGGGGAATACCTCGCAGCTGGGTTCGACCCGAATGGCACACTGCTCTGGTGGTGATTCACAGATATATCACCTGCGAAGGGAGGTTTTTGTTGGTCTACATCTACCATATCAGAATACTGATGCATCTAAATGGTGAATACCCTTTAAATATTCCTTATTTTCTGCTTACAAGTTTGACAAAAATGTCCCAGAAAGTGAAGTTGATTTCCACTAATGCCAAAGGTAGTTTGTTCCATCAAGTCCTGATTAAAACCCTAGTCATGTCTACCCTGAACGAATTATAGAAGCCCTGGAATTGGCTCACGCAATCCTTAAAACCTATCACTCAATCCAATAAGCAGAAAAAGGGTAGAGGAAGGAAAACTGTTAAACAGAGTTGAGATATTTTTTATGAAAACCTTGTGAAAGATGAATCCTCTGATATCAAGATAACTAAGAAGAGCAGAAGTAAGAGACCTAGATGGGAGCTCGAAATTGAAATTCTTCCTGAGGAAGATGTCAAAGGAGAGATAGAGTCAGATAATGATCTCTTTGCTCAAACTATAGTCAAGCCTGAAATTCCATCGACCAGCAAAAGGAACATTGCAATCAAAAGAAAAAAGGATAAAGGTGTGTTTATATCACAAAAACCTCGGAGAAATTCGACCAGGGATACTAATAAGTATAGGATGAACTCAAAGGAAATGTTCAATCCGAAAATCAAATAAGAAAACACCATAATCATAGAAGATGATTCTGAGGATGTTGAAACAAGCACCAAGAAAAGAGAAAAAAAGACCCCATTTCCCAAGAAATCTGTCAGCAAAGGAAAGGGAATACTTACACCACCTACAGGCCCTATAATGAGAGCTTCAACTAGATTAGCTAAGGATAAAGATATGGCTAAAGGCATCAGTGAATTCTATGAAGAAAAACTGGATTACTTGGAAGACTCAGTTTACTTACCAGATGTACCTGGAGCTATAGATTCATCAAGTTCTGAAGAAGAACATAGCTCAGAATTAATCTCAAAATACCAGGTTAAAGCCAAGGAACCTAGTGTTACTTTAAATCTGAATGAAACTGCACCCTCTAAAGATTGTTCAGGATTCAGGGTCGAGATAAGAACTGATAAGGAAAAGATTAATGAATTTCAGAAAACCATAAAACAATTAAAGAAGGAAAAGATGCAGATAGAACAGTGGAATGCTCGCCAACAAGAAAGGATTGAAATTATTAAAAAGAAGAAGAAGAATCAAAGGGCAATGCTTAAGGAACTCAGGGAAATCAATTTCAGACTTTACTAGCACAATGTTGTGTTAACCACAAAGCTCAAGCAAAAAAACGCCAAAGCCACTACTGCGATTTTATCCTAAAGGTAACATGAAGATTGGTTACAATTTTGTTTAAAGGTTCTCCAGGAGATATGGCAAAAAATTACTCGTTTTGATCAGGGAGATGCTAAGACTTCGATCTTCTTTATAGAGTCAAACAAAATCCCTATTTTGTAGATTTAAATGTAATGCTGGCAATGTTTATTATATCAAGTTGTTGAGCTGTGGACTATTTTTGGGGGTAGAAGCTCATTTTGAGTGAATTAATTTAGGAGTTGGATACTTTTTTATTTCAGTCATTTAAAGTTGTTCTAGATAATAGGATCTGGAAGTTTTATAGATAGTTTAAATAGACATAAGACAGACCATATGGGGGTTGAAAATTTGGAGATCTAGACAAACGTTTGTGGAGATTATTGTAAAAGTCATGTATGTTCAATTGACACATAATATCAAAGGCATATGGATGGTTAGACCTTCTTTTTTCTACTCTGTTATTTCATTTTTCATGGTTGAATTTATTATTCAAATTACAATTCTTTTGGTTCTTGAATGTTAATTTATACAGTGAAGATTTTGCTGTAGAGATAATTTTTCAAGTAATGATTTCAAGTTGATACCCCTATTTCTTTATAATATATTGAAACTAAACTTTGTGAAGTTGACAAATTGAAGATTTCATTTTCGCACCTCACTTTCGTAGCTCCATGGCCTTTGTGGCTCTGATACCATGTAGAAATTTTGATACAAATTAATGTGTTCCTACGATTCTCCTGATCTAACAATTTCCGCCACTTGTTAAATACAGAATCACTTCTACTATTATTATTGCGGAAGCAATTAAACCACGATCACAACCACAATGCACAAAGTGAAATATCAATAACACATAACACAAAAGTTTTACTGGGAAAGCGTAAAGCTAAAAAGCCCACTATCATATATTATGTATATCATGAATCATGAAACAATCTCATACAAAACTCTAATCCAAGAGCTCTTAGTACAATACAATCGTCTCACACTGTCATACACAAATTAGCAAATACATGTGCCAATTTCCATGTCCAGACAACCTGCCTCCTCTGCACAATCTCTGCAATTCGAATTCTCACAATGAATCGAATGAATACAATTGCCTCATTTACACATGCTCATAAGCATATCCAATGCATGTGTGAACAAATCACAACTGATAGCCAACTGTCCCTTTCACCCGTTATCTCAACTGGGTCTCCAATGGATTTGACATGCATGCAGTTAACCGTGGCGAATATTCAGTTGCATGTGAGTTCACTGATTGTGAATTAATGAATAATTAATTCACTGAACTCTCACTAGTACAAATGAACTTAACTCACTTAACTACACTTATAATTCTATTACAAATCCAAATCACTCAGTTATGAATGAGATAATAGATTAATATTTATTGTCTAATTTAATTAAGGGAAAAGTAAATTAGACACATGTTTCTTGTTGACTTTTCAACACTAACAGAGTGTCAGATACGGGAGCACCGAAACTTCAGGTTTGGGACCGTTTTGTGTTTCTTTTTATTGGAGAGGGTACCCAGTCTCAGTCCTCGAGAGACTATACGAGGGCACAAGGCCTCTCTACCGAAACTATGCATATGGGTGACATTTTTTCCATGACAGGGGGGAGGGAGGACCATTGAGGCCTTTGATTACAATTTTTTTGACTGGTGGTCACGATAGATTCTGGCGATAGAGGACTAACCCTATGCTGGGATCAATTTTTCTAGAGATCCTGACATGCCTGTACCTCCCAGGGCAGAGCGAGGAGAGATGGGTAAGTTTTCTTTTCAAAGTTATTTAATTTTTATGTATTTTTATATATATCATTTTTTTGTATACCAGAGTATCTCACACTTACGTATCTGTTATGTACAGATGTGGGACCAGTGCATCCAATAGACTTCTCGAGGACTAGGTGGTTTCCTCTACTAGAGGCAGGACCAACTAGAGCCGTCAGACTAGCAGCAGCAGCAAGGGGGCCTCCAGCCAGAGAGGCTAAGAGAGTATTGAGATGGGTAGAGTGGAACCTTACCACGCTCACTCGTACAGTCCCTATGGTGGAGATTGAGGATCTCCCACCATCAATGAAACCTCATGTAGTTGGGGTGCCATGAACTTGGGTCCAGCTCTTTCGACGTTTGGAAAATTCTTTTGTTCACTATGGCAGGGCCAACAGACCCACCCTTAGCTAGGCTAGACTACTTACATGCCAAGAGCAAGTTTTGTATATATTTGAGAGTGTAAGCCCCATGACTCTTACTGGACGTATTTTTGAGGAGCTTGCGCCCACCCTTGTACTCTAATATTTTTGATATATATATATGCATATTTAAATTTTTTTAAGTCTTATGGATTACATCTATTTTACAAATGCATTTACATGTGCGTGTGTGTGCGTTTTCTTACATGTGTGAAATATGCCAATCTAATACATGATTATCTAGAGTATCTGTGATTTGATTCAATCTCCTAGGAACATGGATATATGTAATGTAATCAAATATTTGTTCTAAGAGACCTACCCTAAGGAACCATCAGTGTAGAGTAGGATCATAAACGTGGTAAACCCCATTTAACTAAGACACAACCAGTTGAGCATCTAGGTAGACCCAGAGGTGAGAGATACCATGCGACAAAGAATCATGATGAAACTTTAAGACTGCATTGTATTCGATGACATTGTTTGTGGCATCACCTAAACAGATACCTCCTGAAGATAGCATCTGGCCCTGAGGTGTGAAAATCACCCAAGTTGTGGAAGAAATCCTTCAAGTGTGTCAGCTAGCACCATCCAAAAACCCAACGAACACCTCTGGTTCACTTGACATATGCCATAGTGAAAAAGATGACATCAAAAAAGACATGCCCATAAAACCAAAAAAACTAAAACTAAAACGATAATGTATAAGACTATACATATATTACAAGAAGTCACCCAAGGGGACCCACTTATGAGTAATACTTCTTGAGGTAGAGCCCATTTCTAGGCTCCGCCAAATAATTTCCCTCAAAGTCCAACAGATGATAAGAACGCTTCTTTAGAACCTCCTTCATGATGAAAGGTCTGAACCACATGGGTTTGAACTTGCCTACCCCCAAGGGGTCCTTATCTTGGTCATAGACTAGGACAAGGTCACCTTCAGAGAAAATCTGAGGATGGACAGAGCGATCATACTGACACTTGAATTTTTGTTTGTGAGCCTCGTTAACCAAGGCTGCATCCCGACGCTTCTCATCGAGCTACTCAAGATATAATAAATGCTCTTCAAGCAGTGAAGTATCTGGTAATAAATGTACTGCCAACTTTAGAGATGGTATCTAGCACTCTATAGGCAAGACTGCTTCCATCCCATAAACGATTTGAAAAGGTGAGAAACCATTTGTAGTATTAACAGATGTTCGGTAGGACCATAATGCTGACTACAACATCAAATGCCAATTTGACCTGGCCGAATTGATTGTTCGTTGTAAAATAGTCTTAAGGGATTTATTCACAGCTTCCACCTGACCATTCACTCGTGGGTAGTAGGGTGATGAATGTTCTTGCTTCAACCCAAGCATTGATGTTAACTCGGACATCATTTTTTTCTAAAAGTGACCTCCATGGTTAGTGACAATCTCTCTCGGGACGTCAAACCTTGCTATTATGTGGTTAAATAAAAAGAGAGTTGCAGTCTCACCATCATATTTAAACGTTGGCATAGCTTCGACCCACTTCGTGAAGTAGTCTACTGCTACAATGATATAACGGTGACCCCTTGTGGAAGGAGGGTTGCATGAAGCGTAATCAATCCCCCACTTGGTTAAGGGACCAACTGTGATAACGGGAAACATGGGAACAGGGTGTGCCCTCATCTTTCGAGAGAAGATCTAACACGGGTGGCATTTCTTGACCAATTCAACACAATATTTGATTGACGTTGGCCAAAATTAACCACCTCGTAGAATCTTTTGGGTTGTTTCCAACCCAGACAAATGACAGCCACATGCTCCTGTGTCGAAATTGTTAAGCACAATTTTTGCTTCTTCATGAGTGAGACACCGACGAAGGATGCAATCTACACCTCGACGATATAGAGTGTCCTCAAGTATGAGATAGTTCTTGTTCTGATGGTGTATACGATGATGCTCATCACAAGAAGCAAAGGTAGGGAACTTCAAAGTCTAGATATAGACTAGTATATCTCCATACCAGGGGTCCGAAGACGTGATTAGAAACATGTCTCCTTTGATAGGTGACTCTTTGGGTATAACATCACCAGATTCGACCGGAAGTTCCAAAATGAGTTCTACAAAAACCAACGACTTTTTGGATTTCACCAAAACAAAATCCAAGTCAAATTCCTGGAGGATAACTATCCATCTACTGATATTTATGCCAATTACACGTTGTGTCAACACGTATTGAAACAGATTCATAACGGAAATGACGGTGGTCTTGCGAAACAAGATGTAATGACAGAACTATTGGACAACATGAACTGCTACCAACGCAAGTTTGTCAACGTAGAAATAATTGAGTTCCGGTCCAACCAGGTCTCGGATTAGGTAATAAATCACTTATTCTAAGAGAAAATCATCCTCTTGAGCCAAGACCATGCCGATGGTCGACTCCACCGTGACCAAGTACAATAAGAAATCTTTATTATAATTGGGTGGCCGAAGCAGAGGGGTAGACGTGAGGGCACGTTTCAATGCTGTGAAAGAGCACTGAGCGGCTTTGTCCCAATGAAAAGGAATGTCCTTCTTTAATAAACGCATGAAACCCTTTGTGATCTCGACATAGTTTGCGATGAAACACCATAAAAAGTTCTCTTTTCCTTGTAAACTCTGAAGCTGAGGGATTGTGAACGGGGGAGGCAACTGAACTATTGCCTCAACCTTTAGAGGATTGACCATGATCCCTATTGTTGAAACTATAAAACCTAGCAGATGACCCAATGTGACACAAAAATTGCATTTGTTTGGATTCAAGCGGAACTGGTAGTAGCGACATCACTCAAAGACAAGTCAGAGGTGTGCGGGATGATCAACTCTCTTGCGATATCATGACTCTAAATCATCAAGATAAGCCTCGACTATGTGTTTGAGGTCATCGAAAGAAAAAGACATGGCCCACTGAAAATTATCTCCAACATTTTTCAGACCAAAAGTCATCTTCCGATAAGTGAATGTACCCCACAGAAAAATGAAAGTGGTTTTGTGTTGGTCTTCAGGCTTGATGTGCATCTGATTGTATCCTAAAAAACCATCCATGAAAGAAAAGGCTTCACAACCTGTGCATTCATCGACTATATGGTCAATAAATGGTGTGGGGAAATTATCCTTTGGAAAGGCCTTTCTCAAATCATGGAAGTTCGTACATATGTGAATCGTACGTTGTTTTTTTTTTAATGGAACGGGATTTGACACCCATTGAGTCAATTGGATGGGGTAGATGAAACCAACTTGGAGTAGTTTCTCTACTTCATCCTTAATAGCTACTTATTTCCTAGGATTGACTGGACGAAGCTTCTTCTAGACTGGCTTAACATCAGGATATGCCGTGATTTCATGTTCGAAGATTCTTGGATCCATGCCTGGCATTTCCTCGTAAGACTAGGTAAACACATTGCGAAATTATTTAAATAAATATGTGTATATTCGAATCTCCTCAGGGGAGAAGTCCGCTCTGATGAATATATTCTCCACAACGCTAGGGGTTCTGGAGATATCAATAGGTATCGTTTGAGAAATGGTTTCAATATTTCCTTCAGTGTAAACAGTGTGCATAGCCAAAGGATTGATAGGACAAGCCTCATCTCCATCCATAGTCAAAGTGAATTCACCTGCTTCAATTATTCTTAACTCTGGGAGGAAGTAAGATCTGTGATGAAGATCATCCTAGGGTTTGTTCGGACTAGTCATTTCCTCAATAATCACCTCGTATGAGGACAAGACTAAGTATAAAGAATCAGTATTGACAAGGGAACCTTGAGCACAAGTAGGCTCGAGAAAGAGATCTAACTCCTGTGCGGGAATCAGATTAGGGCCGACAGAATCTTGTTGAACTATAGAGTACGCAACTTCTACCGCAGAAAAAGGCATGGCCATGCCATGGTGCCCTGTCCCTTCCATTGTGGCTGATGGGGAAGGAAGAGTCCACAGATCGTTAAAGTAAGTCATGCGAAATGACGAGATTTGAAAGATTTCAGCCCTAGGCTGGTCGGGGATAACCGACATGTAATGGACATTGTCGGTCGGAGGTGGGTAATTGAAGGTACCCATCAAAGGTGGGCACAAACCAACCCCTACATTGACAATGCGGGGCTGAGGGTTATCAATCATCGGGACCGTGGATACCCCCGATGAAGGGTTAGGACGAGAGAAGGATAACTAATCAATGGGCACGATCCGACCCTCGTGTGGAAACAACAAGACCCATAAAACTATAGCGACCACTGCTTGCATAACATAGGTCCAACTCCTTCCTAGCAAGAGATTGTAGTTGAGAGATGCATCGACCACTTCAACCTTAACGCACACGGTCTTCCCCCCTAACTACACAGGGAAAGAGGGGATGATTCCATGTGGTCGGAACAAATGACCGTCGAAAGCGGTAAGAAGAGTAGGTGACAGAGACAAAATGGGTTGGTCAATGGCCTTCCAACATGCCAAAGAAATCATGCATGTCGAGGCACCTTGATCAACCATCATGCAGAAAATGTTCTGAGTAAAATTTTTTGTGGTGTAAGCCACTACTATCTGAAATTCTACGTGGTAAGGAAGACAAGGTTTTAATTCAATCGTATCAAGCATGATTGTTCCCAGATTACAAGTCTCAGCAGATCCTAAGGTAGCTAATAGAGCCTTTATCTGGGAAGGGAAACTTTGGAGGACTTCCAAAGAAGACATTGCATAAGGGGTTTGTGACAAATCCTCCACCACAGAGTAGTTCTAGGCAGCCCTTGCATTTGGGTTGTGGGAATCTTTCTTGAACACACCTTTTGAGATGCGTTTCATTGTTTCTCCCAACATATTCTCAATCTGGAGAGGAAGTGATGGGTTTTCGACTTCTTTACCCTTCTCAGAGGTGTTTGGCATTCCATAGTCACGTGTCCTAGTTGTTATGTCAATGTTACCTTTCATTATGTATACATTCACGGATGAAGGATTACTTGAAGATGGAGGGGGTCCCTGAATACCCCTTCCGCGCTCGAAGAGGCTTGAGTTAGATTTTTCCCATGTGGAAACGAGTTCATTAACACGACAGGCTACTGTTGTGCCAATAACTTCTGGGCCTCCGCAAGTCGAGGGCATTGGTGAGTCAGATGGTATTTCGTGCAAATATTACATGGATACTTCAACTTCTTCTTTTTAGTGTTTCTCCTGCCAATATTATTGGTAGGTTTCTTATCCCCCTTACCCTTATTTTGTTGTTTCTTCTTTTCTCATATTGCTAGGTGGCCTTCAGGTTTATCGATTGCACACTGTGTACATCTGAATTTTGGGTAGGGGGAACAACCGAACTAGTGATATGGCTAGCCGCTATCTGCTATATCAACAATTGTTGCAATTGATTTGACAGCTGATCAGCGGGCTTTGCTTGTGCTGAACCAACAATACCATCGGCATGTGGTCCAGAGCTATGTCTGGCCTTGTCAAGTATTGACCATGGTGCATCTAGAAAAAATTTGTAAAGTAAACCAGACTGAGAGTAAATTAGTTCTAGCTGTTGGGCTCTCATTATCACATCTTCCTTTGAAAACACCCCTGACGTTGCGAAGTCTTTACACAACTGGGGTACCAAATACTTAAGGAAACACTCAAGCAAGAATGCTGGTGGGACTAGAACTTTGATCAAACTCTTTTGGTGTCTCCATTCTTAGATGTGATCTGAGATATGGCCTGCTTTTTTCTACTCAAAGTTGGCCAACAATTCGGTGTCGGCGTCGTATCTCATAGGTAATTGGAAATGATTTAAGAAATCCATTTCCAATTCTCCGAAGGAAGAGTATCTTGAGTGGTCAAGCTCAATGTACCATTTTGCAGCACTCCCAATGAGAGTGCATTGAAACAAATGCAACTGGATGGAGTCGTCTCTCAAAGAGTTGGACGAGCACGATAAATGGAAAGTAGTCACATGATCGCCTGGATATT
Organism: Picea engelmannii; assembly: GCA_009831015.1. Classification (NCBI taxonomy): domain Eukaryota; kingdom Viridiplantae; phylum Streptophyta; class Pinopsida; order Pinales; family Pinaceae; genus Picea; species Picea engelmannii. The sequence goes on along the minus strand of ML776918.1, from coordinate 597,008 downwards.
TGTTAGGATTGGCCTTGAACTTTGGAATGTCTAAAGGAAACTTGGTCGGCATAAGAGGCCAACTTGGATCATGACAAATGGGGTCATTTAATAACCTTGTCAAGTATGGCAAGTGCAGAGTTGCCAAAAATGGTAATTTGGGTTGTTGATTATAACCAGGGAAAAGGGAGCCTGGAGTTTGGCTAGCACCAGGTTGCTAGGAAAAGTTAGGTTGTTGGCTAGGGTTCTGGTAATAACCATGGTCGTGACCAACGTACAGATTCTGTGCTTGTTGAGACGTCATCCACTGACTCCCGTAATAGGACGTAAAGTGTTGGGCTTGCGTCACATTCCAAGGATTTTGGGAAGGGTTTTCCCCTGCTGATCCGATGGGCATAGGTGTTGAGCCTTGCCCAGGGTTCCATTGGCTATGGAAGGGGTTGCCCCCGGTCAGCATCCCTGACAAGGGAACTGATCCCTACCACAGATTCCAAGGTCCTTGTGACGAAGGAATTCCTAAGTTTCCCCCCTGTGCAGGAATAACACCTTGTATAGGATTTTGTTGTCCATAACCGGCGTTGCCCCCGGTCGAGACGACAACTGAAGATAAAGCATTGTTACCAAACGCACCGAAAAAAGAGAATGGTGTCGAACCTACCGACATGCTATAAGGAAGTCCTTTACTACCTACTCCAAATGAACTATAGTTTACATTCAACCCGATGGAATGCTGGTGAGCACCGCCGAGCGAAGGGGACAAAGGAGGTATATGACCCCCTCCATAAGGGAAAGCACTATAGGGAGATGAAGTGCCCCCCATGGATCCTTACAGAGGAGCATTGGAGCTCCCTACTCCAAGACCTAAAGTCTGTAGAGTGGAGTAGGAAAGTACAGTGCTCATACTGAAGCCAAGCATCCTATATGAGAACGAAGGGCCTGTCGCACTCTAGGTGAAAGGAGCAGTGATCACTGCCATAGAAGGAATTAGACCATTTCCCAAGGTAGAGGTAGTCGAGACCATAGTGACCTAAACTGACAACGGTTGGTTAGGAGGTGGAACACCCTCTGTAGTTACATCCATAGAGGAAATATGAGTATTCCCTGAAGAATTAGCAACATGTTTTTCCATCGCTTCGTGTGACACTACCTGACGCTCACAAGGTCAAACCTGTACGACGATGGGCACCGATAGATCAGTGATTGGAGGGTTATACAGACCAAGAGCTTCCGCTCCAAGGTTAGAAATGATTGGTTCCTATGGAGTCAAATGTTCTTCTCTCGAAGATGAGTCATGCACAGTTTCCTGTAACCCGGTCGCCTCAAAAGACCCTTGCTGGTCTAGTTTTTTCCTTAGCGGTGGCGGGGGTGGTTTGAGATCAACCGACGACAAGCCCAAAATCCTTTGTGACCAGAAGAGCTCCTAATCCTCCACTATGTGAGAAGATCAATGACACACTAGGGATTTCTATAATCATTTTAAAATCCAACACACACTAGAAAAATCTCCTATGAGATAAGACAAGCATACCACTAGCTTAGTTGGAAAAACAGTTACAACAACCAACACTACAGAAACTTACCAGTGTAAGTGAAACTCAAATACGGAAGCACCCTTCAGGTATACTCTGCAAATCATGGCTCGATGTATTCCCTAGGTACTGCAATATACCCCCACAGTCACCTATGTAAGTCACTAAGATAAAGTTAACTAGGTTTCCAGCATGCGAACAATCACCAGGCGGGTACAGTCGATAGTCGGGTGGACCGCAATGACCAAGGTATCAAGCCCAAAACCTATAAAGGGTATCGAAAGCAAGTGTTCTGGAAGATGAATGAGGACCTTGAACAGATTTGAGACCCATGAAGCTCCGTGGAAAATGCGATCAATGGTATCCCAAGATAAGCCCTCTATATGAGTTCCCCACTACACTTGGTCCGGATTTGGAGGGGTTATCTTTGCTACCTTTTCACACATGACCTCGTGTTTATCCCCTTTTTTAGAGGGCAGTCCCAGATAACTTTCACGGTTACTAGACTTTCAAGCACTCTCTAGCATAGACTCTTATGTTTGTTTTTTAGCCTTGAAGAGTTTCCTCTCCAATCCTAAATCAAGTCTCTAGCCTAGACTGCATTGATGGACCCTACAAACACAAAGTCTAATAAATTTTAATTAAGCGTTAATTTCTTAAGTCAAACTGAATGGAAGTGAAACCAGTGATGTTCTTTAAGAGATGAAAGAGAAGAGAAAAAGATGGAACTGGAAACAAAACTACTTCTTCCTCACAAATAAAGATTTGCCAAATGAAACTCTTTCACCAAACTTTTCATAACTACTTTTCTCAGATATTTTAAAAGAAAAACTCAGAACAATATTTCACTCGACTAAGAGCTACTTAATGTCCTAAGTATTCAAATAAAGAACTTAAGAAAACTTTATTTTTCCTTGATAAATGAAGAAACTAACCTAAACTACTTTACCAAACAAAGAGATGAAAGTTTTTTTTAATTGTTTTTATGCTTCAAAACAAGAAATTTGAAAATGCATTCATTTCTTTTCTTCTAAAGAAAAAAAGGGAAAAATGACGACAAGACAAGAACAAGAAATGGCTTCTAGCCCAATCACAGATCACAAGGAGTCACTGACAATACCAAAGGCAGATCATAACAGACTCTCAAACTTGTCTAAAAACCCTATTAATGAAAACAAAAGAAATATTTTGATGAAAAGAAAGCTATGTTGAAGTCAAACCTAAGCGACTGACTGCTATAACAGAGACCAGGACTAGATCAAGAAAACCCCTGAGAAGTGTGACTTCTGATAGGGAAGAGGATGACTTCCTCTCTTTTTTTAAAATTTTTTCTCAACATAGGCACGCTAGTGACGCTTCAACAACCAACGTATGTACGTAGGCTATCCAAAGGCAGGGCACGTATGCATGCATGTAGGCCTACTCTAGGCCGTGTACACCTCTGTAACTCCTCAAACAAATGAAAAAAAACAGTCCAGCACAGGTAGGGAGTATTGGTATGGAAGACCGACATCCTTTAAAGACACAAAAGCTTACAGAAACTCGGAAAATAGTAAACAAACTGATTCAAAGCACCCAAAAAGAAATATCCCCAAAAACCCTAGAGGCCTTCCCTAGTATGGTCGCCAATTCTGATGTTAGTGAGAAAACTGCCTAGGACTACACCAGGGTTATAAAGTGTAGGTAGAGCTAACCATCTAAACTCTCCTACTTTTAATCACTATCCCAACATTATTCCATAATCCTGCATAGAAGACAAAGAGTGAGGATTCGGTAGGCATACCTTAAACCCCATGTTCAGTGTCGATCCCTTTTTGCTTGGTTGTTTCCTGACTACAACTCTCCTCCCAAGGCTGACCTGCATTCATCGATAGAAAAACAAGAAACTACAAGCATGCATTCTATATGTGGATTAGTAGGTTAGACATCATAAACAATAAATGTAAACAAATCATAAAGATTTAAGACGTCATTTGCCGGGACAAAAAAATTACTTCTTTATATTAATCTCACAAAAGTCACTTACAACATGAGACTGACACTGCTCCTCGAACCTAGTGCTAGGCTCGTATTCACGATGCACCAAATGCTTCCACGTGTCCTTCTCCTCTTTAGTTCTCTCTAGGGAAATGGAAAGGGATTGCACTGGAGGAAAAGGGAATTCTGGCTCAAACTCACAATGTGGCCGCAAACAAATGGGGCAAAGGGGGAATAATAAAATGGGTAGAGTTTCTATGCTCTTGTGATTCTTCTTGAAATGGGACCCCAACTCCTTATTTTATAGGCCAAAGGAGAAAGTAATGGTTGGGGTGATTGGCTATGGGCAGTCAAATGGTTAAGTAATGGCCCAGAAACCAGTATCCTATGCAATTTTCATTTTTTGCGATATTCTATGAGTGTACACGTATTGTAGTGGCTCAACAAGCATGTGTACATGGGCAGTAATGGTGGAGGGTGCATACACCTTCAAATCAATGGTTTTTAGAAGAGATTTCCAGTGATGTCTTGGTAAAGATAGCAAGTTAGATGGCCTGATGCCAGGTATGCATGTCTGGTGCAATTTAGGTTATAACAGAGGATTCTCAAGGGAGAATTGAGGTAGCATAAAAATATTATGAAGATATTAATTTATTAGTGCACCCATGGCCTCCATTTATAGCATCTCTTCAAGGAAATATTCAACTGGTTGTTAGTGTGAACAAGGGGCCCTTTAGGGCACCCTTTGGTCCTTGACCAACCCCCCATTCGGATTTAGCTCAGATCTGAAGGTCAAATCAAGTTGGGAGTTGGTCCATAAGTCGTTGAGGGGCTGAAAAGAACCATAAATGTTCCTTTCACAGGAGTGTGTGGGCTTCTCATACACAGTCGCTCATATGGCACATTTTTCACTCTACAGACTTCGTTGGCCCATGCACTGTGCGCGCGCTTCCTTTAGTGAGTTTGCGCATGTCAATTTTGCTCAATTGTATAGTTTTTTTCCTTTTGAAATTCATTTTGGTGTTGTAGGTGAACTAATTGTTGTTTTTTATTACTGTATTTCTATAACCATTTGCGTGCAATGTTGCAGACAAAATTTATGTGATAACAATCGGTATACCCATAATATAAGTTTCAATGTTTCTGAGTATACCAATAGGCCTTATTAATCTGTGATCTCCCAACTTTAGGTAATTTAGTGTTGGTGTTAATGAAGGCCGAACCAACCATATCCATGTATCCCGAGGTAGGATATTTGCATTTTAATCACGACCCTAACTCGGATGTTCGGAACTCAGATGTTATGTGGATGTGCATTTCACAAATATGGCACCACTTGGTATTTTTCAAGTTGTGCGGATAATCTTGTACAGTATGTCAGTCAAAGTTTCACATATATTACAATATGTTTCCACTTGCACTCATCGTGCATCCGCTGCTCCTGGTACTTGATCGTTAATACTTCAATTATCTTTTGTATGACCATCTTCACAGCATGTGGTACACCATACCTCGCTTCTTCTTAAGGATAGATTTTTAATGGTCTGTTGTAGATGTTCTATTTTTTATTCTAGGTTTTATGTCAACGAGGAAGTCGATGGGCCATATTAATCTAACTCGACATGTTGTGCTTTATGTAATGCATCTTCACACGAGGCTATCATGTAGATTCGTGATGTAGTTATGATTCATTGTAGAAATATGACTACGTACCATTGTACTAGTAGAATTTGATCGATTGTCGATGGGATTTGGCTAAGTAGATATTTTAATATTTTGTCATTTTCACAGAACGACTCACCTAGTTGTTTCTTTATTTATTTCATTTTTTGTGTGGCCAAGTGTGTAACATATTGGACCTTGAAAAATGATAAAAAAGTATCTCTTTATTTCTGATTTTGATCGATTTTTATTTTCTGTGAAATTTATGAACCAAGTTAGAGCATGGTGTCGAAGAGAGGCACAAAATTGTTACATATGCTTATCCTCATTTGAGATGTTTGCTGCATCCCAGAATTTTTTGCATACAAACCAATGTCTTTTTTAAGAACATTAGATTTTTGTGATCCTTGACTTATCACACTTTTTGACTGGGATGTCAGATTCTTATTTGGTTGTTCTTTTGTCGAATTGTTTGTCGGTTAGTCTTTTGACAGATCGTATACGATAATTAATTTATTATTTCTTTATCTCAAAGTTACTTCTTCAGTCTCACAACTTTGGTCTTTATATTCGACGATATGTCATTCTATCGAATGTGTCGGTTCACAAATATATTCTATTATATTTTTTTTTCTTGATATGAGATTTGGTACAGAGGTCGAGTCCGTGAGATCCTTGATGTGAGTGAGCATTGCGTAGAATTCATTTCTTTCTGGATTGAAAACCAATGTGTCCCGTAAATTGTCATGCTCGTCAGTTCTATACCATAATCTTTCATATTGTTCATCGATTTGAAGTCTCTATTGAAGGAATTCTCTAATTCGAGGGTTGCTTGCTTAGACAGGGCGAGTACATATCGTTGGTTCTGACTCTTTGTAATCCATTGTTTCAACTTGGTTTTCCATTTGATGGGCTCCCATGCTAGCCTCTATCAATTGTGATTCATTACTTCTATCGAGGATCACTGCAAATGTTGTTATTTCCAACTATGGACAATTTCTTTTAGACTCATACTGCTCATGTGCTCTATTAGGATAATCTTCGCCAACCTTTGCTCCAATAGAAAATTTGGCCAGAATCAAGTTAGTACTTGCATTATCTACACAATATAAGTGGAAAATTTATTAGATGGATTTTAAATCAACTTTATTGAATGTTTATGTGGATGAAGAAATTTATGTGGAGCAATCTAAAGGAATTGAAATTGCAAGTAAAAAAGATTTTGTTTACATGTTAAAGAAGGTCTTGTATGGTCTCAAACAAGTACGAAGAGCATGATATTCTAGGATTGATAAATTATTTCAGGATAATGGACTAGTTAAGAGTTCATCTAAACCTAATCTCTATATTCTTCAGTCAAGACAAGATATTATAATAGTTTCATTATATGTTGCTGATTTGATTTACACATGGAAGAGTCCTGAATTGTTTCAGAAGTTTAAGTCACATGTGATTATTGAATTTGAGATGACAGATATTGGAGAGTTTCATTATTTCTCGGGCATTGAATTATGGAAGAAAGGTGATAACATTTTCATTTCACAAGGCAAGTATACTTGGGATACTCTTAAGAAGTTCAACATGATGAGTTGTAAGACAACTGCAAGTCCTTTGGAAATTGGGTTGAAGTTACACATAAATGACGACTCTAATCCAAATTATAGTGCTCTATATAATCAATTGGTTATAATTTTGATCTACCTAATTACAAATCAACCAAATATATATTTTGTAGTCCACATGGTTTCAATATTTATGTCAAATCTTGGGAGATACATTGGAAAGCAATGGAGAGAATTTTGATTTATTTTCATATTACAATTGGTTATGGTATGGTATATAGACATATAGAAGATTTCATATTGATTGTTTACATAGAGTCAATTGGGCAGGTTGTGAGGATCACGAGAAGTCTACTTTATGTTATACGTTCAATATGAGCTCAACAACATATGCTTGGAGTACTAAAAACCAGAGTATAAAGTAGAAACTACAACAACATGTGAAGAAATTTGGTTAAGAAGAATTTTGCAAGGTCTACATGAGTATCAATAACAACCCTCACAATTGATTTGTAATCATAAAAATGCTATTCAAATGACCATGAATCTAGTTCTTCACAACAAGACTAAGCACATTGATATATAGTATCATTTTGTTCAAAATTCTGTTCAACATGGTGTGCTTGAGATTATATATTGCAATACAAAAGAGCAAGTTACAAATATTTTCACCGAGACACTACCAAAGGGAAAGTTATACAAATTCAAATATGGTCTTGGAATCTCCAAAAAATGATCATTATGGGGGAGAAATGTTGGGTTCATGATTCAATTTTATGGTTCTTAGTCTAATTAGAATATTTGTTAAAGTTGTTAGTGTTCTCATATCTGAAATAGTTAATTTGAGATTGAGATAATTGTTGTTGAGTGAATTTAGGGGTGGTTGTTGAGTATTTTTAGGCGATGGTTGTTTCATGAGATAACCAATATTCATGTATAAATAAGTGTCTTTGATATTGAATAAGATTGAGATGGGTATGCATTATTGTTAAATTCTTGTAATTGCTCCATTATTGTTGGTGTTAGTAATTCTTCAACCTCCCACTTTCCATAGTAGTTTATATGTGTTGGTTAGCCTTACTAGTGTATCCCCTTGTCTAGTTATACACATCAGAATGTGTGGTTTCCCCCGTTTCAATGTCTAGTTCCTAGGTGAGGCGGCTAGCCATTGGTTTAGATCATGATTTGTCCATATTGTGTCTTCTTTAGTTCTTTCTTTATACATTCGCTTCGAATCAACCTCAACATTTGTGTTTGGATTTGATCCATTGATTTATTATAGATGTTTTTAGGAGGTTTCCAAAGTTTTTAGTTTCATTTGAAGGAACAAATAAATAATTACTTGGTCAAACTTGATCTCCCCCTTTCAAGCCTTAGTCGTTGAGCCTAATATGCAGGTTTACTAGTGTGATTTGCAATTGTATCCCATGTATTATCCTAACCTGTGGAACATAGCCATTGTTTTTTATTAAAATATCATGTATCACCTAATAAATGAATGTTTCGACAATTAAACCCACACACTAGTACCCATGATACAAGGATTTTCCCGAATGGATAACTAATCATTTCCTTGGAATCCACATGTCAATCCATTCTCTATAAGTGCTTCATTTTTCTTTGTTAAGTGCCCTATTTTGAATCTCTCTAAAGAATTAAAACTTTGTCAGAGTTATGCTAAATAATATCCAACCTTCCAATCAAGATCTTGGGTTGCTTGGACCAATTATTTCCTCCATCTCTCTACCATATAGGGTCTCCCCTCACATGTATATTTTCTTCATTGGTTTGGTTTTTGTATTTTGTTACATTGGTTTCTTTGGATCTAGGGTTTCTTGGCTTTGTCCCTGTTGTACTTCCTTCGGTTTTCTACAACCACACCTCTAGAGAGAATACCAACACACCAACCATAGGGAGAGCACTGCACAACTGAGGAAACACTTGATTTTCCATATTGGGTAATATCTATATATGCTATTTTCATGATATATCTTGTATTTTACATATTGATTTGTTTTCATAGACATTTTCCAAGTGTTTTGTAGGAATATTTGTTATTTTTGAGTGTTATGGGAGGCTCAAATTTTCTTGGCACTTCAAAAAAGTGATTCATGTCTTCTGAGACCAGGTATCATTATTCCTCTTTACCTCCTTTACTATAGTTTCTTTTTTTTCCCATTTCAATAGGTAGAACATAATTAACTGGGAGGCAAACCGGATTTTCCTTTTAGTTCAATATTGCATTCTTGGATATTTAAAACCATTGAACCCTAATTTAATTACCTATAAAACCACTAAAATTTCTAGGTGAAAATTAACTCAAATTTAGTAAAGTAATCTAGTGAAAACTAATATTTAATGTCCATCCAAGGTGTTGAGCTAGAGTTTCCCCAACTTGGCATTAAATTTTTGTGAGGTCCTTGCATTCATCCCCATATTTCAACTTCATCTCTCCCGCAAGATCAAATCATAGAAGATCTCAAACTTTCAATATCACTTGCTTATAATTCTCTATAAGAAGGTATCCCTTTATCCCAAACCAACAACCACTATATGATTATTGGGCCTAGCCAAACCATTCCATAAGGAATGGGTGCCCCATCCTCTAGTAATTTATTATTTCCTTCAAGGGGCCTTCCCCCCTTCTCCTCAAAATTATTTTATCCAGGTGACATGTCAAATCACTCTACCTCAAGTGGTAGTTCTCCATTGTGTCTCCCTTATAGTCTCTCAATGCTTATCAATAAGTCTCAACCCAAATGACTGTTGGAGCCAACCTGTAAAAATTCCCATGATTATTGGTTTTATGAGCATTTTCATTCTTGTGGTGGTATATCAAACCTATCCTCTAAACATCCATAGGAATTGAACATAAATTCAATCTATACAAATCATTTCCCAAAATCAAAATGTGTGGAACCAAAACATGAGCCAAGTCTCTCATCCAATATTACCACAAGTTCAACCATGCCAAGGTATTCATTAAAAAATACTACAAGCTCAAACTAGCCAATAAAACATGTTTAATTTACCTCCTTATGTTCCTTCACCTCCCTTTCAAGGATGCTCTCCTCATCCTAGTGTGCATCAAACCAACACTCAATCTATAGGAAATATTACATTCCAATGATGAAACCCCCAAGCATTCAAACTGTAACACCATGTTTTCCCACAATACTGTAATTATGCAAAAACTTCACATATTAATGGTATGAGGCATGTAATTATGTTTTTATTTAATAGAAACACCAAACCGCTAATTGAGAGGGAACGAACTTGAAAATAGTGGCCATGATACACCAAAGGAAATTGATGAGGCCGAGGGATTGATTGATCGATTGAGTGAAGTGGGGATGAGATGTATCAGTGAAGAAAATAGGAATCTTGCACAACAAGATCATTTATGCTTGCAAACATAAATCCACACCTACCAAAATACCAGACGTATAAAGACTACGTGACCATTAAAATAAGTCGCAAAGGTGGTTGGGAAGTTAATTATTGTTGGAAATTGGTCATGGTAGAGAGAAAGGCTGATTGAAAAAATGACAGGGGGATACCACATAACCACCCCTTCAAACTAGAAAGGGAAGACTACAGGTTATGTCTGCATGAAGTCACATAAATCCCAAGTGGATATAGAATAAGACCGGAGGAGGAAAACATGAGGAGAGCATATGAGCGAGACACGCACAACAAAAGAAGAAGTGAAAAATACATAGAGACCAACAAGAGAGAACAAAGCATAGAGTTTTGGAGGTGTTGATTTAGAAATAAAAGGAGAGATTTGTGGAGGAAAACAAGAATCTTTTATGAGTTGTTTATGATCACCCTAAATAGAAAAGACCCAGATATCGAACTAGAGAATTAGTGGGTTACAACTTGGTTCTTATTGGACATAAACCGACACTAGTAAGAGGAGTTCGCTAAGAGACTATTGAGAAGAGAAGGGACTCCCTTGTGCAGAGGAAATCTAGTTGAGAAACCACCAGATAAACCTATGGAGACCCAAATCTTAGTGGGAGGTGGCAACTTCTATTGTGTTAGAGGAGGAAGGAGAGTAACCTTCCTGGATCATCACAAACTTGGAACCCTGCTGAGTCAATTTACTTGGTGGTATCATGGCTCCGCATGAGGGTGGAATGCTATAGGAAGTTACTCTACAACAAGGCCTAAGGTTGGGAGAAAAGGTGTTCTCTCTTAATCAGCTAGATTTGGATATCTCCTTACTAGATAAGTGTTTATATGGACTGAAACTGCTTATGAATGATACATCTGTATGCGTGTGTAAATGTCTAGATTTAATAATAAACTTAGTCATCTATAATTACATGGTTTGAATGCATGCAAGTCGAAATATGTTACAATGTTTGTTACTGAATTGATAATCATGAAAATCAGTTAGGTATGGACTATTGTGTACTTGAGCATTTTCGTATCCTTGTATGGAGAGTTTGTAAATCATGCTAGATTCTCTCCTTATGTTCAATAACTTGTAATGTGAAATATTCTAGATATAATATAATATGTAGAACATAAATATTTAGAAAGCAATGGAGGAACAACAATGATATATCCAAAACGATACCATATTAATACCAGAATAACACCAAAAAGAGTACCTTTATTAGTGCTAGCAATGTTCACTTGCCTCTTCGAGGGGAAAACCTCCAGTAGAGAAAATATCTATTACAATAATATCTAATACAAAAATATCCAATGCCACCTACTCTTATTTATACTAATTCTACCTTATAAGGAAATTTCTAGAGGAAGATATTTCTAGAAGCGAAAGCTTCTATTAGGTCTTCTTACATTGACTTATTCCCTTTTATTTATTAGAAATTATTAACTAATTTGGGCCTTTATTACATAGAAAACATATCGTACTAACTAATGACCCATGGAGAGGGGTTAGGATCGGATCCTAAGATTCCCTCCCCCTTCAAAAGCAACCTTCTTGTGAAGGCAACAGGAGTGGAAGCTGCTGGAGTATGGCCGCTAGTTCCCAGGTCGCATCCTTTGTTGATGTGTCCTTCTACTGGATCAAGAATTCCTTGATAGTTCTGCCACACAACTGACATTCACAGTGATTGAGGATTGCATCTGGTTGGAGCCAAAGGGAGAATGCTTCATCTAATACTGAGAGGATGGTTTGGACCCTATAATTTTGTCCCACCATTTTATTCAAACAGGAAACACGGAACACCGAATGGATTTTGGAAGTATCCAGAAGGGACAATTTGTCGGACACTGAACCGATACGCTTAATGATCTGTTAGGGCCCATAAAACTTGGGTCCCAATTTGTGATGTCCCTGGTATTTTAGAGATGTTTTCTTGTATGTTTGGAGCCAAAGAAACACCTGATCACCTTCCTGAAAAACACTTTGTGAACGACGTTGGTCTGCCTATTGCTTCATGTGATTTTGGGCCATGTGGAGGTTATCCTTTAGAGTTGCGAGGGTGGTTTTGTGACCTTGTATCATTGTATCAATAGATTGGACCTTTTCCATACAATGCTTCATATGGGGTCATTTTAGTGGCCATATGATAGGAAGTATTGTACCACCATTATGCAAAGGGAAGCCATTGCACCCATTGGTGTTGTTTGTCTGAAGAAAAACACCACAAGTAGGTTTCCAAAAATTTGTTGAACACTTCCATTTGTCCATGATATTGGGGATTTTAAATGTGTTGAACCTGCATATAATAGATCTAGATAAAGGTCTCATCATAGTCAATACCATGAACCTGTTGAAAGCCTTTGGCAAAAAGTCTAGCTTTGTATCTGCTAATCTGTCTATTCGCTCCACTCTTGGTCCTGTAGACCCATCTACATCTGGCAAGTTTCCTCCTAGAAGGAAAGGGAACCAGATCCCAAGTCTGGTTTTCAAGGAGGGATTTGTACTCCTCCTACATGGCGGATTCCCAAAAGGGATTTTCAGCAGCCTTGCCATGATATTATGGACTGGAAGACTGAACCAAGAAAATATGCCTCAAGGGAAATGGTTTAGTGGAACTGAGTGCAACAGGAGGCTCCTTGAAATCAGATCAAGTCCTCCTAGTATCTGTTGGATCACCAACGAGATCCCCTGCATCCTGAAGAGTAGTCTGTACCCACTTGTGCCTCTGCTCTGGCTCTGCAACTGCATCTGGATGCTCTAAATATGCTTCTAATTGTACTGACTCTGAATCTAAATCATCTAATTCCTCTGAATCAAAAATCTCATCTGAAGAAGATTTAGCATGTGTATGCTCATCATCTCGAACGGGTAGAAGAGTGAAGGTGTCGGCATGCATCTCTTGAGGTACATGCGAGACACTTTCCTTGAATTGGACATTATGCTCAATGATGAGATGACCCAAGGAAAGATAAATAATATGATATCCCTTCACACTGTCGGGGTATCCAACAAAAATGTGCTCAGTGCTCTGTGGATCAAGTGCCTTCCTCTTTTCAGAGGGAATCCGGGCCCATGCACGTGAACCAAAAATGAGAAAGTGGGTCACTTCTGGTTTGAGGCTGCTCCAAGCCTCATAGGGGGTCTTATCCTTGACATATCTATGGGAATATCTATTTTGGATGTATGTTGCACAGTTAAGTTCTTCGGCCCGTAGTCTCTATGGTAGTGAATTTTCATCCAACATGAAAGATTCCATCTCCTTTAGAGATCTATTTTTCCGCTCAACAACTCCATTTTGTTGGAGAGTGTAGGGAACTGTATGCTGCAACTGAATCCCTTCCTCATGGAAAATATTATGGATCTCATGATTTACATACTCTCCTCCATTATCAATTTGGAGGACTTTGATATTATTTCTGGACTGTCTCAACTAGGGCTTTGAAATCTTTCAGGTGTTGAAAGACCTCGAATTTTTGCCTAAGAAAGTAGATCCATGTAAAACGTGAGAAATCATCAACAAAATGAGAACAAACCTCTCTTTTCTGATCGATGGATGTGGAAAAGGACCCATGAGGTCATTGTGGATCATATCTAAAGGTGCAGAAGCTCGTTGAGACTTTCCTTTGTCGAATTTCTCTTGAGGGTGTTTTCCGAGAACACATCCCTCACATACTCCCTTGGAGAAATGGATGTATGGTAGACCATCAAATAATTTTTTCTTGCTAAGATGTTGCATGTATCTGAAATTCAAATGTCCAAACCTTTCATTCCATATCCTACTACTTTCATCAACATGAGTAAGAAATAAAGAAGAATAAGGTTCAATGAATTCATGAAAAGTATACAGTCTAGACTGATGATTTACCTCACTGGTAGAAACCCTGGAGTTGGTTTGCATGTCGTAGATGTCCACAAAATTTTGTGTGAATATGAATTTCTTTCCGGTGCCAGAATTCTTCATCTGATACATGGAGAGAAGGTTGACATAAATCTTGGGAACATGCAGCACATTCTCGAAGATTTCGTTGGTGAGTTCAATCCTTCCTTTGTCGGTGACTTCGACGGAAGAGTTGTCCCCCATCAGAATAGGAGGACATTTGCATGCATCCAAAGAAGAATATACTACTTATGAGGAATCCATGTGATGTGATTCTCCTGAATCTACGATCCAAGCATCGGGAGAGGAGTTGATGGCAATCAAGGCATTGCTAGAATTTCTTTTCTTGGAATTCAGATCTTCTGGATTCTTCTTCTTTGCACCCTCGAGGATGTGATATCCAAGGTTGTTTTGGATAAGTATTTGAGACATCATATCTATTTTTTTTTGCATGCATGCGGATTCCGAATGGAATCCTTTGTGACAGTACGTACATTTCTCCCCTTTTCCCCTTTGGATCCAGAGGCATCGGTGAAGGGTTTTGTGTATCTTTATATTTCTGATATTTGTGGCTGCCATCATGCACAATGAGTGCATGTTCCCTTGGGCCTTTGATTGTGCCCATGTTGATGAGCTTGGTTTGCTCTTGTGTCATGGATTCGATAAAGTCCTCAAGAGAAGGCATCTTCCAGGTGGCTTCAGAGGTGAATATGACAGTATGAAATGTGGATACGAATACAGAGAATTCAGGACCAATCTTGGAGATAATGGTGAGAACCATTTGTTTCTCCTTCACCAATTTATCAACCCCACAAGCTTTGAGTTGCAACAGTAAATCCTTGAATTTTGTAAAGAAATCTTGGATATTGTCAAAGATTTTTGGATCCAATGTGAGTAGCTCCACCTCCAACATGTGTCCCCTCATCTCATCCTATTTTCCAAAGATCCCTTCCAAGGTTTTCCATGATTCATTGGGAGTCTTACAGGAATATATGTGAAAAAAGAAGATTCGGATAAATAAGACTGCAAATTGTTCTGAGTGCCTCATCCATGCGATTTAAGTACTTGGATTTTTCTATGGCTGATGTCGGCTCTGTATCTGTATTCATGGTTAACCTATACAACCATCTGGATCGGAGATGTATGGCTATTTTCTCTGTCCATGCAAAATATTTGTAAGGTGTAAGAATGGATTATTTTTGCAATTCCATCTTTCCGTTGTCTTCAATCTTTTGGTACCTGCAAAAAATAATTTGGTGTAGATTTTGCTTAGCATCCTATCAGCTCTGATACCATGTAAATGTGTTGAACCTACAAAAAATAGATGTATCTAAACAATGATACACACATTTGCAGAGAGAATAGAAGAAATAAGAAGAAGGAGAGAAAGAATGGAATAATTCTCATTAACCATTGTGAATAATGAATAATTTACACATGATATACTATGTATATCTCAATGAATTTGAATTGAGGATTAAAAATGTGCCATAGTAGTGGTCTAGAGTGATCTGGACACACACTAGCAATTACAGGAGTGAAATTCCACCTAGTCTAGTCTCTCAGGCAGTTACAGGAGTGAGCTGCCACCTAGTTGAGTTAACTAGTCAACTAGTCTTCAGTTAATTGATTGAACATAGAGTAGTGAGGAGTTAACTTAGGGAATCAAGGATAATGTGTCACTCTGGTGATGATGCTAAGGCAAGGTCGAATTATCATGGTGATGATCCCAATGTTGCATGGTGACAAAACCAATGCAGCATCTAAACTCAACTCAACTAGTCAAACTGAAGTGTCGACTAAAAGAGAATATTCTCTAGGTGGAATATTCTCCCCTAAATTATAGGAAACTGAATAATGAATAATTATGAATAATAAACAAGGAAAAACCTTAGGAAAAATAAATCTTAGGTGTGTGTGAAGTAACTCTAACAAGGATGATAGGATATGATCATGTTCAGTTGGGTGCCTTGCAATTTAAACAAGTCTTTCCAAAATGTGCTTGTGAAAGTGGGGTCATGATCAGATACAATAGAGGTGGACATACCATGTAACTTGGAAATATGATCAAGGAAAATTTTTGCTACTAGTGTTGGTGTGAACAAGTGGGGTAAGGAACAAAAATGAGCATACTTAGAGAGGCAATCAACCACCACCATGATGATGGACTTGTTTCCAGTTTTAGGAAGGCCCACTATAAAATCCATGGATATTTTTTTCCATATAGAAGTTGGAATGGGTACGAGTTGTAGGGTGCCTAGAGACTTGATACTTTCACCTTTATTACGTTGGCACACCTCACATTTTTTGAAAAAGTGAAGGATATCCTTGTTCATCCTACATAGAAAAAAGGACGATGGGAACGAGCATATGTCTTTTGGAAGCCTGAGTGACCCGCAATAGCTAATGAGTGAAACTCATTTAAGAGTCTTAGCTTGAGTGTTGAAGAGGGTTAGAGAAGTAGAAGATCCTTATATATGATAATATTGTCCTTCCAAGTGTATCTGATGGGAGGATTAGGGTCCTCATTAGGGCATTGAATTAACTTGGAGAGAGTTAGGTGTGTTATCCACTCTTAGCATACTTCGTCAATCCAATCAGGGACCGGTAAGGATAAGACAAAGAGGGATTCATCTTCCTCATTTTGTGTGATAATGCATCAGCTAGTATATTATCTTTTCCCTTTATTTATATGATTTCATAATCATAACTCAACATTTTGGTCAGCCATTTCTTTTTTTCTGGGGAGGATAGTCATTTTTCCAAAAAATATTCCATGCTATGGTGATTTGTTTTGATCTGAAAATGACATCCCAAGAGATATGGCCGTCATGTGTGTACCACATGGAGAATGGCCATCATTTATTTTTCATACATAGATCTACTGAGATTGTGGTCACTCAATGCTTGACTAGTAAAGGCCAAAAGTCGACCATCTTGTGTGAGCACTGCACCTATACCAGGGTCAGAAGCATTTGATTCCACCACAAAGGTTTTGTTGAAGTCAGGAACTGCTAAGACATGAGTAGTGCAGATGGACCTGTTTAATTCTGTGAAGGCTTTCTAAACATCATGTGTCCAATGAAATGAATTCTTCTTAAGAAGATCGATCAATGGATTAGCAATTTTTCCATAATGGTGGTCAAATTTCTTGTAATATCCTATGAGACCAAGAAAACCCCTTAGGATCTTTAAGGTCTTGGGTCGCGGCCATTTCTGCATAGCTTATATTTTTTTGGGGTCCACTTTTATTTCTTCTCGACTGATAATGTGTCCCAAGTATTCCACTTCACTGAATCCAAATGAACATTTGGTATTTTTTATAAACAATTGGTTTTCTTGCAGCAAGTGAAGGAATTTTTCCACATGAAGAAGGTGGTTATACTAAGTGGGGTTTTAAATGAGGATGCCATCAAAGAAAACCAAGACAAAATTTAAAAGATAAGGTTTCAATAATTTATTCATGAGACTTTAGAAGGTGGATGGGGCATTGCAAAGGCCAAAAGGCATGACCAAGAATTCATAATGTCCTTCATGAGTTTTGAGAGAAGTATTCATAATATCTACCTCCATCTAGATCTAATGATAGTTGAAGCAAAGGCCTAATTTGGTGAATACATAGGCACCTTAGAGTTCATCCAACAAATAATCAATGAAAGGAATGGGAAACTTGTCTTTGATGGTCATTTTATTCAGGGAATGAAAATCAAGGCACATGCACTGAGTACCTTCTTTGTTTAAAAACATCACCATTGGTGAAGAATATGGGCTAGTACTGGGGCGAATTACCCCCGCCTCCAATAATTCCTATACCATATTTTCTATTTCATTTTTTTGAGAAAATGGATATATGTAGGGACGTACATTCGGGGGTTGACTTCCTAGAAGGATATGGATGCTATGATCATGATCACCCCTGGAAGGAGGTAAGGCTATGGGAATATCAAATACCTTAGGGTAATTGTCTAAGATGAGTTGCAGGCTAGGAGGAACTACTTGAGAGGATAGTTTAATGACCTAGATGGCATTAAATTGAGCAATCACACCATGGTGGCCTTTCTTCAACATGTTTTCCATCTTGTGAGAGATGATGATTTCGGGAGAGCCCACTTGGAGACCTTGAAGGGTATAGGGGTGAGAATATTGGGTGAAGCTCATATATAATTCTTGATAATCAATTATGATTGGCCCTAGAGTATGAATACATTCCACTCCTAATACAATATCAAAACCACCCATGGCAATAGAGAATATGTGGTTTTTCAGAGTATAATCAACCATTTTGAGTTTGACATTCTCACAATGGACCCCACACTTCATAGTACCACCATTAGTGATCAGGATTTGAAAATTAGAAACAAGGTGGACAAAGCATGGATCTCATCAGAAATCCTGCGGTGCTAAAATTATGGGTGTGGCAAATACTTTTCATCACAATAGTAGCAAAGTCCTTGCTTGTGACGTTCTGCCATTTCACCTGAAGATACCTTTTGGACCTTCAATGTTTGTGTCAGAGCTAGGTGAGCCCCAGGGAGAGGACATGTGAGAACTGGATCCTTCATGGGTGGGGCCTAAAGGATGGTCTCTACTTTCTTTTCTAATTGACATGCCTACAACTAGGAAGTAGGATGATGCATTCTCACATGAGCCTGAATGGATTCCTTTAAGCCAATAATAAAACATTCAAGGTAAAATGTATCAGATAATCCCTCATTCTGGATAGCCAATTGTTCAAATGTCATGATGAAATATGTGACTGATCCAATTTGGCGCAACTTGGTGAGTCTACCCAAAAAATGTGATTCCCTATCAAGAAGCGCACAAACTACTTTAGTGAACATGTTCCAAGTGGGCATTCCTAGATAACATTTCTTATGCCACTGCCACCACTGCCATCATTCTTGATCCAAGTAAAAAATACCTACATAGAGTTTGTTCCATTTGAGAGACCCACCTTGTTGGGTTGGATCCATCAAATTTATGCATCTCAACTTTGGGCACCTTATTCCAAGAGTGTGGAGAACCCCAAGGGGAGTGGGAGGAATGAGTATGCTCATAATAAGAATGTTGAGGGTCCTATGCATTGGGATATACCTTCTTACCTTTTGTGAATGGTTGCATGGCTTCACGGATGGCTGCTTGGATTTCTGCATGGAGGGAGTCGTTGATTGTTTCTTGTATGGTAGTGGGGATGGATTCCATTTTTGTTTCTAATAAGGACAACCTAGTCTCCTAGTATTCTTGGGTATGATCTCAGGTGGTTGGTATGGTAGAGACTTAGGTAGTAACTGAGTTGTCGAGACTAAAATCGGGACCAAAAAAAGTGATATGTACTAGGGTGATCAGGACAAAGAGAGGAGTCCAATGGGATAGGTGTCAAATAAGGGTGTCTCAGATAGGGGTGGGACTAAGGAGAAAAAAAAAGGCTTAAAAGTGAAGGGTACCACTATGATCTGAATGAAGAGAGGAATGCAATGAACTAGGTTATAAATAAGGGTGTTGACGGGCCCTAAACCATTTTTTTTTTACTCGTGGAGTTATACTCCTCCATGAATAATTTTGCAGTGGTAGAATTCCCAAATTCTCAATAATAAAAAATGTCGGTAGGGAGTTTTACTGTAGCAAAAACAATTGACAAGGGCCAATTTGTAGTGAAATAGATCAGTTTTTGTTGTCCCAAGGGTTAGGTTTTTCAGGGTGTCTACAATCAAGAGTTTGACCTATGCTATAGCTCTCTTATATACGTGTAGGGTCCAACAATAGTACTCGGCCCAATATCTCATGGCACCAACTAAGGAGGCTAGATTGTGCCGTTAGCCATACTACCCGACTACCCAGGTACTAGAGAGTCTCTTCCCAAGTGTTGTTCTCAGTGACACTATAGTAGTCAGACGGTCGATCGATTTATCTATGGAGAGCTTCAGGATGCCTAGGTTGATTGGTATACACATGTTGTTTGATGCACTACCACTTGAAGCAGTACCAACAAGGGTTACAAGGTTGGGCAACAGATGTGTGCTTAAGAACCACTTGTATTTACTGTATGTATTACTCCCTGACAATGGGTTTATGCATGTAATGACATATCTTTGTAGCTTAAAGACATCAGAATATTTTTCTACCCTGAAAAAAAATTACCCCAAAAGTCTTGTCTGGGAAAGAGCTCTTATACCACTTGCAATATTCTAGATATAATATAATATGTAGACCATAAATATTTAGAAATCAATGGAAAAAAAACAATTATATATCCAGAACAATACTAGAATAATACCAGAATAACACCAGAAAGAGAACCTTTATTAATGATAGAAATATTCACTTGCCTCTTCTAGGGGGAAACCTCCAGCAGAGCAAAGCTCTATTACAATAATCTCCAAGACAAAAATATTCAATTTCTCGTACTCTTGTTTATACTAATTCGACCTTCTAAGGAAACTTCTAGAGGAAGAGCTTTCTAGAAGCGAAAGCTTCTATTAGGTCTTCTTACATTGATTTATTCTCCTTTATTTATTAGGCCTTATTAACTAATGTCATCCTTTATTGCATAGAAAACATATCCTACTAACTAATGACCCATGGAGAGGGGTTAGGATCAGATCCTAATAGAATGGCCTTAGAATCGTATTGAACCCTTGAAAATCAGGACTAATGTATCATAGAACTCAAGAAATGGCTAAGTTCCCAAAGTGGTGGTTTTATTACTGTGAAATCTTGTATTAACTCAGGAGAGAAATAAATTTATCGATCTAACTAGATGATAGAGGGGAGATTTGAATCGTTGATCACAATGGACTATTAGGAGTGGAAATTTCATAGGAAACCCTCGAGGGTTGTGGAAAAAGCTCTGAAAGAAAGACTCTAAAGTGGATTATTTAGAGTGGAACTTTCAGAGGAAACCATCGAGTGTTGTGGGAGAAGATTTGAATGAGGGACTCTGAAGTTGAATGTGGGTTGTAGATATGGAAGTAGGTGAGTTAACCTCATTTGTTGATCATCAGGAGTCCCACTTATCACTTCGAAGAGGAAGATAGAGATGGTGATTACTAGAATCTCCAATATGATGACACATGCCAATCATTAATTGATTGACGAGATTAGTGTGGTCTAGATGGGAAGGAAATCCTTAGACCATAGATTAAATTTCAACCATTGGTTGGGGAGATCGCGAGGGCATCAATGTCATCCATTGGAGAGGGTTTGTTATAGTAGTTCGATATAAGAGAATGAAAACACTCCAAACTGAGGAATCCATATAATATTTAATTGTGAAAGTTGATCACTTCTCTAAATGGATGAACATATCTTGTAGGCACATCGATCAAGATATGATAGAGTATTCCTCGATACCCTAATTTCAAAGCGATGAAACTTCCTGAATCTTCTGAACGTAGAATGAACAATATTGAAAAGGAATATTCTTCGATACTATATCTATTAGAGGTAGAATATGGGTGGAACAGGAGAGTGCCCAAACATAAATGACACAGGAAATCAATGACGTGATGGGAATCGTCAATCTGCCAAATAGCGAGAGCAATATTAGCCATTGATATTCTCTGAGATGTATTCAAAAAAGGAGAGAGGATCACTACATCATGAATGACATGGAATTCCATCAAGGAAACCATAGTGTCCTTGGGATGACATATGTCAATTTTCGATTGGTTGACAAGGTTTCGAAGAGGAATGATGATGTTAACCATTGATATTGTCGGAGCTTCACTAGTGGAAGTGAATTGTGGGGTAAGAAATCTTGACGTTGATGACTATAGGCTTATGTGGAAAAAATTTCCACAACAGAAAGTTAGGAAGGTACCAAATCGGTGCCATGTTGTCGCCACATCATATGGAACGAGTGATGAGGTGCCACATGGCAGTGAGATAGATGTTTCCCATGAGAGCCTGAGGAACTTTAGGAGAGTATAAATTTTGATCCTAATCTCATAATTGAGCATGGTTACAGTCATTGGGAAGCTCTTGAAATAAGAATATGATGGTACACTCAGGAAGAGGTTTTGAGATAGTTTAGAAGAAGATAATTTTTTAATGCCCCATCCCTTAAAACAATAGTTAGGGGGTTGGGTGTGTTATAGAGTGGTATCAAAGAAAAGTTCAAACTCTAGGCTCAAAAGTCTCACAAAGACCACTTAATACTCTTTAAAAAGGATCTCATGTTTTCTAGAATGCATGCTTTTAAAATGATAATATAAAATGTTGATAATGATTGTTGTTCTGACACATAGGATGAATTGAAGAGTCACCAAGGTGAATGGTGCAGCGAATTATGGATGACACCTTGTTATAACCCTAAATTGCACTATAGCTTCTTACCTGGCATCAGGCCTACTCATGCCTATTCCTAGCCAAAGCCATGCTGAGCAACTCCTCAAAAAACCACTTAAAAAAAGAAACCGGCGCCCTAACTGCTCACTGGGCGCGGGCATCCGCTTGTTGCCCTTATACTAAACGCGGGTATCCGCAGGCTAACCCAAAACAGCCCGCGGGTACCTAACAAAGCAAAAAATCAGGAAAGTTTCCACCGGGACACAAGGCTTTTTGTCAGTTAACTGGAACGTTGAGCCATGCATGGCTGAGAGTTCGCCAAAAACCCTAGCCCCTTCTAGCCTATAAAAAGAGGGGTAGGGGTACTATTCGAAGGAGGAAAATCATAGCAAAGAAACTCTGCCAAATTGCCAAGCCATTTTTGTCCCAACCCTTTAGCCTTGCCTCAAGCTTTAGGAAGAATTCATGCAGCAGCAGTTGAAGGAAAAAAAGAAGAGGAAGAGCCCAGGATCAGGATCGTGGAACGGTGACCGGCCTCAGAAATCATTGTAAGTTGGTTCATATTGAAGTTAATAAAAAAGATACTTTTCCCATCCCGCATACATGAGTCTCATCTATGTAATTTGATTTATGTTTTATCTTTAACCCTATAATAGATCAGTAGCATGCATGCATAGTCTTGTCGTGATTGCAGGGAAGCTTTAGGAAGGAGCAACAGCAGCAAGGGGATAAGAAGCTCAACGGAGGATCTACTTCAGCCATCCGGAAAAAGGTTGGTTTATTCTTCTCTTGTATGCATGTGAAGAAAGGGGTTTCAGAGTCGGGTAGAAGGTTAAAAGTTAAGTCTTGAGGGTCATGATATGCGTATAAGCTTAGAGCCCTAGCTTATTAGTCCGTAGGGTAGAATACCCAACAACAGAATTGGCGACTCCACTGGGGATTCTTTTACTCTTAGGGTCTCCTGGTTTGGTGAAAGATCTTTTGGTAGTTTAGAGAACTAAGTTTCAGTTTCTTTGCTGTTTTTTGTTTTCTGTTAGTCGAAAGCTAGCAGAGAGCCTGGTTATCAATACCAGTTCTCTTTGACTGACGCTCGACATTTTCTTTTCGGGACACACAGAGGTACCCGCGGCCTGCAGAAGCCCTGTCCGCGGGTGCCCGCGCCCTAACCTTCTACAGCACGCGGATACCCGCGTCCTGTGGTGGTTTCAGTAGCGTGTAGTGACCAGAAGGTTTAAGAGGCATTCCCCTCTTCCCCTGTCAGAAGTTTATCTTCTCAGAGGGCTTTCTGGATCTTGTCTGGGTCTTGGTGGGTTTAGTGTCTTGTGTTTCAGTCTTTCTTGTTGTGTGTTTCTTCACATTAGTTGTTTCCTGTTTTGCAACTTTGTTTTTTCTGTCACAGTGATAGCATCTGAGCCTGTCAGAGACTCTAGTTGTCAATACCATAAGCCTTTCTCAGGTCTAGATTGTCTGTGTCTGATTTTTCTTAGTTTTTAAACATACCCGCGGCCTGATTAAGCTTAGCACGCGGATACCCGCGGCCTGCTTAAGCTTAGCACGCGGGTA
The DNA here is from genome assembly GCA_009831015.1 of Picea engelmannii. Lineage (NCBI taxonomy): Eukaryota > Viridiplantae > Streptophyta > Pinopsida > Pinales > Pinaceae > Picea > Picea engelmannii. The sequence continues at coordinate 573,167 of ML776918.1, read as the reverse complement.
CCCGCAGGCTGTTCTGGTGACAGTCGCGGGTCTGTTAGGTAGTTTTTCAGCTGGGGTGGGGCAGTCATCCCCTCCTTCAGTGAGAAGAGATCCTCTCAGAGGTTTGGAGTCTGGGGCTGCACAGTCAGCAGGTTAAGGCTTTTCCCCTTAGCTTGTGCTTGTTATTAGATTTTGTGATAGAAAAGACATTTATTTCATGGTTTTTAGGCAAGTGTGGGAATTGGTGTTGTTGAGATTGCTTGGTTTCATTTTCATGCTCTGATTCTGTTTGCGATCTGCGCTTTAAGCCAGAGTTTTTCCTTTTTCTCTTGGTTTTGGTCTTGTCATCATTTTTCCTTGTTGTGTGATTTTACAACGAAATAAAAAAACAATCTTTTGCTTCATTTTTCTTCTTTGATTGAGGATTGAGTTGTTGCAGCAGTAGCTAGGAAAGAAGTCTTTTGCATAAGTTTTTTCAGTGCATGTCTAGTATAAGTAGCTCGCAGATCTGAGCGAAAATTCTCTTCATTTACTGCATAAAATCTTAGTAAATCTGAAAAAGAAAAGAAGTCTTTTCATTGAAAAGTTGCTGGTTTTGCATTGTAGAAAAAGTTTGTTCCCAAGCATTTCTGTGCATTTTGCTTTGAGTCTGTTTTACACATCACCAGTTTCATTTCCGCACCTTCAGATTTAAAAAGCTCATTAAAAGCAACGCTTAATAAAATCAACTAGACTTTTATGTTTGTAGGGTGCACTCACTAGCTTAAGCATAGGGCCTTGGAATAGGTTGGAGAGTAAATTCTCCAAGGCCACCCAAAACAAACATTGGAGTCTGACATTTAGGGAGTGTAGAAGCCCAGTTACAGAAAGTTATTCAGGACCCCCCTCTAACATAGGGGCTAAACACGAGGTCGCGTAAGGAAAGGCAACGGAGATAACCCCTCCAAAGCTGGACCGAGCGTTGTGGAGAACACATATAGAGGATCTGTTAAGGGATTCCGTCGTTAGCATTTGCCACAGAGCTTCGTGGGTCTTGAATCTGTTCGAGGTCCTCATTCGTCTTCCGAAACACTTGCTCTCGATACCCTTGACAGGTTTTGGGCTTGATACCCTGCTCATTGTGGTCTTTCGACTGCCGACTGTACCCGCCTGATAGCTGTTCACGTGCTGGTAAACTAGTTGCCTATCTTTCTAGGGACTTACACAGGTGACTGCGGGGGTATACCGCGGTACCTAGGGCGGACTTCGGACCAACACTTTGCAGAGTAGACCCGGAGGGTGCTTCCGTATTCGAGTTGCACTTGCACCGGTAAGGTACTCTAGTGTTGGTT
>ML776918.1:538850-561716 GCA_009831015.1 Picea engelmannii | reverse complement strand
CATTTGATATTTTTGCAGACGGCACTTCCCGGTTCCTGATTCCTGGGCTCACTTATTCAGCATATCGGTACAGATTGGTAAAGAATTGGTAATGTATTTCGGCCATCAGATGCTCTTCTGACCTCACACATTAGGGGGCATCTATTATAACCCTAAATTGCACTATAGCTGCTTACCTGGCATCAGGCCTACTCATGCCAAAGCCATGCTGAGCAACTCCTCAAAAAACCACTTAAAACAAGCAACCCGCGCCCTAACTGCTCACTGGGTGCGGGCATCCTCTTGCTTCCCTTATACTGAACGCGGGTATCCGCAGGCTAACCCAAAACAGCCCGCGGGTACCTAACAAAGAAAAAAATCAGGAAAGTTTCCACCGGGACATAAGGCTTTTTGTCAGTTAACTGGAACGCTGAGCCATGCATGGCTGAGAGTTCGCCAAAAACCCTAGCCCCTTCTAGCCTATAAAAAGAGGGGTAGGGGTACTATTCGAAGGAGGAAAATCATAGCAAAGAAACTCTACCAAATTGCCAAGCCAGTTTTGTCCCAACCCTTTAGCCTTGCCTCAAGCTTTAGGAAGAATTCATGCAGCAGCAGTTGAAGGACAAAAAGAAGAGGAAGAGCCCAGGATCAGGATCGTGGAACGGTGACCGGCCTCAGAAATCATTGTAAGTTGGTTCATATTGAAGTTAATAAAAAAGATACTTTTCCCGTCCCGCATACATGAGTCTCATCTATGTAATTTGATTTATGTTTTATCTTTAACCCTATAATAGATCAGTAGCATGCATGCATAGTCTTGTCGTGATTGCAGGGAAGCTTTAGGAAGGAGAAGCAACAACAAGGGGATAAGAAGCTCAATGGAGGATCTACTTCAGCCGTCCGAAAAAAGGTTGGTTTATTCTTCTCTTGTATGCATGTGAAGAAAGGGGTTTCAGAGTCGGGTAGAAGGTTAAAAGTTAAGTCTTGAGGGTCATGATCTGCGTATAAGCTTAGAGCCCTAGCTTATTAGTCCGTAGGGTAGAATACCCAACAACACACCTCTCACCTCAGAGACAAAGAGTCTGATGGTGGGAGGGACAGAGAAACCCCTCTTGATTTGATGGCCATTGTGAGAAGTATGAAGGAAGATAATGAGAGACTTATGAGAACCCATGCAAAAGAGGCAGAGTCGAATGTAGTTCTACTGTAGAGCTTGTCCAAAATTCCAAAAAATCTGTAGCAAGACCCTAGCAATGCATAATTACAGTAGTAAGAGAGGTTGAAAACCCCTTTGGATGCTCAAAATCATGGACAAGATCACAAAAATGCGGGAAGGTGTTCTTCCAAAAGGAAGCATCGGGGTACCAATAAAGGAGAATCGAGTGGAGGCATTTCCATAGAATCCCTTTGCCAGAAGACTATTTTAGTAGGACAGTCCAATAGTGGCACATAATTCAACATTCCTAAGAAGGGAAAGAGAAAGAATTATTAGAGATTTTTGACTGAAGAATTCAAGAAGGTACAACCACCTACCTTTGATGGGGAGATAAATAAAGGAGAAGTCGAAGCATGGCTATTTGGTTTGAAAAAGTACTTTCGAGTACATAATTATTATGACAATACCAGGGAAAGGATTACAATATTTGACTTGAATGGATGTGCTTCCATTTGGTGGGAAGACCTTAATGAAATAAAAAGGCTAAAGGAAATCAAATTGACATGGAAACAACTTTCGAAATACTTTTGTAAATCTTACCTATCTGAAAAGTATTATGATAACAAGATAAAGGAATTCCATGAGCATAAGTTGGGACAACTTACCTTGGATGTGTATGCAAAGAGATTTATGGGGTTGTTGAGGTATTTTCCCTACCTTAAGGATGAGAAGGTGAGAATCCAGCATTTTCTTAGTGGATTACCACAGTCCTACCAAGATCAAATTGAGGTTGATAAACCCAAGATGTTCGAGGACACCATTCGTAAGACCAAGTATTGTTACGATTAGTCTAAGCATAATCATGAGTCTTCCAAAGAATGGAAAAGGAAGTACAAGAGAGGATTCCAGAAGAAGGGATTCAAGTATTTCCCCCGCAAGAATTCCAGGAAGGATGCACAATTGGGTTAGCCAAGAAGGAGTGTGCATCAACAAAATTTTCCATCTCAAAGTAGGAATAAACTAGTACATCAACCAAGGGAAAGAACAAAGGAGCCCAAGAAAGGACCCAAGCAATGTTGGGGATGTGGAGAGACACATATGTTGAGGGATTTTCCCCACCAAAAACATGATAATCGAAGAGTGTATAACGTGAAGGAGGCAACTACAGTCAATGATGCATCTAGGAGTGTGTCGAGAACATATGCATCAGTAGAAAATTGATAGGAATATCACCAAGCCTCAGTGGCAGAATTGGAAGGTATTATCACTAAATGACCAATATTTGTTTTAATTGACCCAGGATCTAATATTAGTTCTATTTCATCTCTAGTGGTTGAGGCATGCTCATTAAATAGAAATAAGCACGCCAAAGCATGGTTAATTCAGTTAGCCATTGGAACAAAGAGGAAGGTGGCAGAGCGAGTTGAAGCTTGTCCGATTGGGATGGATGGATTTTAGACCCAGGTGGTTCTTAATATTCTTCCCCTTAGTTCTTATGACATACTAGTGGGCATGCATTGTCTAACTACCCCTAAGGAAAAATTAAATTGTTATGAGAAAATTTTAGAATGTGAATATGAGAAAGGTAATACTAGAATTTTGCAAGGAATTCGAAAGCCGGTCTCCATGAGACAAATATCAACGTTGCAATTTAAGAATTTTAGCAGAAAGGGGTTTCTCTTGTATGGTATACAAGTATTAAATTCAACAGAAGGAAAGGAGCTAAAGGATGAATATCACGCAGTGCTATGGGAGTTCAGAGATGTGTTTCTTGAGGAGATGTCTGGATTACCTCCAAAAAGAGATCTTGAATTTTCAATTGAACTCATGCCTAGAGTAGTGCCAATATCGAGAGTGCCTTATAGGATGAGCACACAAAATTTGGTGGAATTGAAAATGCAGTTGAAATAAATGATGGAAAAGGGTTACATGAGGATGAGTGTGTTTCCACAGGGAGCACCAACCTTGTTTGTAAAGAATAAATGTTGGCCCTTGACCAAGTTTTGAGGAACACTTGGTCATATTTGACCTTTTTTGGACTTCGATAGCCTGTCAAAGATGGAGCGCCAGGCGAAGTAGAGATCATAGGATATCGGTCCACTTTTGGGCCCCTTTTAGGGTTTTGGGTTAATGTAATGGGAAAGGGATGTCGGCCCATGGGTTTACCCACATCTAGGCCGACTTTTGTAATGTATAAATAGAAGGATAGGAAATGTAAGAAGTAGTAGATGTGTTTTCTTAGTGCAATTGGTAGTGCATCTATGTGATTTTTGAATAAGTACTATGTGCGAACTGTGTAAGGCTTGCAAGGGTAAGTGCAAGTTACTGTGAGGTTGTTATAGAAAGATGAGTGTTGTAACGCAAGGAAGAAGGATCTAGTGAGATGCGCAGATCTTCTGTCCTACTCGAAGAAGGGTTTTGGATGCTTTGTGCTTGTAACAAATTGAAGATTATAATAAAGAAGAAGATCTTGTGGATGTAGCCCCAGGGTGGGGGTGAACCACGTAAATTTGTGTGTTATTCTCTATGCTTTGCTTCATTGTGTTTATATTTTCTTATGCTATGTGCTTTTATATATCCACTTATGCTCTGTGCTTCTTAGATATATATGATTGTTAGATCTGATGTGTATGAGGATGCTTAGTGTTGATCTACTAGATTTGATCTGGGTTACTATCGTTAAGTGCTGAAACACTGTAGATCTGAGTGTACAACGCGATGCTCTGTGCTGTCTGCGAAGTATTATAAGGGTTGAATATTGATGATTGACCAGTGCTAGGTGCTCTGTAGACAATATAATCACATATCTGTGTCCCATCTAAGGTTGCAGACACCTGAGTCTTGCAACCACCCCTGCCTCTACCTCGAGTGAGACTTCATATGCTTCGCAGAAGTTGCCGAAAGGGATGGTAGTTAGGGATTTGTTGATGCGCTCTTGAGCGTTGAACCCTGGGTCTGCCCCTGTGCCAACAAATGGTTCCATTGGCGGCGGGATGTGAAACTGTGATTACTAGGAACCGAGGAAGAAGAAACTTTGTGTAAAATAAATCTTTGTGCCTAGATCTCTTTCCCTAGTGTGCATCTTTTTACTCGACCTATGAAGCTTTGTGCTAGGAATAAGGTCACATCTGAAGAAAGGAAGATCAGATCTAAAAAAAAGAAGCGAGATCTAAATGCTCTATGCTCTAAGAAAAGTAAAAGTGGAAATTTCTGAAAGAAAGAGGTAAGATCTGTAAGCTCTGTGCTCTAATAAAGGTAATAATAGTTAAAATTTCTTAGATCTCGAAGCTTTGTGCTCTATAGAAGTAAGATAAGTGAATTTTTTTGTTTCTAGAGCATGGATCTAGGTATGTTTGATAGATTCTGTCCTAGATTAAAAACTAGGACATTAATAGATGAAAGAAAGTTTGATATGAATAGATCTAATAAGTATAATGACATATATGTTATACCTATGCATAGAAAGAATGTTTGGACTAACAAATGGATGCAGGATCCTAGAAAGAATTTTCTGTAGGTTAGCTATCACGATTCTAGTGCGCAGTATAGAAGAGGTTGGGGATCATTTAAAATAAAGTGAGGATTAATCCTATGTTACAGTTGTAGAAAACTAGGTCATCTAGCTAAGGAATGCCCTAGTAGAAGACCTAGTTGTCTTTATTACAATGCTAGGGACCATGAGGTATTGGATTTCCCTAGAATGATCTCTAAGATTGAAAGGATAAATCCGAATCAAGAAGACCATAAGGAAGATCCAGAAAAGGCAGAAACCCAGCAAGAATCAAAGAAAGTATTAATATAGATGAAAGAAACCCTGAAGAAACATAAAGATGTCCGATTACCATAGATCTTCAAAGAAAAGGAGCAAGTCGAAGAAAGAATAGGGGACTTCGACATTGACTGTATTCTTGATGAAGAAACACAAGTGAACATTATGCCAAAAAGAACTTGGGAATCTATAGGGAAGCTTGCCATGATTCCTTCATTGGGAGGAATAGGACTACTCAGAGGAAAACTGATGATGTTATGTGGAAAACTCGCTCAAATACCTATGACAGTCAATGGAACTTCGACAGAAGAAGATTTTGAGATTATAAAATTCATTGAGGACATCGCCCCATTTACTATGCTACTCAGAAAACCTTGGATTGAAAGAGATCAAGCCAGAAAGAAGGAAGAAGAAGAGGTTTTAGAACAACAGAGACAAGAGTTAAAAGATTTCATGACTAAAAGGATTGCACAGTTGATAGAAGAATAGGAGAATTGCTCGAATCCATCTGACACAAGAAGCCCAGATGTCGAGGCCAAATCTACACAAAAGGATGAAATTTCTACCCCAGACAAAGAAGAAGTGATATACCTAAACCCTAGGAGAGAATCTCACCAGCACGAAGTGACTATGTCTGAGGAAAATAAGAATCAAAATGGGAAGAGAATGACCAAGACGAAGCTCACTGGAAAGAAGGATAGAAATCTAAGTAAGAAGAAGGCTAAGATTGAAAAATTATAGAAGATCCCAGAGGGTACCTCGCAGCAAGACACTTTGCAGAATTGGAGCTTCGCTGGGATATCATAACAACGACATATGCCACTTTGTCGAGGCAAAGTAATATAGCTATTGGAAGCCAATATAATCATTCGACTGCCGCTCCAAACGGGTCAAAAAGCATTTATGGCTCACCACTAGACCGTTAGACTGTACCATAACAGACAGAACATAAGTTAATGCAATCTCATACCTATTACAAGAAGACCGTTCCTAAGTTTCCCTACTTAGTTCGTCGCACCACGCACTGAGAATACTTTTTGCTAAGTGAGAATTTGAGCTCGAAACCTAAGATTACTTCACCCTATGATCATTTCCTTGTTCCCATACCATTCACTATAGTCTCTGAATTCATTTCACACCCAAGATTGTATGTCGGACGAGCTCAGCGCTGTTGAGAAAGTAGTTGAAGAAGTTTTTATTGACTTAATGACTGAGAGAGTCATGACGGAGTGAGGATTATCTATAAGAGTCCAGGCATTGTCAACGAGAGGACTCCAGGCCTCCCCTTCCACTGCTCGCACTGGTCCATCCTGACCGACCGATGAGAAACAGACCAAGCACAGGGATGACATCACAAATGCCAAGCTTATCCCATGCATTCTACCTACTTACTTACCACCTCTAAGAGGTGCCATCAACCGTGACAGTGTACATCAATACTTTGAGTACAATTTGATCACCACGTACCTTCTGAAAGGGGTGTGCGTAGTTTGTGTTGACCAGGATAAGATCACAGCATTGAAATTTAGTGATTTTAACCTTGGAGATCGTAAATTTTATAGCATGTTAGCCCCGCAGAAGTACTTAACTAGGACCAAAGGAAAGAATTCTAAGATTGTCCTGCAGTCATGGACCCAGAACCTCACGTAGTCCACACTTTTTAATGTAATGAAGATCCCGCACTTTGGCAGACACCAGGAAGTCAACGCATGCATCAAGTTTTTGTTGTCCTGCTACCACAGAGGATACTTATGGGTTGACCACCGCATCACTGTATATCCAACCTTGATCAATCGGATCACATGAATTAGAATGCAAGGCCCTGACCCACAGTATTTTTACCCTAGAAATACCTCAGACCAAGCACTAGCGCAGAGGATAAAATAAACTTATGACGATGTCGAGAAAGGCACACAAGGCTACAAGGTAGCCTCTATCTAGAGTGGTGTAGTGCACCTTGCCTATCAGATGATCACGGGCAAGATAGTTTGCAAGAATATACCAACACAAGTGACTGGATTCATAGTTGACCTCACAAGGAAGTGCACCGAGGGACTACAGATGAACTGGGCACAGTACCTTGTAAACCAACTAGAGCTTGATTACAGAGAAGCGCAAGACCAAGGGTATGAGTTCCACTTTAGTTGGTTGCTCATACTAATCACTTTCATCGCCTGGGAGCTACCATAAGGTGCCACTTTTTCGGAGACCGAACCCTTCAAACCACTAGCTGCGAAGTTTTGTATGTTGTGGTACTCCAATGACATGAACAAGAAGTGGCAGTCCAATGTCGTCTTCCACGCCTATTACAACCAATTGAAGAATGCAATCTAGTCTACACCACACCTCACCCCAAACACACTTCACAGGTTTAGAACTTTGATAAAATTCAATGTAGACCACCACTTCACTTATATCACAGTGCGTGCTGATAAGCACAAACAACAGCTCTAGTCGTACTACTAGTTGACAGAAGAAGACTTGGAGCAGATTACCAAGGAATGGTCGGCGGACCTCCTTGTTGTAGCGGACCCCGCAAAAATGTCCGATGTGGATAGACATAAAGCTATGTCGGATACACCTGGACCAAGCAATACTAAGAAAGATGATGAAGTTCAAGATGTCCATAGCACATCCACGAAGACTACTTCGATCTCACTTGCACAGGGAGGTGATGGTGAAGAACTAGGTGGCACAGAAGTTGAAAAAAACAAAGGCAAGGTTACTTCGCCTAGAGAGGAGGAGGATCCTTCTAAGAAAAGGAAGATTACCCCACCAAATCCCTCATCCCTAAAGAAAACTAAGGCCACCTAGACTACATTTAAGACTACCCTCACGCCGGATGACTTCGACTTCTTAATCACTGCGTTGAATGATGCTTCACTAGAGATCACAGAAACTAAAGAAGCAAAGTAGGAGGAGGTATTTATTCGAATCAAGGGCGAACTTCAAGAAGTGTAGTAGGCACTCTAGTACAGCCGAGCAGTTTCTACTGCACCCTTGACAATTGGAACAATAGAAACAGGCAATGAGCCCTCCCAATTACACCAGATCACCGATAAAGTTGAATCTCGCCTTCGACGAGCTCAAGAAGACATAGCACAAGCCACCCAGGCTTTGACACAAGTACAGTGCGCACTTGTAGAACAACAGAGTAAGGAACAAAGGGAAAATATTTCCCTACAAACAAAGTGTGATGAGGAAAAAGCATAGTTATAATAGAGCAAGGAGCAGTTACTAGCAGAGAAACTTGAAGTACAGGAAAGGGTTCACAACTCACTTCGCTTTATGATGGTCATAGAAGTGAAGATTGAAGAACGTGTCCCACAGTAGCTGACACAACCTGAAGAAGTAATCCAACAACTTTAGCAGTGCATCGTAGATATGGAACTTCGTACCATGCTCGAGATTCCTCAAGAAATAAGATATCTAAGGGAGGCAATTTCCCATAGCGTAGTTGGCTGATTAAAAACCTTTTCCTTGGAATGCAAGAAGCTGAGCGCTAGAAGCACCCATACTTATGAGAACCTCACAGAGAGTCCAGAGTTGTAGTCATTGGAGGCACAACTCCAATAAGCAAAGAAGCACGTAGATACGCTACAGGCGTAGCTGAAGGCCTTGACCCCAGTCGAAACAATGAAGAGATTTCTAGAACAACGCACCGCCCAACAATAGGTACACACACTACAAATTGAAGTGATGGAAGTCTCCCAATGACTTCAACCAATTTGAGAAAAGGCATGCCAATTTTTTACTGAAGTTGAAAGCCAGGGAGTTAAGCTTGAACAGGTTGTCATCACCACAGAACAATGTCTGCAAGGGCCAGTAAACGATGCAATGATCCAGGAGTTCACTGAGCAAGAGGTTGTCGCACTGCAGTAAGTCAAAGAAACTTGAGCTAAGCTCGAGGCATTCGAGGCAGAATTGATCAGACCAGAGTGACTTGGGACAAGTCACAGGTGAGTGTTGGGGGCTTGTTGGCCCTTGACCAATTTTTGAGGAACACTTGGTCATATTTGACCATTTTTGGACTTCGACAGCCTGTCAAAGATGGAGTGCCAGGAGAAGTAGAGATCACAGGATCTCGATCCACTTTTGGGCCCCTTTTAGGGTTTTGGGTTAATGTAATGGGAAAGGGATGTCGTCTCGTGGGTTTACCCACATTTAGTCCCACTTTTGTAATCTATAAATAGAAGGATAGGCAATGTAAGAAGTAGTAGATGTGATTTCTTAGTGCAATTTGTAGTGCATCTATGTGATGTTGAATAAGTGCTTTGTGCGAACTGTGTAAGGCTTGCAAGGCTAAGTGCAAGTTACTGTGAGGTTTCTATAGAAAGCTGAGTGTTGTAATGCAAGGAAGAAGGATCTAGTGAGCTGCACAGATCTTATGTCCTATGCGAAGAAGGGTTTTGGAGGCTTTGTGCTTGTAACAGATTTAAGACGATAATAAAGAAGAAGATCTTGTGGATGTAGCCCCGGGGTGGGGGTGAACCACATAAATCTATGTGTTATGCGCTATGTGTTATCCACTTATTCTCTATTCTTATTAGATATATATTATTGTTAGATCTAATGTGTATAAGGATGCTTAGTGCTGATCCACTGGATTTGATCTAGGTTACTATGGTTAAGTGTTAAAATATTTTAGATCTGAGTGTACACCGCGATGCTATGTGTTGTCTGCGAAGTACAATAAGGGTTGAATATTGATGATTGACTAGGGATAGGTTCTTTATAGACAATATAATCACAAATTTGTGTCCCAACTAAGGTTGTAGACACCTGAGTCTTGCAACCACCCCTGCCTCTACCTTGGGTGAGACTTCATCTACTTCGCAGGTGTTGTCGAAAGGGCCAGTAGTTAGGGATTTGTTGGTGCACTCTTGAGCATTGAAACATGGGTCTGCCCCTGTGCCAACAATAAATATGGTACCTTGAGGCTATGCATCAATTATAGACAATTGAACAAGATGATCATCAAGAAAAAATACTCTTTTCCTAGAATACACGATCTCTTTGATCAACTCAGAGGGGATACAATTTTCTCAAAGATAGATTTTTTAGTTGGGATATCACCAAGTGAGGATTAAATATGAGGAAATCCATGAGATAACATTTAGGAGAAGGTATGGGAACTATGAGTTTGTTGTGGTACCATTTGGGATTACAAATGCACCAACTACATTACTGTGTTTGATGAATAGTGTGCTAAGCAAGTATTTAGAAACATTTGTCTTAGTATTTTTGGATGACATTTTGGTGTATTCCAAGAACCAAGAGGAGCATGAAGAACATCTCAGAATAATGTTATAGGTGTTAAGAGAACATTAGTTGTACACCAATTTCAACAAGTGTGATTTATTTAAAAAGGAAATCCAGTATATAGGCCATGTAATCTCAACTAAAGGAGTGGCAGTAGACCCTGCAAAGATCAAGACAATAATGGATTGGTCTGCCCCTAGAAATATGATAGAAGTAAGATCCTTCATGGGATTGGATGGATATTACAAAATGTTCATTAAGGTATTCTCCAATATTGGTAACCATATCAATTCATTACAAAGGAAAGGGAAGAAGTTTGTATGGTCACCAAAGTGTGAGGATAGCTTCCAACAATTGAAGAAACTATTGACTAATGCCCCTGTGTTGAATATTGCAGACCCAAAAAAAGACTTCCTAGTTTGAATGAATGCTTGCAAAGAAGGACTAGGAGGAGTACTCATGCAATATGGACAAGTGGTTTGTTATGATTCATGTAATTTGAATGAACATTAGCAGAAGTATGTCACACATGATCTAGAAATGGAAGCAATTATACATGCATTGAATATGTCGATGAATTACTTGATTGGGAGGATATTTATCCTCATGACCGACCATTGTGTTCTGAAGTATTTATTTCACCATCCCAGGTTGTGTTATCCCCATTTTGTGGGGTAACTAATGAGGTCATGTCTTGAGGCCCTCAGGTTACAGATATCGAGTGTTGAGAGACTACATGGCGAGCAATGTCCACTTGCATAGATGGAGACCCTTCTCACCACAACATATGGATCTCTTGGAAACATTCCTTGACCTAGGGAAAGATCTACCCAATAGGGAACCTCAGAAACCCTCTCATATCCATTCTTGATAAGTCGCATAATGTCTTTGAGAACTTACTTGTTTGACATTTTAATATTTGATGCACATGTTTAGGTGGCTCATTTATTGATTTGATTGACTCATCATGATATTTTGACTTGAGATCCTTGGAGGGTGTGCTTGTTTGTCTTTGCAGGACCTAGTTGGTGGAAATTTGGAGGAACAAGCCTAGCTTGGGATTCCATGGGGATTGAAGCCCACATGTTGCATGTGAAGGGCCCACATGTTGCATGTGAAGGGCCCACATTTTTTATGAGAGAGACATACCTTTGGATGCCTAGAATACATTGTGGATAACATGAACTAGCCCTCACATGCCAAATGTTTTTCCTAGGAGAAGCAAAACGTCACCTTTGGAGGCATGGAATAATCTAGGAGGGATAGGGTTTGGTGGTGTGGTTGCTATTCATTGACACAAGGATGTTTTGAGGAGAATGAGGCTTTGACCATGAAGAAATGACTTGGATGATTAAAATGTGGCTTTTGGAATCCTAACTACACTTCTCCAACACCAACGACTTGCTCCTAGTGTCAAAATGTACCCTAAAGGGGTGACATCGTCTTAAGTTAGGGTTTCTTTTTGTGGAAAAGTAAATTTTAAGTGAATTGTTTAATATTATTTGTGTAAAGGGGAAATATTAGGGATGTTGACCCCTAGTCTTGTGGTTTACCATAAAATTATGTGGACAAACTATTTTGGTGACATTTTGTATAAATAGAGATCATACGTTCTCATTTTATAACATAACTCTCCCATCTTGGAGAGGTACTTGGACTGAAATTTTCGCTATATTTAGGTATTTCACTCTTTTTCTCTTGTGTATGACTACTTTCTTGGTTATTTGGTTGATGGAAGTGATGCGCTGGCCTTGGAAGGTTCTTCTTTGCTATTGTGGTGGTTTATCTTATCATTTTCCTTGAATTGGTAAGGAGTTTTTGCATTGTATTATCATTTTGTTTCAAGACAAGGTTATTTTTCTAGAGCTAGGTGGGAAGTATAAGGTAATACACCCCCACATTAGCCTCCATCACTTTGTGCTTAAATTTTATTGGTTTAACAAGGGTTTGCTAAGAGAAGTATAAGTGCATACACCATCTTAGCATAAACCCTAGCTAGGGATACTTTCCTTGGGGAGTAAGAGAATTTACACCCCCAAGGAGGTAGTACCTTTAGCTATTTGTTTTCTTGACACCATTAACCCAATCATTAAAGGCACTATTCATCACTTGTTGCATTGGAGATATAAAATTGTTGCTTTGGGAAACGTGAAATTTCATGATTTTGAAGTTGTTCCTAGTGGAATCAAATATCTGTTATACATTATTTCTTCAGCCATTAGGGATGCATAAAACCCTAACGAAAAACTTCAATAACTCTTAATTTAATCATTGAAAATTGCCTAAAATGTGCCCACAAAATCTACTAAGTACAATGCATCTTTTGGCAAGTTTTGAGAAAGTTTTAGTGGTTAAATATCTTGCTGTAATAACAAGTTTGTTACAACCATAAGACTGATAAATATCACTACATTTATATTTTTATGACAACCTTTCTTTTTGTGCTAAAGTTTTGTTCTATCACTGTTGAGCTAAACTAGTTTTTACTAGCTTGTCTCGTGCTTATTCAATTGAACTTTTAGCACTTATATTGGAGCCCTTACAATATTTTATGTGTTGATATATATCATTCATTATTTCTACAATTAGGGAAATCAATATTATCTTTCTTGTCCACCTAACATTACTATATGCAAGTGTTTCTTTTCTTGTGTCTCAGATAGGTACAAACACCCTTTGCAGGCATCCAAAGACTTGGAATCCTTAAACCACCCAGAGATGAGTCATAAAATCCATATTTCATCTTCCATCACTGACATTTATGGAGGTACTTATTTTCTTTCCCTTCCATCCATATCAATTCCCCTAGGGTCATCGAGATCGCCTCCCTAGAGTGAACTAGTCATCCTCGAAGTGCGATATCTATATCAAGGTGACATTGGGTATAGTGTCCCTTATTTGTTTCCATTTTAGTGGTTGGGTCAGGATTTTCCAAACCTACAACTTGTGCAATAAAATTTTAGCACCATTTTCGGGAACGATTTTGAATCCTGTTTGTTCCCTAATGACACTTTGGCAAGATTCCCTCCCAAAGCCTCTATCCCTTAACCTGTATGGCGACTCCATTGAAGAGCATTCCCTTTTCCACCTTTGATAAGTTTCCCTTGAATCTTTTCTAATGACTCCACTTTCCACATACCCACCTTTCCCTCTCTCCCCCTTTCCCTCCTTTGGTGAGACTTGATATAGCCTGGCGACTCCATTGAGGTTTCTTTTCATTCAATGGAATTATGGCACCATGGGATGAAACCTCATCCAAAACTTGTTGTGACTCGACGATGGAATTTTTACAGATGGAAAAGGAAAAGGATACTAATAAAGATGCTAAGGAAATGATGAATCACATAAGATACTTATTTCTTTCCCTCGACAATGAAGAAGTACTCGAAGAACAAACATATGAATAAAGTTATCAAGAAGAGAACACGATGAGTTGTGACATTTTCGAAGATCTTGATGATACTTTATTCTATGACCTCATAAGTGAAGAGGTATCGGAGGAAACCTTGGATATGATATATTCTCTTGAAGAAAAGAGAGGGGTTATATCCTTGGCTCTCCCTCATGTGACCTTATGTTTAACTCCTGTGTTAGAGGAGGCTCCCCGCTATATTTATATGAAAGTTAGATTTTGCGCTCCCTATCTCAGGCTCCTAAGTTTTTTTTCTGGCCATGGAGAGTTAACTCTCCAATCCTTATACAAGGCCCTGGATTAAGCTAGTTTGTTTACCCTAGAAAATGAAATGTCTAGTTAATTTTAGTTAAACGTTCATTTTACAGTGGATGTTGTTTAATCAAAGGGGTAATGGATGAAACTGAATGTTGTTTTATGAAGACTCAACAAAAAACACACTTATAAGAACATAACATGAAAAATGGTGTTCTTCACTAAAAATCTGAGTGTAAAACGCTTCAAAAGAAAAAAAACAAACTCTTTCTTTTTATGATATGCGAGAAATGCAATTTTTTATTTTTATTTTAGATGAAATGCATTACTGATGCAAATTGTTTTTGAAATGCAAAAAAACTCAAAATTTATGGAATTCCTTTCATCAAACTATGAAATGAAAAATCTTTTATTTTCAAGGATGCAAAATGCAATTTGAAAACTAACAAGCACTATAAAAATTCTTCAGTAAAACAAAGGCAAGGACTGAAAAAGAATACAAAAGTACACTTTCTATAAGTATTTGCTATCTTGTTTAAGACTTAAAATAAATATGAAATATTTAAAGTAAATTTTATTCTTAACACCAACAAGAAAGAAATGAAAGAAGGTCGAAAATAGCCTAGACCTGTAAATATTTACCAAGAACAACAACAAAATCCACTCTAGACAAGAAAAGATCTTCTAGAACAACTTCTCAAACTACCTTCAAAAGCTTGCAAATGGTCCAAAAAGAAAACACACAAAAATTTCTTGTTTTGTTTATAAGAATAAAACTAAACAACTACTGAAATCAATAAGCAACACACACACAAAGTCTTAAAGTCCCAAGAGAGACTCTAGACACCTAGATCAACACCTTCAGACTAGAAAAGATTAAAAAAATAATATTTCCTAGAAATATGTACGCGTCTATGCTCAAGGAAACCATCGTATATGCGACTATATAAACCGATTGTCACATATATGTACATGACTGTGATAACTAGCAAAACACATATGTACCTCAAAATTAAAAATTAAAATAAAAGAAGAGGTAGACTAAAGGCACAAGTCAATAAAGAAAGACTCAAGTAATTGTAAGCCACTAATTTAAATGTCAAATAGCAATCTGAAACAAAAGATAAAGTAATTAAAGAGGAAAACAAAACAATAAATCCCAAAATAATCCCACTAGGGACAAATCCCCAGTATGGTCACTAGTTTTTCTTTTGGGGAAAATTCCCTATAGTAGTGTGTTTACTATAGTGTACCAATGACTGTATAGAAAGAAAATTCCATAAAGAACTCTCAAAAAATATATTATAACAGAATTCAAAGGAAATAACTAACTATTGAGAGGAGAATAAGGATTATCTCACCAGGAGTCCTACAGTTGTCGTCGTTCCCGATTTTCAGAATCTCCTCGCTCTTTTCCAATAGTTCCTCTGCAACATGTGAGAACCTTAAACATACAAGGCTATGCAAATAGGTATTTATACTAATAAATACATGTTGTCCAATGAAATATGACGGAATGATTGAATTAATTAGTGTTCTACAAAGCATATATTAAATAATTTCAAGTTAAACATTACAAATACAATGCCTTTTCAAAGGAATGAGTTTCTATAATATTCAACAATTTTGGTAGTTACAAAATATACTTGTCTTTACTAGAGTTTCCCTGTGGAAAATATTTTTGGGTCCCTCCACCCAAGCTCCTACTAAAAAGGTTGGTTTTGACTCCATATTCATCACACACCCAAAGAGAATATAAGGGACACTATTGGCCAAATTAGATGGTAATCAAAAAGGGGTTGGAAACAAGGGTTTCTGAGTCAATAACCAATAGAAACATGGATGTATATGGGTTTACAAACTCATCAAGTATAGCCAAAATGATATTTTCTTTGGTGTGCAAAGAATCATTACCTTTCTCCTTGGACTAAGTGCTCCTTTTATGCAGTCTCTACTTGGTTAGAGACAATTGAGTATGGGTAAAAGGAGTTAGGAAACTAACCAAACACCCTATTCATGTATCACTTGTATGAGTTATGTCTAATATCGTTTGACAACTGTGTGACCCATGTGTGTTATCGGGCTAATTGTTAAGTGCAGACAAAGATCAATCCCCCTAGTTTCACTATGAAACTAGAACAAAATGAGACAATACACTACTCTTTCCTTGGATTTTGATTATGAAATGAGAAATGGATCTAGAATGTAACAACCCTAGTTGAATATATTCTTAGGGATTATTAAGTCAAAATTTATTAGGTAATTAATTTTTCTAACATGTTATTAACTAAACAAAGATTGGTATAATGATATTAATTAAATATTTATTAATTAATTAATTGTTATAATTTTGATTAATTAATTAATTAATTAATTACCTATTACATTCAATGACATGGGTATTAAATTTAAAAGGGTTAATAACTTTAATTGTTTAATTAAAGGATTACGTATACGGAGGGGATAAGAAGCATTAAATATAAGGATAAGAAACATTAAATAATAGGGTAAGACATTAACTATGTGGATAAGATAATGAATGTATGGATAAGGAAATTTATGAGGAAAGGGTTGGTGAAGGAGGGATATGACGGGAGGAGTCTTACGGAAGAATCATTTTTGGGGGAGGAGGAAGCATTTGGGGAGGGAGAGAAAGTTATGGTTTGGGGGTTCTTTTGGATTTTCTAGTTCCGAGTTTGAGTTCTGTAGTTAGGGAGGATCATTACGGGGGGCACTGGTTTGCTGGGGGTTTTGGGCACGGGGGCCAAGATAGCTTTACGGTATCCTGGAGCTAGGAAACCGGACAGGCTGCTCCTAGCTGGCAGGGAGGAAACAGGGTTTGGGCAGAGTTGGGTTAGCGCATCAGGCAGCAGCAAGGCAGTAGGTAAGGGACAATCATATGGGCAAAAATTAGCATCAGAAGCAGGTAATTTGTTATGAAAGTGTTAAGTTTTTTTTTTATGTTGTAGTTAAATGTTAATCTCTGCTGAATATTGCTTATATGCTGGTGATTAAATTATTTGTGTGATTGAAATGAATTATATCAAAATCGGTATTTACAGGCTCTACATATGGTATCAAAGCTAGTGTTCACAATCTGGAGCCTTAAAGGGCCTACCTACCCACCTACCCAACTTAGGAATGGAAATGTACCCACCCAGAAATTCAAATGACCACTAAAACCCTATATTTACAACCCTCCATCTAGATATGATAACTGCCCAGATTAGGGAATGCCACTATGGATACACCTGTAAGTCACCTTCAATCTAGACATGAAACAACACTATCAGACACAGAACTCCCAGATGTCAAAAGAAACGCGTTCACTCAAAACAACCTAGGTTGAAATTTCTTTATGCGATATAAAACCAAAATATTCCTTCCCATTATGACAAAATGCAAAAGCCACCAGTCTAGCTCGCTAAAATAATGCTATCCACAATAGGAAAATAACACATAACTCTAAATAAAGTTCATAAGTTGGCCAACACAACTGAAAATTGTAATTCATCCTAAGCCTTTGCGTTTTATAGAGTAAATCCTTAATCCTAAGCCATTTTTTTTTCCTCAATAAAGTACTTTTGGCAAATTAAAATCTAAAAGAAATCTATAGGCATACTTAACAAGAATATTGAAAGAATGACTGCTTTAGTAGAGAAGGAAAAGATTCATTAGTATCACTTGCATAGGCTCTCCAAGGTAAATTGACACTCGATTGTCCCATAATTGTCACTACCACATAAATGCAAGCCATTCAGGTGAAAACCATCTAGGTCAGATGCATGCAACAACAAAATGTTGGAAATTATACTCTATGCCCTTGCCATTTTAAGCTGATCCAGATTGACGCAGTGGCCAAAGAGTAAATTGTCAGATTCAAGCTAAGAGCAACTGGGTAAAGATCACATGTAACCTCAAGGTTTCTTGCCTTACCTATCTCGGAAGCCATCACCCTCATTAATAAGTTAAAAGTGGATCCAGCAATAGGAGGGTCTTTCACCTGGGAAAGAGGCATTGAGACATGAAGTTGATGTGGGGAAATAACAAGGGATTCTTACCGAAAGAAGTTGTTTTCAAAAGAATACTAGGGGATTCTTAATGATAGCCATATATAGAAAAAGATCCATAGTTTCATGTTTGTGGTCGAGAGAGGGATCCATGGAGCAATTTAAAGAAAGAAAGCACTAGCTCTCGATGCAGCTTCATGAATGTATCTGTTAAAAGTACTAAGTGAGTGTTTTGTGTTTTGGACGTTAGTTTAAAAGCGTTTTATGCATGATTGTAACCTCTATAGATATAAGCAACACAAAGGCAGGGTATTTTTCAGAGTTGTGGATTTGGCGTCGAGGATGAAAAAAAAACTTAAGGCTTTTCAAGAATTATTAATAAAGAAAGAGGTAAAGGCGATTCTTTCCGGAAATATAAAGATGAAGATGACTATGTGGAGAATAACATGCACCTATAGATGGCAACAATGGCAGCAACTCCATTGCAACATTGTCCATATAGCTCTAGTGCAACAATGTGGGTGATGAAGGACATAAGGCCAAATTGCATCACTAGAGTCTAAGGCAGGGTAGGAGGAGACAATGTAGCGCTATGGACTCTGAGGCAATGGTGAACGAGGCGGAGAAACACTATCGAGGCAGTGGTGGTGACAACTTGCATGTACCAGCAAGCGTTTTCATGATGAACAACCCTAACCAGCTAGACCTTTCTTACTTCATCGATTCAAATTTACTAAATTACCAGGGTTTAAATTTTTAGGACAAAAAGCACGAAACTACAGTCAGTTTCCAACTTAAAACACTAAAATACGGAAGAAGCCTCTGAAATAAGGCCGCGGATGGGACTATAACAGGAAAACAATTCGTGCGTTGCCTAGAAAAATGACTTAATAACCTAATTCCAGGAGATGAAAACGACGACATGGCCAACCATTGTTGACAGTAGATGATGATGATGGATTCACACAGATCCAGGCCAATAAATTGTTCGAGAAATGAAAAAAAAAAAAAAAAATAGGATTTAGGCCAACAAAATACAGCGTCGAGCCCTTCCCTTTCCTTTCCAGGTATCCCATCTGCAAGCACACAGGTTAGCGAACTAATACACCACGCAACACACAAATCAAGGGCCATCACAGAGCGCCTAAGCGCTAGGCACCATGCAGAATGGAGGAGGAGCCACGAGGGGGCGTCACTATGCTCCATGCATCACCAACACAAAGCCACAACACGCAAATAAAAAGCCTAGCACCTAAAGTGCCAAGCACGCCAGTGCCCAAACCCCAAACCCACGAGAGAGAAAACTCTTCCACTGCACAAGTCAACCGAGACCGAGAACTAGTGCGCCAGGTACCGAACCAAGAATGAGGAGCTCGTGAGGGAATAGTTGTAGCCCGTGGCCATTACCAGAGCTCTGCCACTGTAGTAGAGAGGGAGAAAATGAGGGAACAATTTCTTAGAGAGATAGGCAACAGTGAAGGAGTGTTAGGTTTGAGGAAAGTTTAGGGTTTGATTAAGAGACGTGTAGGGTTGGGAATGAGCATAGGTTTGGGAGGGGCACGTGGGCCTCATGCGAGGACCCACTGCCCAGGTTAAAAATTGTTTTTTATTATTATTATTATTTTGGGTTAAATCTTAATGTTGTATAATTCGAATAATGGTTTAAATTATTTTAGTTTAAATTTAAATATAATTTAAATTATAATAATGATAAAATTTAATAATTTTAAATGTAATTTAAATATAGTTTTTTTTTAGTTATGTTATGTTTAATTTTAAATATAGTTTTTTTTTAATTAGTTATGTTATGTTTAATTTTAAATATAATTTAAATATAGTTTTTTTAGTTATGTTATGTTTTAAATTTTAAAATATAATTAAACTATAGTTTTTAACTATTATGATTAATTAATTAATTATATTTAAAATTTATGATTCATGCTAGATTTCAAATTGATTAATCACTTTAACTAAAAACACCAAGCTAAGAACCTGCAATACAACACAAGTCAGTGGAGACTGAGCGCATAAGCACTGTGCATCAAGTCACATGGAGGAGGAGCTCACGAAGGGAGATCAAGAACTTGCAATACAACATGAGTTAACCACAATCGAGCGCCCAAGTGCCAGGAATCAAGACACAGAGAGGAGGATCTCACAAGCGGGCTCAAAGGGTGCGCACTACAAAACAAAAAAAAAAAACCGGTGATTCAAACAAGCCAAGAACCAAGTCCCTCCACTCCATTCCACCAGTCAATGCTAAATCTCAATGCATAATTTGACAACGCCAACACTAGGCGCCGGGGAAAATCTCACGAGTCAAGCATCGGAGGATATTTAGTTGTAAGCGAAAAGTTAAAAGGACTTAGACTAGGACAAGCGGGAAGGAGGCGACATATGCACTAGGAGAGTAAGAAAGAGGAATTGGCGAGTATGGCGCAAGGCTAGCATAGCTACAAGGCAAGGGAACCAATAGTTTTTTTTTAGGGCGAAGAAATCAAGCTTAGACACTTAATCCTAATCCTAACCTAGCCAATCCCCTAAAGGAGTAATGTCTGTTTACAGACAAGTAAAGAAAACTTACGCCTAACCCTGTTTCTAGTTTGAGTAGCACCAATTTGAAACGTCCTGGAACTGACCCTGACAAATTTGGTTGATGCAGGTTAAAGCATACAGGATGGTCAGAAATTGAGGGAATCGAGGCAGAGGAGCGTCATCTCAAGCACTGCCAACACCACCACCACCACCACCACCATCACCCCAACTAGCTCTCATACTGAGCTCGTTGGAGGCCATTAATGAGACTTTAAAGGGGCGACAACCAATAGGGACCGAAGTGGAACCCCCACCATCTGGAATGGGTAATCCAGAAGCGTCAAGGGATTTAGGGGGAGGACCTCCACTTGAAGACATCACATGAGAATTGCAGAAGATAAAACTTCTGGAGTTTGCCGGGGGTCGCGCTATTGAACTTGTGGAAGCATGGTTGGAAGGCATGACAAGGTGTTTTGCCTTAAGGGACTATGTGTCCAACTCAAAGGCAAAGATCACAATTTTTCAATTAAGAGACAACGCCTTAAACTAGTGGGGAAACCTGGAAAGAAAACTGCATCTTACCCCAGACACAGTATCTTGGGAACTTTTCGAGGAGAGGTTCCGAAGGAAATATCTGCCAGCCTATTATGAGGAACAACAGGTAGGGGCATTTCATGCCTTAGTACAAGGAAACAGAACTGTAGAAGAATATGAGATCAGATTTATGGAATTGGTCAAATATGTTTCGTATATGGATAATGACCAACGAAAGGCAGAGCGCTTCGTCTATGGATTGAACCCTAAGATAAGAGCTACTGTACGGATGTCGAAACCATCTTCAGTAGCGGAAGCGGTGGAAAATGCACGTTATGCAGAGGAACACATGAACTTAACCAATGGTACAAGACCGACATTTTTGCATCATCCTGGATTCGTAGGGAATGCCCCGAGGAAATTTCCCAGGGGAGGGGGCCAAGGATAGTAGCCACAGGGATTTCAATGGCAGCGAGTGCAGCATCCCATTCATCACCAATGATGCAAACAGGTCCATGGCCATCTCAGGGAACAACTAGTAGGGGCAGGGGTTCTAGGGGAAGGAACTCATTTTAGAGACAGTCACATAATAGTGCATAGGTTCAATCTCGTGTTACCTGTTGGGGGTGCAGAGGACCCCATTACCAATGTGACTGCCCAGAGTTACAATAAGGATTTGTGCATAGAGAAGGAAAGGCACTGATGGGGATATCAAGTAGCAGCCACCAGATTTACACAGCAGTTAATAATCGCCAGGCCGAACATCAATCCACGGTGGTGGAGTCATCAGGTATGCTAAATCATATCAATGTTAAGATTTTATTTGATTCTGGTGCTACAGATAGTTTCATTTCACCATCTGCATTAAAAAAGAGTGGGTTGGTAGCCTACGGACATGATGAATTTAAACAAGTCGAGATGGCTTCGGGGGAAAAACAAGCGGTAGGACCTAGTGTTGATAATTGTATAGTAGACCTGGGAGTGTGTACTACCAAGTTGAAGCTATACGTCACTGCTCTCGGGGCGTATGACCTAATCATTGGAATGGATTGGTTAGCAGCTCACTGAGCCATGGTAGATTGTTTAGCAAAGAGGGTTCTTTGTGTCGATGACGAAGGAAGGCCAGTAGAGATCCAGGGTGTACGTAGAAAAGTGTCATTACGCTTTATATAAACTATGAAGGTTAAGTGATGCTTGAGACAAGGGTGTCGACTTTATGTAGTGGAAGAAGTGAATGAAAGGAAGGGACCCTCATTGGATCAGTACCCGGTATTGTCATAATTTAAGGATGTTTTTCCGAACGAGTTACCAGGGTTACCTCCTGAGAGGGAGCTTGATTTTACTATTGAGCTAAAAACTTGTGCAAAACCAATCTCCAAGACTCCGTATCGAATGATAGCACCGGAACTTTGTGAATTGCAAATGCAGTTGAAAGAGTTACTGGACTTAGGGCTAATAAGGCCTAGTGTCTCACCTTGGGGCGCACCAATAATTTTTGTAAAGAAGAAGGATGGATCCTTATGACTGTGTATAGACTACAAGGACTTGAACCGTGCTACAGTGAAAAATAGGTACCCAATGCCGCGAATAGATAACCTTTTCGATCAGATGAAAGGAGCAGTGGTATTCTCAAAGATCGATTTGCGATCAGGGTATCATCAATTAAGGATTAAGGGAGGTGATATCCCAAAAACTGCTTTCTGAACTCGGTTTGGACATTACGAGTTCATCATCGTACCTTTTGGATTGACCAATGCACCAGCAGTATTCATGAGCCTCATGAACGACGTATTCTAGAAGTACTTAGATCAATTTGTACAAGTCTTTCTAGATGACATCCTCATCTATTCCAAGAACGAAAGAGAACATGAGGAACACTTGTGAGTAGTGTTGTCCTGCCTTAGAGAGAACAAATTGTATGGGAAGTTGTCGAAGTGTTCCTTCTTCCAGAAAG